>MEJB01000010.1:1122240-1456009 GCA_001752375.1 Rhazya stricta | reverse complement strand
CTTTACCAAGTGGTGACACGCATCTCAGAACACTACACCACAGGTGAATTGAAGAGATTCAGAGGTTTCTTGTTAAATATTTAACGCCTGGTTCTAGGGCTCGGAATAACTCTTTTTGTATTTGTGTCCCTCTCAGAGTTTAAGAAATGACTTAGATCATAGTACTAGGAAATGAAAAATAGTTGCTCCAGCCCTTCAGTTTGTTTCAGATTCCTAGCCCTCTCAAGAAGACATCAAAGAGTGCAGTTTTATCCAATCACTCCAAACAGATAATTTTGTTTTAGCTGTTCAATCAGGCCACAGTTCCTTAGGCATTCAAAGATAGAGAACTAACAGCAAAAGACAAATCAACTGGACCATACCTCTCTCCATAKGTCAAAATCTGTCTACCTATATCTTCTGATGCAACCATCTGCAGGCAACAGTWTTCATCATTGCTCCAAAGAAGACATTATCTAATCCTTAACATTCATAATAGGAAAATCTTAAGTTGAACATATTGGAAAGTTTGCATACTCTGGATTCAAGGTTCATTAAAATGGCAGACTTTGTTGACTGTTTGGCACGATCTAGCTGTACCTGATCAACTGCAAAACAAAGAAATGGAAACATAAAGCATTTATTTTCCTCCATCAAAAGAAAAGCTAGAAATAAACAGGGCCAAAAAAACAAAGGGGAAAAGTAAATAAAATAATTAGGTGGCCTACCTTCTCCAGGAGTTGCAACTGCAATAAGTTCTCTAACTGCAACATCAACAGCTTTTGTTGCAAAATCAGCACTCTGAAAACCAGTTAGGCTCCGTCAACAGGTTATTGTTAGAGGTGATCAACAAAAAAGGAGGCAGATGAAACATACTCATCACATTGTGTATACCAAAACAAATAGCAAAGAAGAATCAAGCCAGAAGCTAGAAAGATTAGGAATCAGAATCACTGCCTGGTTTTCCAGGATTCTGACCTAAAAGACAAGTTCAAAGAATTYGACAATTGATATAAAATACAGGGAGAAACATTAATCAACATTGATAACTTTATCATCATAGAAGCGAAGCTAAAAATGCCAAGGCCAATATGGCACCAGCTACTCAAGCATCGCTTACTGATGAAAGAGCAGGAACCAGCAAGGAAGCTCTTTTTACTAACTCACCTAAGAAAGCTTACAGCTTATAAGACTAACAGTTACTTAGACTATGATTACCATAAATTGTTAGAGTAAACAAATCCTAACAGGAAAATAATCCTTAAGACCACGTAAAAACTTGATCTGCATGCTGGAAACTGATGTTATGTAGAGTTCTCATATGACGAGAGTATTTCCAGATGCCAATTACCTATTTTCCCCAAGCATTAAATCCACATGGCATTAGCAGAAAGCAATGATTTCTTTGAACTTCAAAACTACTCTTCTTCCTTYAATTTCTAAGAGTGCCCRCCTCAAGTAACTCATCCATCTTTCCTCTGCTTTTACCTTTAAATAATTAATGTCACTATTCCAAGGGATTATATTAATCTTTTCTTTGACAATTCAAAAACATCTCAATCTGTTCTCTCAATTCAAATTTTGTATCTGCAAGTTTTATGACGTTATAAACATTTTCATTCTTATTCTCTCATATCAGATTGCTATTGCAAGTGTAAGTTTTTAAACTTTTAATTCTAGCTTTCAAAATTCACCAGAATTTTTAATTCTYACAAACATAGCTAATTTTATTGCCAACTCTTATAATTTTGTTTTTCATAATTTTTTAGCATACACCTATTTATGTCCAAACCCAAGAAGCAGCATAATCACAAAGACCAATAAATGACCCACATTTGCTTTCATGTAAATAGTAATTACTATAAACATCCAAATATCTTTGTTCATATTCCTTCATTGACTAAGAAAATATTTGCGTGCTCAATTTTTACATACAGCCACATTTTCCCTCTTCTTTAGCAATTTTTACCAGACCAATGTTATTATTAGTGACTCATTTCAGTTTCAGCCACAAGGACATTATCAATAATTCGTATCATAGAAAAATTATAGACTGTATAAAGATGAGCATAATAAGCTTCTCTTTCTTGCAAACCTGAACCCAACGCTCAGAAGACTCATTCTCTTTTTCTTTTCCTAAATTTAGCCTACAAACTGAAATGCCACAAGKTCAGGAAACCAACTCTTTGCCTAATCATTTAGCTGATAGGAAACAAAACAATACTGGAAGGGATTCTGCTTTTGGGGTTGAGCCTATGAGCTTTTTTCTTTTTCTAATTGAGTTCTCACTTTCAAGATGCCTTCTTAAACCTTAAATATTCAACAAGCCATAACCTGTTTTTGCAACAAACTATTTTCCATCTTCTGAAATCTAAATCAGTTTAATCATGAGTCATGAATAATCAATCAAATAGTATCTGCCAAGTAGTTTTAGGTAATTCTAGCACCAAAAGAGAAATTGTCAAATAGCATTAGTGCATGTACATGTCAAAAATGGCTAAGTACTAATGAATAAGAGTTAAATACAACATAATAACATCAGAAGGCAAGATATAGTATCTAGAGTGACTTTTTATTCTATTATTTTTTTTTTTTTTTTTTGGGGGGGGGGGGGGGGAATAAAACTCTAACAGGTGACTCACAGTTGTAGCCTGAATCCCGAACAATCCAGTACTGTTGTAAACGGTACTGAAGGCAGAAAATGACTGCATCTGTGGATACTCATTCAAGACGCGGAGATCTGCATATCACATAGCCTAAAAACATCAATGTCAAAGACATCTAACCCTTTCCATACAGCAACTCAGTTATACAAGAAAAGCTTGTGTAAACACCTAGAGTCCTAAAATAGTCAAGAAGCAGGAGTAGMGATGATATAGGCTAGTSGAGAAAAAGGGAGGAACGAAGAAGCTGAAGAATAAATCAAAATATAGGGAGAGGGAAGAGGCAGAAAACAGAAAAGAAAAAGAAGGGCCAGGGAAGTTAAATCTGGAGTAGGAGGAGGAAGAGAGGAAGAATGATCTGAAGTAAAAGAAGAAAAGGAATAGCAGCAAACGTATTGACGCTGAAAGAAATCAGTGAACGGTTGGATCCCATGACAGTTGAGAGCTCAGGAGCCTAAATAATTGCAGCTAGAAGAGCTACCATTTATCATACAACCAAAATCAATGGCCCAGAATGAAACAAGGCAAAACAATGTTCTAGAAAACTTTCAGTGGAGCAAACTTTTCAGGTTGTCTTTGCACAATTTGCCACAAGCAAAATGCACCAGTCAGTTTGCTTTTAGCTATTGTGTGTTCGCCTAATGTAATTTCATATGCCAGAATATGATTGAATAAGCTAAAATATAGAACATCATCTACAACAAGATATCAGTAACTAATCAATCAACTGACTAGCTATACCTAAAAGCTTCACTAATGCATTACTAAGTATCAAGCTACCATGTGATCCATAAGAAGATAAGAACCATTCATCATATCAACTAAATAGGCCTAAAGATTCTACTGATCAATTAAAAAATGCCAATRGTTTAGCTCATTCAAATGCTAATGTAGAAAAGTTAAAATCAGTATAAAGGTACATGGATAAATCCATAAATTTGAAACAGCACATTTACTGGTAGAACAACTTACACAGTCTTGAGTACATTCCTTTTCCTGGACCCCCAGCTGAAAAAGATCCACCTCCTCCCATAAGCATCTACAGAAAGGACATGTCACAACTTCTCCAAAAACATGAGTTTATAAAAATTATCAATAGATAGSTGTCAAGGAGAGCAAAAGTCAAGAATTTCAAATAGTAGGGTCCTAGGTTGATTGAAGTGAAAGAGACCAAGATATCATGTAGCCAAATACATGTTCAGAAGAATACCTGTAGTACAGTCAAAGTCATTGCTTCCTTTGGCTTTAACCAGCCACCACTTAGTTCGAAAGCAARAGCAAAATGAGTAATCTGCTCAAAAAATAGGGGAAGAATAAATTTTAGTAATTCTTAGGACAAGTTKTTCCAAGACGGCTTAAAAAGATATAATCAGAAACTTGTGGCACGCACCCCTGAATCTGCTTGATTACGATAATCACCTCCTACATATACAGGTTTTGGAACCTCAGGGCAGGGAGTATTGGGTAAGTCAAAGAGAAGTGGTTCTGCAATTTTCAAAAGTTCATCATGTTCGACTCCTGATGCTGCAAGCACCATCCTTGGAGCAGTGTAGTTTTCCTAAAATCAAGAAGTTAGTTAGGAGCAAAAGTGACTTGAAAGAGTACTTACAAAAATAAGGATCTAAGAAGCATGAGTCCTGGAACAGAAAGGTTGYTTAACAACTCACAGCTACAAATTCCTCCATCACGGAGCTATTTAATCTGTTCACAGACGATTCAGTGGCCATAAGTGAATTTGCAAATGGACCAGAATATCCAGCAGAGTGAACTGCCTCCAAAAGCAAGTGTTGAGGGTTTTTGGAGCATTCAGTAATATCACCCTTCATCTTTTGAATCTGCGAAAAATAATGTAGCATTTTAATATAGAAGGGTACAAAGAAAAMATAAAAGCACTTCAGATAGGCCACAAGACAAGAAGTACCTGCTCATTAACCTCCCAATCAAGGAATGCAGGGTTTCTCACACAATCAACTAAAAGTTCCACCATTTCAGGAACATGTGTCTTCAGAGCATCATATGTGTAAGTAATTTGATCCCGAGTGGCTGCACACATCACATGACCACCAATTGCCTCGACTTCTCTTACAACGCGAAAATGACTTCGATTTGTTGTGCTCTTGAAGGCCATACGCTCCAATAGGTGCGTGGACCCAAACGAGGSAGGTGTYTCGTAAATTGAGCCACAATCAACATATAATCCAATTGAGGCTGCAGGGCTCTGTTAAAAAAACAATGATAAGAACTCTTGGGGGAGAAAATACATATCTGAATCTTTTCAAGGAAAAAAAGTATAGATGATTCATACCGCTGAAGTTTCTGAAGCAATTTTRAGACCATTTGGAAGAGTTGTAATTTTGGTCTTCCCASGTGCAACATAATCAGGTAGTGTAGGCGGGACGGGAACATCTTTAAGTGGGAAGTCTAAAGAAGAAAGCGAACTAGATTTATCTCCTATCAGCCAGCTAAATAACCCCCCTGAGGAAGACCGGTTGGCAACAGCAGTTGTTGCGAACTTTTTCAACGATCCATTGCCTGTACCTTCCTGAAACGTACCCAAACACCATAAGAACATGTTATTTTATGAGTCTGTCAGCATAAAACCCTCGTAAAGTCACAATCAATATGAACCACTGTTTAGAAGCTTCAACAAGCCAAAAGCAACCACATCCATGTACTTTAGAGCTCCACATAGACATGATAAGTCCTTTATTCTTCTAAAAGAATTCATTTCCTATAAACTTATGAACCATATGAATATGATGCCAAAGATAAATTACTATTCATATACTTTACTAATATTCTCTCCAAAAAGAACAGCTTTTGATTCAACAACCACTTCCATTCTMCAAGCAATTACAAAATGGTCGAAGATACTCATAAACATATGAGTATTAGATAGGTCGAGTGATTCAATAGGKGCAAGGATAGACTTTCACATCAATCCCCAGTCTTCAAAACAAGGCAAATTATTAACTCAGAGAAACTTTTGAAGAAAATAAGCTGATCACAACAAAATGGGATTCCGGCGGATGACACAATAAGCTTGAGGTGATATACCTAGATTGATTACCAATAAGCTGCGATCTGATCTGAGGAGTAAGAACTAATAAATAAATCATCAAGCCTCAAGCCATTTAATACATAAACAGTGAAAGGGAAGCGTATACCTTGAGAGCTCGGAGGCGTGAAGCAGCAGCTCTATACATGGTGGTCGCGACGGCCGATGAGCAACTGTGAAAAGTCCAGTCCAGAGGAAGAGAGATGCCTCGTTTTGTTTCTTAGCCGACGAGCCGAGGGTTTGAGATTAGCGGGGGAGAGTGGGGCAACAACAGGGAGTAAGTCCTGCGGCACGTGCGAGGATTTCAAGTGGCGCGCGAGAGTTTCCCTTGGGAAGGGTTCTCCTTTCTTGTTTTCTGTTTTTTCTTCCAATTGGACCTAAGGGCTCGGTATTTATTTTTCACCTCAAATTGGGCGCAAGGCTCGGTAATTTTTTTCATCTCCAATTGGGCCTAAGGGCATACATCTTTCGTTTCTTTCAATAGGAMCATAATTGTATTTGGATTGGACTTTGATCCTAATTCAGTTCAACATTTAAAATTTATTGAATGAATATTGTTTGATAATCTAATTTTACTATTAAAAATTTATTAAATTAAGATTGTTTAATAATCTAATTTTACATTGTCTTAATACGTTAAAGTGATTCTTAATATGTAATTACAAAGTAAATATTCAACGTTTAAAAATTCAAACTTGAAACAAAGCCTTTGAGCTTGGGGTGAAAAAATTATTTTCTAAGRTTGGAAAGGCAGAAAAGTGAAAAAAATTTAAATTTSTAATTTGTAATTGAAGTTAAAAGACTACCTGATCACAAAATAAAAAATGAAACTTCCCCAAAGAATTTCATTRTATTTAAACAAAATATTGGACATATTTAAGATGCACCTTCAATTACAATAATCCAACTCTGCTCGAATAAGGCAATTTCATCATGAATAATCTACTGATTATTTATCACTAATTGATACTTCGCAATGTTAGAATGATCTTCTTCAACYACATCTTCAATTACACAATGTCACTTGTAATTTCTAACGTATGAAWAATCAATTAATCATTTATCAATAATCAATGTTTTGCATTGTTGTGAATGTCAAAATGATTTTCTTCAACTACACCTCCAATTATACCACGTCATATGCAACTTTTAATATATGAATAATCAACTAATATTTATCAATACTTGATATTTCGAGTTGTTGTGAATGTAACTGATTTTTCTTCCATTACACTATGTTATCTACAACTTAACATATGAATAAATAATSATTCATCTACATTTGTCGATTATTCAACAGTTCAAATTCTTGTCCAGAAAAAAAAAGCATATGAATATTGTGAAAGATATTACAAAGTTATTGATTTAGTTATGATTTGATGTGTTAGAGTTTGATTAGGATTTATTCAAGTATTGGCAGTTGCCATATATTTGATCGAAATTTTKGTTTGRCAGTTTGGTAACCTATTTATTTAATATCAATATTATCAATAAAACTTTAATCTTTCGTTTCTCTRTTGTCTTCTATTTAGATTATTTAACATAGTACCTGGAGGTTGATCTTGTTTGTCTCTTATCATGGGATTCGCTTCAATCTATCAATCTGACATTAGATGGTAAAAATTATTCGTATTGGAATTATGTTACGAGAAATTTTCACAAGGGTAAACATAAGTAGGATTATGTTATTGGTAATCTTGAAAAACCTAAAACTTTTGCTACARATTATGCAACTTCGATAAAGGCTTGAGAAGCCAATATTCGAAAATTATTACCTGGATCAACAATTCAGTARCACCTTCCATTAGTGTACATTTAGCAAAGTATGAGACARCGAAGCAGGTTTTGGATTATCTACAAACAATTTACACGCAAAAAATTTTGCCAACAATATCAATTGGAGATTGACATATGAGCTCTTCGTCAAAAGGTCATGGGTGTGCAGGAGTTCTATTATATTATGACGAATTTATGRGATGAACTAGCTCTTGCAGAATCAGAGGAACTAAAGGCATGTAWGCCTTTATTATTCGTAGGGAACAACAATGCAGCTTTTGATGRCTCTTCACAGCGACTTTGAAGGACTCCGAGGTTCAATTTTACATCATTTCCCAATACCATCTGTTGACTYAGTTCTCAATGAGTTATTCACTGAAGAAATTCAACTCCAGTCTGATCCCGATAAAGGCACCCCTTTGGCTGCGAGTCCTTYTGTATTGRCAGTGCCTTCTTACAGACCDGTTTGAATGGATACGTGTAGTTTTTGCAAACAGAAAGGTCATTGGAAGGCTCAGTGTCCGTTGAAGCCTCGGAGATCTTCAAATCTATCACAGTCCAATGTTAATCGACCACATCAAGATTATAGGACACCTCCGGGATTTAGACCACCACGATTTAATTCTGCAGCACCAGTCACCCCATCATCCAACACCGATCCTAACACTCTATTTGAGCAGTTTCAGAGATTTCTTTCCTTACAACCCCAAGCTATGTCTGCCTGTTCTATCGTAGGTCGGTTTCCTCATGACTCTTCAGGTATGTCGTCCTCAATGTGGGTCTTGGATTCTGGTGCTTCGCATCATATGATCCCAGACTCTTCTTGTTTTACTTATGTGTCTCCTTCACCTTYTATTCYTGTTATGACTGCTAATGGCACTCCTATGCCTTTAGCAAGTGTTGGTTCTATAGTTACTCCTCATTTGTCTCTTCCTAATGTTTATTATATTTCGAACCTCACATTAAATCTYGCTTCTGTTGGTCAATTACGTGATTCTGGTAATTTTGTTACATTTACTTCATCTTCATGCTTTGTATGGGAACTGCAGTTTCTGAAGCTGTYTGGGACAGGACATAGGAAGGGAGGACTAAAAGTTTTGGAYRAGCTGAAACTACCCATTGCTTCTGATAGTAGTGTTGATGTATCTTCCTTTCGTTTGATCCTTCTTCTTCTAAATTTTATTATGGCATTCTCATCTTGGTCATGTTTCGTCTTCTCGTCTGATATTTTTAGGGTCCACAAGGGTTTTAGGAAATTTACAAGCAAATGATGTTTCTGATTGTAGTGGATGTAAACTTGCAAAATTTTTAGTCTYACCGTTTAATCGAAGTGTTTGTGTTTCTTCATCCCCTTTTGATTTAGTTCATTCTGATGTATAAGGGCCATCTCCTATTCCYACTAAAGGAGGGTCTTGATATTATGTTTATTTTATTGATGATCATACTTGATATTGTTGGGTTTATTTAATGAAACATCGTTCTGAATTTTTTGAGATATATAAATTCTTTCGAGCTCTTATCAAAACTCAACATTATGCTATTATCAAATATTTTAGGTTTGGTTTGAGTGGGGAATACACTTCAAATAAATTTTGTGAGTTGGTTGCACTAGATGGAACTATCCACCAAACTTCATCTATTGATACTCCTGGACAAAATGGTGTTGCTGAAAGGAAATATAGACATATTCTAGAAACTRTATGGTCTATTTTATTATTTGTTTYTATTCCTAATGTGTTTTGGGATGAGGCGGTTTTTACTGCTGTAACTTTAATTAGTATAATACCATCCTCTCATATATCTGGTATTTTTCCTTTTGTGAAATTGTATGGATATGCTCCATATTATTCTTCCTTTTAAATTTTTGCATGCACTTGTTCTGTTCTTCTTCCTCACGTAGAACGTAGCAAATTATTCTCTCGGTCTGCTATTTGTGTCTTTCTTGGTATGGTGTAGGTCAAAAAGGGTATGCTTGTTTTGATCCAGTTAGTCAAAAATTTTACATAGTTGTTTTTCTTGAATGTATACCTTTTATTAACTCACCTCCTTTGCACTAGTTAGATTATTTCGTTTACCTCTTTTTTACTGATCATATTGATTTCTCCCCCTTCTATTGATCAAGTTGATTTCTGTCCTATCAGATGTTTAGGTTTTATTGTTGGATGACAAATTGTTTAGGTTTGGTTTTGTTGACAGATTCTTTTTTTTCATTTTTTTTTTGAAAAGTAGACTTTGTTTCAAAGACTAATTGTAAACTTCGTTTAGAAGGTAGATTAGATTGTTTTGGAGGGCAGATCTCATGTTCTGGAGGGTAGACTTATTCTGGAGGGCAGACCTCATTCTAGAAGGAATACCTCATGATTGTTCTAGAGGGAATACGTCGACTTTTTTCAAATTGTTCTAGAGGGCAAACTTCGTGTTCTGAATGATAGTATTAATATTATTTAGTTTTCATTTTCTACTTAGCAAACTCTCGATGATTATACATCATTGTGAGTTTAAGGATGGGTGTGAAAGATATTATAAAATTATTGACTTCGTTATGATTTGATTTATTAGAGTTTCGTTAGGATTCATTCGAGTATTGACAATTGACATATATTTAATCAGGATTTTAGTTTGACAATATGATAACTGATAAATAGATTCTTTAAATGATTATTTTTTAAGACATTACATTATAACATATTATGTTAATAYGAATAAAATTTTATTCTTCCATGTCTCTATTATCTTCTCTTTAGATTATTTAACAAATATTTGKCAAAATAGGATTGAAATTAGATGAAAAATCGATGGTAAAAATTAGTGTAGTTAATGTCGATTGCAAAGGTTTCGACAACCAACAGTAACTACCATTTGATTTGATGGATTCTTAAAACACATGCACTAACGACAATTAAGAYGATTAATGTAGTTAATTTTTTATTAATTTATGGTTGCAAGAATTGTAAGAATGAGAAATATATTTTTTTAAATAAGAGAAATGTTATTATAACTTTTAATTTTTTTTTTAATGGTGTTTGAACAAATATTATTTGGTTCGCGAATAATTTCTCTCGACTTAAAAATATGAAAAAATGACATTTSAAAGTCATGATRACCAATTTCTTGTAATCTAAATACAGCCCATCTTTCMATCAATAGTTTATTCATCAAAGCACAGGTGAGCTTTTGCGCTGMACTCGAATCTCAGGATCAATTTTATTGTGCTATTTGTTCATGATTTGGTACAGTTCAATAATTTCAGTTTTAATTCGAATTCAGTAACTCCCTCATAAAAATTGAATGGTAAAACCTGAGGAGGCTTTGTTTGGGAAGTTTCGATAAACCAAATAACAGTAAGGCATACATACGAACACTTATGCAATGAAGAGTTGTATCAGACAACTASTTGGCGTTGCRATTTTTGCAAATTATATTCAGTATATAGTAGGACAGGTGGRAACCAGGAAATTCTCTGACACTGGTGCCTTTGATGAATCATGAGYCATGACGGAAGTTACGGTTGCAGGCCTGAACTGRAGCAGCTACATTACTGGCGTGGGATCAATTTACTTTCTTCGAGCCCATAGAATGTGGCCGGGATCCATTCGCCGGCCTGTTATCTGCTCGGTTCGAAATTAGGATAATGAGATGAAATTTCGAGTTTATATACGTACATCTATTACCATGGCTCAAGATCTTGCTAGATAAATGTGTAGCTACTGGGTGGAGATTTTGTTGAGCCTGTGCGGAAAGCTGATCTCTATATAGTTATTGAAGTTCATTGCAAAGAAATCCCTCCCTCTAGTTTGATATTGAGACTCTCTTTGCATAACGAGTTCATGTTGTTATGAAATAAAACTGCTAACCCTGCTCCAAGCTGCTATGTCCATCACGGACAGAGTGCAGACAGTAGAATGAAGATGGATCTTGGACTGTTAGTAATCCTTTTTCACTAGTTTTCATATACGAATATTTTGCTAAGCACTAGAATTACATTTTCTCCTTGTTTTTTGGATTCAAAAGTGAGGGTTTAAGTGAGTTTCAGCTGTGTATTAATAGAGTTTAAGTCACAGAATTCATGATCTTTTCTAGATTATGATCTAGATTCATTTGTTAGTTGATCTGATTAGTTTCATTGTTTGATTTTCCATTTGTTATTTGTTAACCGGGTTTCGTAGTGCTTTTATTTTTGTAAATACTTTAGAATCGACCTGAGATTTCAAAAAAAAAATCATCTTTGGTTTTGGCCACATTCTTTCCTCTTTTGAGTCTTGAAGGGGTTCTTTGTGTAACGAAAGTAATAGATGTATGGTATGCCAAAGTTTCTCATCTGATGAGATAATGCCATCCGTATTCGTAGATTCTTACGCTTGAGTCCTTGAGATAGGTTGGAATTGGGAGTTTATGCTCTGACTAGTGTGCTTAAATGGTTTTATATGATTATTGAGTTCTAGTCTACTAAATAAAAGCTTGTATTTGTCTTGCTATGTCGGTTATAATTCTCAAGAATTTCCTCAAAACATTTACAGTATTTGTGTTGTCTCATTGATAATTTCCTCAAACATTTACAGGACTTAGTAGCGTTTTTTCTCCTGTGTGACAGGCGACTGAATTGTGACGTAAAAGACAAAGGGAATCATGACAGAGTAATGGAAACAGCCAACAAAGAATAAGAACAATTCTGTCAAAGAAACAAATGGTTTATAGAGAGTGATGAACCTGATGTTTCATTGCAGGGACAATACAGAATTATGCCTTAGATGCCTGATGTATAAAGCATATTTACTAGTTGGAAGTTACTAGTTTTTAGTGGATTAAGGCATACAATGGAGAGAATATTCTCATCCCCKGTTGTTGAAAGATATGGATAATTAGCACACGGATTGAATCTCGCAAATTGACTGTTTTGCTGCTATGATATCACATTATTTAATCAGTTTCAGCTTTTGTTGACCTCTGAAAATGAGATTACTAACTAAACTATGTGATGTAGGTTGCTCATTTTTTATTGTACTTCACTAATCACAAGATCCATAAACTATTGCAAAATGTGGATGTGGTTTTCGCCATGGTGCTTCCTACTTGTCCTGCAGGATGCTATTCYCTTTCACATTCTCCTGTTATATTCTGCTCACCTAGAAGCAAGCCAATTCTGATGGTTATATATATTACATAGCATCAGTCATGGAATACCTGGGCTTGTCCAATAGCCATAGATATGGCAGCAGAAAGATTACTCTGCCAGTTGTCAGGGTTTTATGGCCAGCATTTTCAAGATAATCAAGGGATTCCCTGGAGTAAATGTGGCCGCGCACTTGAATTATTCAGGAGTGAGTACTCATGCCACCTTCATCTGATAACCCCACTTAGTAAAAAGAATTGTACAAATATATAATCTGATAACTTCCTAATAGGAATTTACGGTTTTAGGTCCTCATATGTGATGAAATTCTTTTCTATTATCAAGGTTGCTACTGGAAGTATCTTCCCTCCAAATCCAACATTGATAGTACTAGGCTATCTGTGGCTGCAAYGCCATCTTTTGTGATGAGCAATGTGCCCAAGAAAAAAGGAATTCAAGTTCTTTCTCCAAATATYGTGTCTCCCAGCACAACACTGGAATTGTTAGATGCATGGGATGATGAATACAATGGAATTGTTATCGATTCAGCAAGCTTACCATCAAGCACAAATGCTTTTGCATCGGCTCTTCGATCTTCCTTGCTGAACTGGAAACTGAAGGTRCTATAATCCTACTCAAGCAGACAACTAACCAGGAATGCACTATTGCTGCATAATATACAAAGAAATTAGGCAAATGTGTCAATATGCTACTTTGGTCATAAGTGGTGTACTTTTTATGAACTTATATTTACAAACAAAATCCCCAAGCACTAGGGAGTTCTTATCATATGTGCACAAGCTAATTATAACTGATAGAAGAATTTTGATCAGTACACTAGCCTAGTCCATTCCTAAAGTTCCAGTTCTTTATTCGCATTTCATGTGGAATCTAACTATTGAAAAGATGATAGCCAAAATCATACCATAAATAATCTTCTGCTGCTGTTAGCAGAACACATTAATTTATTATTGGAGTCTCCGTTAGGATTTGACATTTTTCTTGCACATAGTTCAAATAAATTTTTAAGTCTTAACTCAAAATTTTCTTCGCTAAATTGCTCAATAGCATTCTGCTGTTCCTGACATGAATACCGTGCACGGTAAAAGAGGACTATGGCTAAAACTATCTGAAGAGCAATCAGACCTTGTTCCAGTAGCTATTCAGGTTGTTCCAAGTACTGCTAGCTTCTCATTTCAGATTAACCTTTACTTAACCGTCAATCATCTCTACCAAATGCATTTTCATACATTATGCATATGATACAGATCAAAGAATGTCTCAAAGTACATAAACTACTAATAATAGTGGTAAGAGAATATATTTTCTGAATTAATAATTTGCAGGAAGGTTTCAGCWACCACCATGCTGCACCTGGACATGTTATGCTCACATATTGGATTCCAAATGAGCCTTGTTTGCTCCCTACTGGCCCTTCACATCAAATTGGCATTGCAGGATTTGTAATTAATGATAAACAGAGAGGTACACACAATCATCTCGGATATCCTTTTTGTTCTCTCGAGGGGAGAAAAGTCAACTTTTATTCTTCTTTCAGAATATCCCAATGTAGTTCCCATCCTCTCAACCATTTCTTCWATTTGAAAATTTTATGCCATCTTTAGATTCTTGTTGTGAAAGAAAAATGCTCGTGTAGTTGCTCAGGTGTATGGAAGCTGCCCACAGGTTATATCWACAAGGTCYTGGTCTCTGATTTTCTTATCCTTCGCTTCCAAGCTATTCTGTAATAATTTGGAGATTCTGATTTTTTTAATTTCAGTCTGAAGAACTATTCTCTGGYGCTATAAGAGAAGTGAAAGAAGAAACTGGAGTAAGAATTACCTCTATTTGATATCGATATGATTATATTTATTATTTCTCCTAAYGTTGAAATCAAGACTTACAGCTGGTTGAATATACAGGTTGATACGCTGTTCCTGGAAATAGTTGCCTTTAGGTGAGTGTTGTAGACAAAATTCTTGCTGCCTGTTAACATAATGAATGTAGCCAAGCCGACAAAAGAAAATAGTCATTTCTGGATTAATGCTTCTGCTTACATTTTACTCAGCTATTTGTTAATAACACGACAGACACGTCCACCTTGTGGCATTTGAGAAGTCTGACTTGCTGTTCGCGTGCATGCTGAAGGCATTATCTCTTGAGATAGCAATAGACGAAAATGAAATTCAGGATGCCAAGGTTAGTTCATCAGAAAACAAAGCAGTTTTTATGCTATGCAAATGTTAACTAGACCCATTTTAATGATGTACTCTTTGTTTCCACTGTGTTGCATACAGTGGATAACTCTTGATGAGCTCTTAGGCCAGCAATTTTATGCAGAAGATGAGATGTCAAGAAAGGTAAYTGAGATATGTATGGAWACCTATGAAAGTCGTTACAGAGGATTTACTGCAAAGCTGGTGACGTCTAAATTTGATGGGAAACTGTCCTACTTGTATTATAAAAGTAGGGAAGCATGAATTGTRGCATGAGGGCATTCTGTGTCATCATTTTAAATATAAATTCATAATTCAAGTGATGCAATGTARAGAATTATGAATTGCATAAAGACCACATACTGCAGTTGTGGCTGAAGTGGGAGAATGGTTCAACATATTCTAGAAAAAGCATAAAGCGAAATTTGCACCACCAAACACGCGCACAAGTGCATGACCCAGACGGGACGGGTCACGGCTACTTGGTGGACCAAGACATGGCTCTTTTTTGGAGTCTTTGACTTATTATTTATCTGGCACGTCACATAATCCCTGTGTGTTTCTGACCGCCTATTCTGATTCTTTGCCTGAAAATGACTGTGATATCTGATCTTGTTTGCCCGAGATGTTTCCTACTTCCTCTCTTGTCGGGATGTGCCCCATCATAAATCCAAAAACTAGCCACAGCCGTGAGAAGATAAAATTAAGCTAAAATGAATGAAGGAAATTTCCAACAGAGCGAAGAGTTGTGAGTCGGAGTCGTTGACCAAATGAGGTTTGATTTTGGCATTCCCGTTAAAGCCGTTGTATTCCAAGGCATTCAAGTTTCAACCAAAAACGCATCGGAGATACTTTTATTACTTTGATACAGTTGGACTGCCGTTTCAGGTGTATGGACGTCTAGGCAAACGGGCGGGTTCCCTTGGGACTACTAATAAATCTCAACATGTCACTGAAAACYATACATCTAAGCTCCCTCTTATAAAATTCAAATTTTAATTCTAAAAATTAACTCGATTTCTAAATATTTAATGCATTAATCGAAAAAAATAAAAAGCTCTTTGTAATAAGACATTATAAAATTAAATTATTAAATGAATTTAATTTACTAAATTCTTATTTATTTAATTTTAAATGCTAATTTGGATCATTAAAGAGAGCTYAAGTATTTAGTAATATGTCAAATTTCTAAAAAGTCATTTTCAAGCCTCTAAAAAAATCTTCCTTGGTCCTTGAGAAAAAAGGTAAAAGAATGATATAAAATTTAAAAAGTCAAAAAGAAACTTCTTGCCTTATCTTTCAATTTCAAATGTAGAGTGTTAAAAAAAATAAAAAAATAAAAGAAACACATTTCCAGAATGATAATTCAATTATTATTTTAATATTATTGATAACGAGATTGTCATATAATGTTACCAAGGTACAAAAGTTTACAAAGAGTAACTGTAAACCATATGTTGAAGTTGATAAATCATTTAAATGTACATATTTAATATTATTTTTGGAAAAAAATATATTATAAACATTAATTAATCAAATTATCTATCACTGCCTCTATTTGTGGTTCGTTATTCCGTTTAAAAATCAGCATTTGAGACCTAGAGAAGGATTGACGCTTGTTTGGGATTCGCGGAAGTGGCTTCCTCACTTGAAACATCCAGCTTGAGGATGAAATTGAAAGGAGGAGGCTACTAATGATAGAATCAAAACATTTTAAATTATGAATTTAAAAAAATAAAATAAAATAGAATTCCTTATATAAATAGTTTTTTTTAAGAAAAGAGATCTTCATTACCAAAAAAATAGAACCGAGATTACAATATGAGGTTAGGACTTGATTCGCCTGGGCCCAAACCTTGTGTAGAACCAATTCTAATATAATATTTAAAAATAGTGGTTTTTTTTAAGCCTAATCAATCAATGTATTTGAGAAAAATATTTACTTTAAATAATTTTTATTAAAAGGTCTATCTATTAAAGAAACTCTAAAATGTATATTGAATGGCTAAAATATCCATTAATGGCTAAATTATTAAATTATCTTATTTCAATAAATTTTTTAAATGATCAAAATACCCTATTATTATTCTAATTGTCTATAACCGACAGAGAAGGTAGTAAATTTTTTTTCTCTCTTCCTTGTGTAAATCTCAGCGAAACCTCATAAGATATTCTTTCTTCTCCATTTCACTCATTTCAAAGCTTTGAACTAAGAGTTTTCTTCCCTATTCGACCGTTGAATACCAAAACAAGAAGAAGCCAAACCATTTTCAAGAACAAATGTGCTCTTATCTTTATCACTATATGTAAATCGAATTTCTAAACTTATATCCATGATGATTTGTTTCTTCCATATACTATATTGTATGAGTTAAGGGCTCTCTTCCAAGTATGGGTAAGTAATATCTGTGACGATATTATTTAAGTTAATCTATCAGCATATGTAGCAGCAGCCCACCGTGCAGATATTTTATCACGATCCCTGCTTTAATGGTCGGTATTTCATATTTTTTGCATCACAGTAGGTCATCGTGATAGAATGTCTCCACGTGGACTTCTGTGATGATTAATATGAAATATTTCTCATCATAACAKATCGCCGTGATAGACATTCTGTCACGGTTTCCTGCTGTGATGATTAATGTGAAATACTTTCCATCACAGCATGTTATCGTGATAGAAATTGTGTGTCATAACATTGAATTGGAACATTTCAAAGGTTCTTCTACACAAAAAATGATCACAAGTGATGATTTCTTAAATATTGCTCATAACAGCAGGACTGCCGTGATACAATGCCTACCACGATGGACATCATAGAAGGCCACCATGATGGACATATCCATCACGAAAATGATAGAAGGTTGCACCTAAAACACTCATCATAGAAGGTAACCGTGATGGACATTGTCCATCACCGAAATGATGGAGGGTTGCACCTAATATGCTCATCACAATAAGCCACTATGATAGAATGTCCATCATGGTTGTCTGCTATGATGAGTGTTCRTACTTTAATCATAGCCGACCATTGTGATGAACATGTCYATCATTGTGGCCTTTTGTGATGAAGGATTGCACCCAATATGCTCATCACAAAAGGTTACCTTGATTGACATGTCTACCACAATGGGTATCTGTGATGAGCACACACATCAATATACCTGTGTCACAACATGTAGCTGTGGTATATATTTCTATCATGATTGCCTGTTGTGATACTAGTGTATTAATTTGTGTTAACACAAATGCCTATCATGATAGATATGTATATCATGGTGGCCTTATGTGGTGCACATATATTGGTGAGTGTATTCATCACGTGGTAGATATATCTATCACAACGGCCTGTTGTGATGAACACAGTCACCAATATAATGCTAGAAATTAAAGTTTTGTGATGAACCATTCTTTTTTTATCAAAAGTAAATTTTTGAAATCATGGTATCAAGGTATATATCACTATTTTATTAATAAACCCTAGAAAATGTAAATTTTTTTCATGTAAAGTGAAATTTTTACCTTACGATGAATGTGTTAAGATAACTGACCTCTTCGCAAGGTTGAGATGATGCAACGCCTGAAAAATAGATCGTGAATATGATGAATATGCACAAAAGTGGAACTAGAAAGGCAGAGAAGAAGAAGAAGATGGAGATGCGTTACTTTCAAAATTATATAACGTTGGTGAGTGGTGAAAATAGAAAGTCACATGAGTTGGAGTATAAAACTATCGCGTTGGGTAAATTAATTATTTATTAAATAAAAATAATATTTATTGAGTTATTTATTTCCTTATGTTGATCAAAGGCCCTTTATATAAAATTTTATTTTGAAAAGACCTTTTACCTATATTCCCTTCAAAATATAAATTGTATTTTGCCCTCGATAATGGCGGAGCATGCAACGCTGTTTCAGTACCCACATCACATAAGCCTTTTGGTAGTTTTGCCTACTCTTTTGTTGTATCATTTTGAAGATACACCACATAGTTCTCAAGTTTATGCTTTTCATTTTTGTTTTCATGATTTGCTTATATTTTCTTATTTTAAAAATAAAAATAAAAATAAAAATAAAACTTGCTTATATAAGCTTATATTCTATCGAAAAAATCTGGTTTTGACAAAAAAAAAATCACTTCAAAATAAAAATTTATAGTAAATATTTTTCAAAAACATTATAACTCCATCTTTCCAATTCAAATAAAATTTCTTCAAAATTTCCATTTCACACATATTCGTTACATTTTTTTTCTTTACGTATATAATATTCTTCCATAAAAAATAAATTTAAGTTCACCTTAAAATCAAGCTCAGGAAATGGTCATCTTTATCTAAAATTTATGCATTAATTAATCTACGTGGATTTAGGATSGAAAAATGTGAATTTAGCCCCTTTTATATAATCTATAAAATTCATTTTTTACATTATTCCTGACATTAATTTGATTCTGGGACACAAAATACTAAGAACTTATCCAAATTTAATTATTTATAGAAAATTWAAAAAGAAACTATAATTTTACTTAATTATAAAATTTCTGACCCCGTAAGCTTTGACGCCGTGGACCATGTCAATTCCAGCTCTGCGCGCGAAGGATTAGAAATTTCAAATAGAAAAAACATCAGGTGATTATTCAACAATGACCCACATCTATATGATCAATTAATTTTGCACATATCACTATTCGGAATCTAGAACCCGCATCCGAATCTTCTAATCCTATATGCGAAAAATAAAGAATGAATAAGTTCACACCCAAAACCGACTTTTTATGGCAAATTCACCAAAAACTATGACCATTATGATATGGCAATCCTTGGATTGATCCGACTGAGATTGCTTATATCCTATGCTATTATATTAGGAGGATAATATATGGATGGATTCGATTTATATTGTTTGTATGTTATATTATTTATATAAGGATTGAGAAATTTAATAATTTGAAGTAATTGATAGGTAGTGTTTAAATTAAAATAAAAATTTTGTATTCGGTTACTATTTATTATATTATATTGAGGTAGTGTTGAGGTAATTTTTTTTCAAATCAATTTTTTTTRAAATGAGAGTAAGATTTTATAATGCAAAAAGCAACTCAGTCGAATTCGAACTAAACTCAAGAGGGAGGGATAACAAATCTCGAAAGAACAATTTAAACACAAAATTTATTTTTATTTTTAAATTTAAAWRCACAATTTATACAATAAATTTGACCTCCATGCAGTGAACTGCCTCGTAAGTTCCAAATACTCCACAGACTAACATGAGTCTGGGTCTGTATTTTGCCAATTATTTAATTTTTTTGAGTAAAAATAGTTGAATTCTTGACATGCTTATATATTTTCGCCTTTCTTTCTTGACTTTATCCATCGCGGTTTGGATGGTTCTGTCCTCCTTCCTTTCCCTTCTGTCTCTCTTCCCAGTTTCTCTGAACATACCTGTGCAGAAACCACCACCGCATACCAGAGAATTATTGCCACCTATTTTTGTCCATCCAAAGACGCACTTATGATTATAGTCAATGATCATATTGGATTGTAGCAACATATATAAATATAAAAGCATCCTTTCTCAAGAACGGGAAGCAAATTGSCGTTTACTTGGGCAAGGCTCCAGGTTGTTCAAGTTTCAGAGGCATAATAGTCAACTCATTCTCCGTATAAAACTGGCCTTGGTCATCTAGTGTTTATGTCTAAACGTGGTTTACTTTTACTAGATTTGTATCATTTCTTGGGTGGTTGCAGAATTTGATGGACCAAGCGGTTTGTAATGGTGGTAGTGGTTCTACSAAGGTGTCTTTGTTGAAATTGTCTGCTGCTGCTCGTGGTGGTGCTGATCATACTTGTCGAAATCTCCCTAACGGGTTTAATTCTGAAGTTAGTAGGAAGTTATCCATGGGTGCAGCTAGCAACTCACAGCCCAAGATTGTGTCTGGGGATGCTGGTTACGTTCTTGAAGATGTGCCTCATTTGTTGGATTATATTCCTGATCTTCCTGTATACATACTTATCCCTCTTTCTTCTTTAAAGTTGATTGGTTGCTTGCTGGGTTTCTGGGTTGAAGTATTTTTATTTTGAATTGTGACTGCCATTTTTACGCAAAAAATAAAATAAAATAAAATAGTATAGTGATTGCCATGAATAATACGTCTTCTGAATGTGAAATGCTTGGGAACATTCTTTGATCGGATAGAAAAATCTTGCAAGAAAAAGAAATTTCTTGAGTTAAAATTCTTTGATAGAATAATTTTCGAAATTAGAAACTTGTTTTTACTTATGTGCAGTCTTTTGCCATCCCATTTTGGTATTTGACTTTTCTTGGTAGAATATTTATTGCAATTTCCAGTTTTTGAAGACGACGAAATGTGATTGATGCTTGTGAGAATGCTTTGGTTTTAAGCTTACAGGATCACTAGTCTTTTGCTTCCGAGAGCAGAATGACCAGAAAAGTTGGAAAGGTTTTCGTGATTGGAGAATGCAAAGCTAGTTTCTTTTTTATCTTTTTGCTGTTGGGTTGGGTTTTCAATCAACTGGTTTTGTGACTCGCACTACTACAGTATTCAGTTTGATTTATTCTCTTAGGTGTCTAATCCCCAATAAGCTAACTTCTCTCTTGCTGCTGCTGTATTGAGCTTCATCCTAATTCTTAATCTTAATGTTTGCAGAGTTATCCAAACCCTTTGCAAGATAATCCTGCATATTCAGTGGTCAAGTAAGTAATTGCTAAGTTAGATTTTCATTTCTAGCATTTACAGAAAAGACAAAATCATTTCCAGTAATTATGTAACTCGAAATTAGTGATGGTGAAATGTGCCTAATTCATGCTTTTGTCCATTTCCAGGCAATATTTTGTTGATGCCGATGATACAGTTCCACAAAAGGTTAGTCAATTTGTAGAAGACTAGCTTAATCTTTCCATATGCTGAAAGAGAGAAGGGGTCTCTTACTACCAACATTTTGCTTTAGATTTAAGTATTGAATTGGTGAGGGAAACATGCATTTTGAGGGATGCAGTTTACCGTGCCTTCATCAACGAATAATGCGGAGGCAAAGATTGGTCTCAATGACTATACATTAATAAAGCAGTTGGTGCCTCCATGAAGGTGCCATCCTGTGCTTTCTTCAGATTTCTTTGAACAGATAGAGATTCCGGAACCTGGTCTAATGTTATTCCTAAATCATAAGGTAGTAGGATGACTAGGTGATTGTGGAAACGAACAGATAATATGTTTTCCAACTGTTTACATAGTTCTATCCTGGCCAATTTGACCTGATTTAATTTAAATATCCTGATAAAATGCTTTTGCAGGCTGTTGTTCATGCAAATAGTCCAAGAGGGATCCATTTTCGGCGTGCAGGTCCTCGCCAGAAAGTAAGTGTTTATTTGGCTTGGGCGTACAATTGGAGTATGTATATAAGTGCCCAAATTTTATAACTCTTGGTTGATTGTTACAGGTTTATTTTGAATCGGATGAAGTGCATGCATGTATAGTTACATGTGGAGGTTTATGCCCTGGGGTGAACACAGTGATTAGAGAAATTGTATGCGGTCTGCATTACATGTATGGTGTAAAGAGAGTCGTGGGCATAGAAGTAAGTAGATACTTTGATTGAGTAAAATGTTTGCTGGCTTTTATAGGAGTAGATATAGATGACCCTTTACATGCCTTGGGATCTTATCATCTGTTTCCTTGATGCATATTTCAACCAAAAAAAGTCACGTAGTTCTTAAGAGAGTACAAGTCTGGAGAAATCAATGATACAGACAATGCGCTGTTATTGTATTCCTCGCCTTGGTTGAAAGCATGTCAAATAATAGGTTATCTATATAACAGAAAGAAGTCATAATAGTCAATTCTCTGTTGACACCTCTTTGCTAGCAGCATGGTTTTGGAAAAGACTAGATGAATTATGATAGAGAGCAGCACAGGGGGAGAATCTTCACTGGCTCTTTGTTTTGATTTCCAGCTCTCTGGTTTCTTAATTTGCCCCATATGCTCCTGTCATCAAAATTCTAATTTTCATTTCCTGGCCTACCTATTAGCAAGTTCTATGTAGATAATCTAACGGGTAATGTGTTTGTTGCCATTGCCTTCTTATTCAAATATCTAGAACTTGACTTTCAGTTTTTTGGTTTTGTTGGTTTATTATTATTGGTATATGCTAAATATTGTAATATAATTTTCCCTTCATATATGGGAAATTCAATAATGGGATTTGTGCTTGGTAGGGAGGTTATCGTGGATTCTACTCTCGGAATACAATTGCATTAACGCCTAAGTTTGTAAACGACATTCACAAACGTGGGGGAACCATACTTGGTACATCAAGAGGTGGTCATGACACTAAAAAGATAGTTGACAGCATTCAGGACCGTGGAATTAATCAGGTATGCAAAAGAAAGTTGTTCGAGTCATGATTCTAGAGATAGCTTCCACTTAACGATCTGTTATCTTGCCACATTGGAGACGCTTTCAGTTGTGATGATCCTCCACTAATGACTCATTAGGTATACATAATTGGAGGAGATGGGACACAGAAAGGTGCAGCAGTTATTTTTGAGGTACGGTAGATATAATAGGAAAATAACTCCCTCCTTGTTACTCTCCTCCTTGGGATCATCTTGACCTTAAGTTACCACTCTTTCTGCAGGAACAATTTTAAGTGAGAATCCTCTGATATATTTAGATGTAAAACTTATCATGTTCTCTGCTTTACAGGAAATCAGAAAACGCGGTCTTCAAGTTGTTGTGGCTGGTGTCCCCAAAACCATCGATAATGACATTCCGGTAATGTTTTTGGCAGTTAGTCCTTCCAATTACTGCAACATTTGATCTGCTAGGGACCCTAACAAATCCTCAATTGGTCAATATAACTTTGTATTATGTTCTTTCTYGTTACAGGTTATTGACAAGTCTTTTGGCTTTGATACTTCTGTTGAGGAAGCCCAGCGTGCTATTAATGCAGCACATGTTGAAGCAACAAGTGTTGAGAATGGTATTGGTCTTGTGAAGTTAATGGGAAGGAATAGCGGTAAGCATCATTCTAGTGTTTGGAAAATTCAAAGTTATCTTTAAGTAATCTGTATTCATTCGGTCTGCAACGCAACATATTCTCATGTCATAACAGAAGAAATATAACGATTGATGAATTCTAGAAAGGTTAAAGCATAAAAAATTTATATATTTGCTGAAGCATAAGCCTATCTGTTTTAATGTGCTTGTCATTGTCTGCATATTGGTTTTCTTCTTGTCAATTCTAAAAAGGACAATTTGACAGGATTCATTGCCATGCATGCTACTCTTGCCAGCCGAGATGTTGATTGTTGTTTGATTCCAGAGTCACCGTTTTATCTTGAGGGACCTGGTGGACTTTATGAATATATTGAAAAGAGGCTTAAAGAAAATGGACATATGGTTATTGTTATAGCAGAAGGTGCCGGACAGGAGCTGATTTCTGAGAGTTTGCGTTCTAGTGATCAGCAGGATGCTTCTGGAAATAAGCTTTTCCAAGATGTTGGGTTGTGGATGTCTCAGAATATTAAGGTATAAATTAACAAGCACGCTGTATACTTCCTGTTTTACGATTTTCTTAGAAGAAAAATGTGGGAATTATCTGAATCTTCAAAGCAACTGGTGCTAGAAAATCATCTGTTTCTGCAAATTAAACATCATTTTTGCTGATCCCAACTAATTGATGCATCTTGCTCATCCCAACTAATTCTTGAACAGAATTTTGAGCTAGATCCACAATTTAGAGAAGGCTATTATGGCCTTCTCCTTTCTCGAAAATTCTATTTCTCTTGGCTTTTGCATTTGTGCAAATATAACCACCAGAAAATTCTAGAATTTTATTTCTTTATAGTTTTCTTCTAGGATACTTGCATTCCTGATTGATTTTAGGAGTTCACAATTCCCAAAAAAAAAAATATGTAAGTTGCCCCTAGAAACCTTACCATCTAATCATTACAATAATGCAAGACATGCGAGACATGCTCAAAATTTCCTTGTGTGCTGCAACACTAGAATGACATGAAAGTTTTGATTTAATGATCCGCCTGTTACCAGGGACCTTTCCTTTTAAATCGCATACATTTCATTTTTTTTATTTTATCTACAACGATGCAATTTGAGTTTTGCCGAAGAACTCATAATGTTATTTGCAGGATCATTTTGCGAAAGAACAGAAGATGGCCATTACTCTTAAATACATAGGTTTGTAAATTGTGATTCTTAGTGCTTAACTCCAGAATGAGAAAAATGGTACTTTCTGCTCTGATGAAGTGCTGCTTTGCATTTGCGACAGATCCTACATATATGATCCGGGCCATTCCTAGCAATGCATCAGACAATGTATATTGCACTCTTCTTGCTCAGAGTGCTGTTCATGGAGCAATGGCCGGCTACACGGGATTTACAGTTGGACCTGTCAATGGCAGGCATTGTTACATACCCTTCCATGTAAGTTACTTTACTGCTGAGTATTCAATCACAAGTTTTTTTGGGATGTTTGAAACCTTTCAAACATCTTCTTTACTTAGCCATGGAATATCCTGTTGTCACCTATTGGTACCTAAATATGACATTTGCCAGCCTCATATTTCTCGGTACCTAGACAAGTCGAACGTCCTGCTAGAATTTCCCCTGTTCCCCTCTCTATCTCTCTGCATCACTCAGGAACACAGACTTTGAAGTTAAAACCACTCTTTCATATATACTGATCAGCATKTGCAGAATTCCTTCCCTTTTGTACTTGGCAAGGTTCTAGTTGAAGACACATGGGGAGTTTATTTTCCCCTTGCTATTCTACCTTAATTTATTTGCTAGGTAATTAAAGCCCATCCCTACCCCAAAAAGTCAGCATGAAGTCGTGTTAAAAGAACCCAATTTATGAGGGGACATATTTGCGTAGCAATTCTTTATATGCTGATGCAGTGCTACTTGTAATTAAACCTGCAGCGGATTAACGAGAGACAGAACAAGGTGGTGATAACTGATAGAATGTGGGCTAGACTTCTTTCATCAACTAATCAACCTAGCTTTCTCGGAACAAAAGACATAATAGAAGCCGAGGACAAAGAAGGACATGCTCAGTTGTTAGACGATGGTAGGTTGCATAGGAAATGAACAGAGAGGTCCTAGTATGGTACTGAAGTGCTCTGATGTATCTTTATTTTATTTTTTGTGACAGTAGCCCATTGCTCTATTTAACTCCGTAGATCCCTCTGATGTATATGATCAWTAATTCAATATGGGTGCGAAACCTCTCTTGCAAATTGCATTTTGTCACAAGGGCTCAGTCCTTCTGATGAACTTTCCTGTTGTAGATGGACTACTTGGTTGTAATGGGCGATCATGACAATATAGAAAAGCTTTGCTGTTACATTGTTAGTTGACTTTTCTCGGGGAAAATAGGATAAGTAATATTTGCTTTTTTTGGGAGTAACAGCTAAAAATGGTCCAAGGGTGCCTCAAGATTGCATGATATTGGTTGCGGAAATGCTACATCATTTTCCACCACTCCCCCCCCCCCCCCCCCCCCCCCCCACAATAACCAAAGGAAAACTTTGTATTATGTAGGCTTTATCAGTCTGAGCCGCACAAATTACATCAAAGGAGGCATCCGGCATCCAGAAAAGTCACTATCTAASCCACAGCCTCTCTTAGCTAGCAACTGAGCTGGGTGATTAAACTTCCTACAGCCATAAGAAACACAATAACTGGCTAACAAAAGGGTGGTTTTCTCTCTAATGCTCTTAGCCGTCAGGCCAAGCACAGAAAKGTCCTACTCACCAGTGATGCATTGAACCGCAAGAAGACAATCAGATTCCATGGAAAAAGTATTCAGCTCCAGATCTTCCGCAAGGGCAAGGCCTCTCTGAATCACAAGGCGCTCTCTATGCTCCCCACTCACCCCACCAACAACCTCAGCTGCCAAAGCAGCCTCAATAGTGCCATCCTAATTCCGAAGAACCACCCCTTATCCCTGCCCTTCCCACCCCCCATGACCCATCAACATTAACCTTGAACCCCCTCACAGGTGGCACCCATCTTTCCTGCACCATGCTGGGTCTGGTTTCCCCAGCCAGCACAGCATCATATTCCGCCTGATAGTGCCATGCAAAAGCAACTATTTCTTCCTCCGAGACACTCCAATCCTCAAATATCTTCCGATTGCATTCTGTAAAGCCCACATCAGTACTACAATCATCCTAACTTCCTCATCTGTGATCAGCTGCCCATTCATCAACAAGTTTACCATCAACTCCCTAAGGTTTATAGTATTACGGCGATATCCAGAAACATATGGACAGCGATTCAACGCCATGATGGCAGATCGGGCAGCGCACTTGATCAATCCAAAACCTCTTCAAGAGGTTCTTATGGACCGGCAAAATATCCAGACACATTCTCCATATAAAAACCCTGACACATTCTCCATATAAAAACCCTTATCTTCGGTGCAACCTGGATGTTCCATAGTCATACCTAGAACGAATTAATAGTCCCCGCAGCCCAAGTGGCCATGCTTTCATACGCACTGCCCCTACTCAAGAAAAGCCATACCCATATTACAGGCCCACTTCACAAAGAAAACCCCCTTCCCTTCATAATGCCAGATCCACGTATTATCAAACGGCTCACATGGGAGGGGGTTGAAAGAATTTTTGGAACATTTCTAGGCACAAACAAACCCTCCAAAACATCCCGATTCCAACGCTGGGGGTTCTGGAGGATTAGATTTCCGACCTTGAGGTTATCCAGAAGAAATAGGTTAACAGAAATAATCCAAAAATCACGAGGAGTTTGCAGCCAAGGGTGATTCCAAATCTCAACTTTCTCCCCATTCCCAACTCGCCATCTTAAAGCCTGCTTCAACAACTCCAGGCCTTGCAAGATACTTCGCCAGACATAAGAAGACCCAYTCTTCAAAGTTGCCCCCAAAAAATCAGTACTTGGCTAGTACTTTGCTCTAAGAATATTACCCACCATAGACTCAGGGTGTCGAAGGAGCCGCCTCCTTTGCCTTGCCAACAAGGCGAAGTTGAACTATTCTACATTTCTGAACCCCATCCTCCAATTGCTTTCGGTTTACAGACCGCCTCCCAGCTTTGCCAGTATAATCCCCTAAGCCCCTCCTCTCTCTCCCACCAAAAATCTCAAACCAAGGGTATAATTTCCTCACACAATTCTGTAGGGAGGAGAAAACACGATATAACATAATTAGGGATTACCTGGATAACAGAATTGATAAGCACTTCTTTCGCTGCCTGCAAAAGCAGCTTGCCTTCCAACCACTTACCTTCTTCCATATCCTCTCTAATATAGCAAAAACTTCCTTCTTAAATCCACCAATCAAGAATGGTAAGCCAAGGTAGGTTTCTCACCCCCCAGTCACTTGCACACCTAGTTCCTCACACAACCTCTGAATTTTTGCACTAGTCCCTTGAGCAAAAAAATAACGGATGATTTCTGCATATTTATCATTTGCCATGGGACCAGCTCATACTCCTCCAGCAACGCCTTAGTAGTCCTTGCATTCGCAACCGAGGCTTGCAGAAAAAGCAAGCAATCGTTTGCAAATAGCAAGCGAGTTATCTCAAGCGTCGCTCTTCCCATGCTCAGACCCCAAAGTCTACCTGCCTCCTTTGCCCTGTTTAGAATAGCAGAAAATTCTTCGTCACGAATAACAAATAGAAAAAGAGAAAGTGAGTCACCCTGCTGAATGCCTCTCCAAGGCTTGAAACGTCAGTTTGGACCACCATTAATTAATGCCTGAAAAGACCCCACCCCACTCGGTCATACGTCTTGCTCAGCATCATCGAGTTCCTCCGACCTCCCTTTTTGAGCAAATAAAATGTCTCAAAAGCTATTATAGCATGGTCCATAATCAGCCTTTCCTTAGCAAAGGCGTTCTGAGATTCGTCAATCATGAAGGCAGACCGCTCATAATCACTTAGAGACAATTTTGTATAGAACATTCACGATTGGCCGGAATTTTGCAGCCCTCTCCGTATGTTTCACCTTAAGAATAAGGGTRATAAACGTCTAATTAATCAGAGCCACTCCCCTACCACCATTAAGCACCTCCAATACTAACTTCATCACATCACCTCCCAAGACTGGCCAAAACCGTTGAAAGAATGTAATCCATCTGGTAATGGCGCCTTGGAGGGGTGCATGTCCTTAAGGGCATTAATCACCTCCCTCGAGGTAAACTCCCTGCCCAGAAACTCGACGTGTGCAGTTGTGAGTTTACAAAAGCTAGCTGAACCTAATAATATATCAAGATCATGCAAGGATCCATTAGTAATAAACAATTCAGAAAAATAATCTACCACAACCGCTCGAATATTACCCTCATCATTCATCAGTCTTCGTCACCCCATTTGCATCCATAATTTTCTCTATTCTATTCCTTTGCTTTCTCCTGACTATTAGGATGATAAAACTAAGCAGTATTTCGATCTCCTTGCTTCAACCAATTAGCCTTAGACATTTTAGACGATATAAAAAAGCTCCTAGGAATTTCAATTTATTTATGTCAAAGTTAATTTGGAAAATCAAAACCATAGAGCAAACAGATGAAAATAAAAGAAATTTACATCACTCGTRAATTTTGTTTCTTTTGATAAAAAGTTTACTTCAAAAGTCTTATTAGGAGTTTATTATTATTATTAAAAGTAAATCATATTTCATAWATTAAATTTTCATTTTTATTTCTGTTCAATTTTCAAAATATCATTATCACCTTACACGATTAAATTTTGTCCATCTTATATTCTTTTCTTATATTAATCATCATTTTTTAAAATAAAAATAAAATTTTAATAATAATTCCTAAGCAATTTATTATATTTCTTGATCTGTTTATTTGAAGCTAAGATGACCAACTTTAAAAAATCATTACATAATTCCAAGCTTGTTAGTTGAGAGAGAAAAAAAAAAAATATGATCTCACATTCATACATAAGTTACAATAAGTTACATACCAAATAACAATTTTGAGTTTTAAAGTGGTGCTAATTTATTTATTTATCTATTTATTTTTTGAAAATCATTACAAACCTATTAATTTTATTTTATTAGTATTTAATTATTTTTTGAAAACCTCGTCCATCTTAGATCAAACCTTTTAAATAGGCAGCAACTTGTAGCTTCCTTTGCAGTTTCAACCCTATAGCACTCATCATCCTAACTGTTCCGAATTCCGTTCTAACCAGCGCTCAATTTCTAGGTGAAAATCTTGAGAAATTTCCATTCCAATCGAATCAAGTCACATTGAAACCTAATTGGTCCTTCGAGCGAATCAATCGTTCTGGTTCTTTATATACGCCTGTTTTGCTGATTTGATCTAGGGGTGTCCTAGAGGTGTGAAAGTGGTATCGAGTACCTGTAGAGATGGGGATCAGATTCATATTGATGGTGAACAAGCAAGGGCAGACTCGGCTTGCCCAATATTACGAGTATCTCACCATCGAAGAAAGGCGTGCCCTTGAAGGCGAAATTGTCCGCAAATGCCTTGCTCGCACCGAACAACAGGTTTGTCTAGTACTATTTTCTTTTTGATTGCCCTTATTTAGATTTGTTTGCAGATGGGTTTATGGACGATCGTAAACACTTTGTAGGTTTTGCTGTTAAATCTGTATACGGGTGAATTATATGGCTATGCAGCAAAATTAAAGCAGTACGATGATATGGAATCAGATTGTAGTTATTGGAGTAGGGTTCCACTTATCAGTATAAACTTTGGTTCTTTCTCTGATTTGTTCGACGGAGATCAAATGTCAATGCTTTATCTGCTTGTACATGTAAAAGCTCATTATACTTCAATTCTATTGTTCGAGCTGAAAATTGATGGAAATCTGGATCAGGTTGAGTTGAAAAAAACAAATACATTCAATGAATAATTCCTTTATCAGGAACACAACCATTAATAGGAAAAGTTGAGCAAAAAATTGAACTTGTAAAAATATTGCCTCCTTAACCATTCTGAAAATTCACCTTTTGGAATAACTAATGTAGTCCTGCTGTATTTGCCAAAGAAACTGTTATAGAAGTAACTGGTACCATTGGCATCATCAGTATTAAGACGATTTTAGTTGGAAAACTTAGGCTCTTCAATCATTATTTCTGAGCCTACGAGTCCTCGACCAGAAACCAGCCTGCTCCAATCATTTAGTCCCAACTCCTAGATATATGTCATTTGTTCTATTCAATTGTACTCCGGAGAATCTCAGTAATCTGGCCTTTCTTCCATACTTATGCAGGATTCATGTTCTTTATGTATTTCTTATTATAACTATTGTTTAATAGTCATTACAATCCAGTATTGGTTGAAAATATTTTATACAAGAGTTGTTCTTTTATTTACTGTCAGAAATATTCTTAAACTCTAGATTAGCTGAGGGATGTTTTTCCTTTACTTCAAGGATGCTCTGAATCAGCATGTCCTTTTCTTCAGATAGTTATCTTTAATTGTTTCCACTCAGCTCTTACCTATATTGATGACACTGTTGCATTTTTGACAGTGTTCTTTTGTTGAGCATCGGAACTACAAGATTGTGTATAGACGATATGCATCACTGTTTTTCTTGGTGGGAGTTGACAATGAAGAAGTAAGTTATTCTGTATCTTAAAAATATATTAATATATGTTGTTTTCTCCAGATTGACATGACATGTCCTTAAATTTGGATTGTTAAACAGCTCTTTAGGTAAACTCAAATAGAAAGTTAAACCTTTTCATTTTTTACTACATCTTATGACTTGTTTTTAACAATGCATTTTCATTTTATGCACTATAAGAATGGTTGATGAATCATAGTTTTGTTCACATATTACACTCACAGGTAAAATGTTGCGAATAAAAGGCTGTGGTTGGCATTCCCATGCTCTGTCTTCTTCCCATTAAGACATTAACATATCAAGAAGGAATTGCTTTTACTGAAACTGGTAGTTGGTAACATTAGCATTGTGATATTCTTAAACCATGTATTACTGCTTATGAAAACTTTCGAGTCCACAGTGTGGATTTGCATGTGGGAATATGCTGTCAATTCTTGGTTTTGTCAGCTCTAGTCATGATATTTTTGGTTTTCTTGGTGCTATTTTATAKCCTTCAACAATTGAGGTCAAGCACTGGGTTAAGTGCTACATGAAAACTATTTATAGACAGGAGATTTGCCTTCTTGTGAAACATATATGGGATTCCATTATAATTCAAATGGCTTATAGAATTTATGGAAGATCTTTCTGCTTTTATCCATTCCCAGATAAGGTTGATTTATTATTATGGACTATTTCGAAGATTAACTTTTCTTTATCCCTGTTTTTCTCTGATCCTGTTTTGTGCAGAATGAACTTGCAATCCTAGAATTCATACACTTGTTGGTTGAAACCATGGATCGGCATTTTGGCAATGTGGTAAGTTTCTAACTGAACAGTTTAGGCTCATGAGACTTTATATTATGTGATTTTGGATCTGTTCATCTATCATGATATCCGTCATCTGTTTGCAGTGCGAACTGGATATCATGTTTCATCTGGAGAAAGCACACTTCATGCTGGAGGAAATGGTCATGAATGGGTGTATTGTTGAAACAAGCAAGGCTAACATTTTGACCCCGATACAGATGATGGAGAAAGCTTCATAAGTTATACCAAAGTASTGGATGTTTTTGCTTTAGATCTTTTTGTACAAGTGATCAATCTACGATTGCGATATATGTAGTATAATTCTTATTTATTAAGAGGGGCAAGGCTGCATTATAGTTGGTTGAAGAACTCACTGTCTKCCTAAATATGTTGCCCGGTATTTTTGGTGTTGTGAAATTGTGGCTCGYCATAAGTTGGCATTYTATTCGGCAGTATTTTACCTTCGATGCAGTGTTTAACAAATTCATTACAATTGTTGGCATATCTGATAAATCTTTATACAAATGAATAACAGAGACTCAAGGCATGAGGATGGAAATTCTAAACACCTTCTTAACTCCTAACCTTTTTCATGAAATCATCTTCGTGTATTTGGCGCAAGAACACAGGGATGGCCCAAGTAATGTTTACCACGCACTAGGGCACCAAAATTAAGTTTCTGGCATAATAAATTTGGTATGATTCTGTTAAGTGAGTCTGGCACGACAATCAACTTGATACATGCTCCCAATCTCAATCTGGTAGTCCGACATTATGGCATTAACTACTCTGCCACAATTTACAAGTCCTGAATATGTACAAACAATGCCTACTTTCCAATGCTGCAGCAGCAGCAGCAGCAGCAGCTTTGATCAGGTAACTCTGCCATGCTTATATCTATAACAGAAAGAGCAAGAATCAGACCGCTGCAGGCCTTCCGTCCTTCCTAGGATCACTGACTGCTGTAAGCATTCCATAAAACACGTTGCCATTAGACATTTTTCCAAATTTCCTGACCAAGTCCATTGGAGTTTGAAGGTTTTGAACTACGAGCTGACAGATGGCTCCCCCTGCTTTTGGCTCTAGTTGATGACCCCTCTCTTTCAAGAATTGCTTTTTCTCATCGGAGAGTTCAATATGATCGCCATCCAAAACTGTCCAATTCTCGTACAGAACAACATTTGGGATTAGCTGCACAAAGTTAAAGAATTAGATTAACTTGTGTGTTACGAAATTGTGTTATGAATCGAAGCCTGCGTATATTAAACAGAAAAGTGAACCTTGTGGTAAATTCTAGGGCTCTGAACAGCGGCTAGAGGCTCCATTCCCAAGATAAAATGGTTGATGAAAACCTGGACCACTGCTGGAATTATGTACATTCCACCACTACCACCAATCACCCCAGCCAGTTGGTTATCCTAATGAGAGTACTCAAAGAAGAACTACTTAGTGCAGATAAGATTTTTGAGCATTGGTCATAAATCTTTCTCATACAATTTCTTCCAACCTATTTCTTTGGGTGAACCACTGATGGTATCGATTGGGAATGTAGTGTAAATCGAGTAAAAAGAACAATTACGAGAATGAGAAATACAGGGAACGTGTTCTATTGGTGTACCTTGAGAATGATGAGGGGAGTCATTGAAGATAATGGTCTCTTGTTTGGTCTAATAAAATTAGCTGGAGCAGGTGGAAGTATATCAGGGGATATTTCTGTTGGAATTGAGAAATCTCCCATTTCATTGTTCAGCACAATTCCTGTTGATGGAGACAGCACCCCAGCTCCAAAGTAATAGTTGACTGTGGTTGTCATTGATACAGCATTTCGATCTTTATCTACAATACAGAAGTGGCTCGTTCCATGATCTGTAAGTTGACTCCATCTGTTACAAAATGGAAACCATCACAAAGTTTTAGAAGAAAGGAGTGCAATCAAATGCTTGAGATTTCCAATTAATTCATTTAACCTGTGCATATAGTATTCAGGAGGAAATGTGGTGTTGTCAAATATCTTTTGTTGAATTTCCTCGGCAAATGAATGGGAAAGCATGTCAGATGTAGTTTTACTGATATTCACAAAGTTGGGGTCACCTAGGTTCATGCGGATTGCAAACATATGTTTCAGTGCTTCGATCAGGCGATGAAGACCCAAAGGACCCTTTGCAGCATTTGAACTAGCATAGCTGTCCAAGATGTTGAGCACCTGAACATGACCGATGCATAAACTTCTTGTCAAATAAAATAAGGATTATCTAGAGGAAGCAGAACTTTTTTTGCAGTTAGTCATCTGTTTGGACTAATTGCAGTGTCTCTCATTCGATGGAGAGACGAAGTAACAAGAGTCCAAGCATCCACATGTAAAAGCTCTAAAAGAAACGTTTTTGCAAGTAAAAAGCATGTCATTAACATCAAAATATAAATCTTTTTGCGCAGGTTCTAATTAACAGCAAGAGAACACCAACCAGAGATATCCCAAGTGTGCCACTAGATGGTGGGGGCATTCCCAAGATTGTGTAGCCCATTGTATTGATTTCCATTGGATCCGTAACATTTACCCTATAATTCCTTAAATCCTCCAATGTCAAAATTCCACCAGCTTTCTGTACATCTTCTACTAGCTTTTCACCAACTGTTCCACTGTAGAAGGCATCTGGGCCTTGATCTGCTACTGCCTCTAGGCTGTGGCCGAGTTCCACATTGTAGCACGTGTCACCAGCCTTTAGCAAATTCCCTTTGGGTGCATAAACTTGTCGTAAGCCAGGGTCAGAGAGTATTTTGTTAGCACATCTTGAAAGGAATGATCCAAGATATGGAGCAACCAAGAACCCTTCTTTAGCAAGTTCGATTGCAGGTTCAAATAAAGATTTCCAAGGCAATCGCCCATATCTTAACCATGCCTCATGAAGCCCGGCTACTTCACCAGGAACTCCCATTGATAGTGCTCCATCATACTTTGCACCACCATTTTTCTCATACATGTTCTGAGATGATATTTGGAGATGTTCAGGAAAAAGCAATGTTAATTAATTAAGCGTGAATACTCTGAACCCTATGATTTACATACCCTAAGGCTACTAACATTTTAGAGAAATATTTCGCCTCACCTTACTAAAAGCAAGGAATATGAGCAAAAGAACTAACAAAGTGAAAATTATGAACCTCTGAAGCAGCTGAAGGAGCAGTTTCCCTCATATCGAATGCTTGGGCTCCTGCTTCTGATGAAGAAAGGACTACCATGAAAGCTCCACCGCCTATTCCACTGGACATTGGATTAACAACCCCAAGGCACAATGCAGTTGCAACAGCAGCATCAACAGCATGTCCACCTTTCTCAAGTATCATTATCCCTATTTCTGAGCAACGGCCATCATCAGCAGCAACAACTGCTTGCTTTGACTCAACAACGCCAGAATATCCGGACTTTACGCTCTCATTAGATTTGTTATGATATCTCACTATCCAAAAGCCTGAGTTGCCTTGCAATTTTATGACTCCGCCTAAATGCAAGAAAGAAAGAAAAGTTCATCATTAGTCCATCTCTACAGGGTACACATGTAAAGAAGCATCTTATATCAATAGGCAAACGTTTATTAGTATTTCTAATCAATGTCTATCAAAGACCAGGAGTAGTATGTTCTATGAACTGCATATGAAGATCAAGCACGTAATCTCTAAACCCATACATCTTTATCGATTTCGTTTTCAATCTTGTTAGAAGAGCTAAGCACAAACTCAGGCTTTGCAGAATTCGTCCAGAGTTCAATCAGAGTAATTTTTCCTCGATCACATAGTCCTCTTTTCCAATGGATGGAGTTCCAGCATGAACAATTTTCGGTTTGATTTTACCGTTTCGGATTAAAGAAAGAGTCATATTCCTATTCGAATTCCCGCAGAAATTGAGCTAGAATATATGATTCTCCATCTATGTGTAACAGAGTACTTATAAAAGAAAATCATCTGCAGCAGCAGATGGTTAAGACGAACAGCAAATCTTTTACGACTACTCCTTTGTCATCAATGACAATCAGTGCCCTAGCCCATGATGATCACAAACTCTCATCTGGGAAAATTCAATAACCAAGAAAAATTTCCATTAATGGATCCTTATGAGAAACTCCAGAATTGGAGTTCACGACAAGAAAAAAGAACTCACACGTTATGACCAGGAATGCGATCATAAACGTCAGAACTGTCTTCCATCCCTTGTTCCTGTTAGCGTTGTCGCTTCCACCCAGAAGAAGAGGAGCTTCAAAGTTCTGCTGGCCCATAATCTTAGCTTTCTCAGGGAAAAAAAAAGCAACCAAATGGAGAAAGCAGGGTATAGTGACGAATGCAACGTATATGTCTTGTTCTTGGGGGTAGTAGTTGAGGCTGACTTGTCCTCAGATACTAGTGAAACGAAGGGGAATCCCGGTTGGCAATTTTCATCAACGTTGCGTATGGAATCAATAAAATATCCGGTGGAACCCACCGCATTTTTTTCTCCTTTGTGGGTAAGATTCTGAATTTTCTATAACATTTCTTGTTCTCATCCGACTTTGCCCCTCTCTCCCTCACATCTGCTATATGCCTCACTTCTATTCTTATTTTTGTAATGTCTCCATCATATACTTTTTAAAAATAATGTATGTTTTTCTTTATATAATAAATTACCTTTTCAACTATCCCATATTAAATTTTTTAAGTTTCACATGAAATTTTTTCGTAATTCGTCACATGATATGTATAAGAAAATATATAAAATTCAAATTGAACTCAATATCTTTACTTGATAAGGAATTTATTTTAACTAATTAAGATATCACCTTACTAATACTACCTACTTCTAATCAACATCAAAGTTAATGCAAATCTAATTCTTGTGTGTCCCTATATTTCTTCGTCTTTAAATTCGAGTTCAATTAATAAATTGAACACCCAAATTCAAATATTTACAAGAATAAATAAATAAAAATACATAAGAGTGTATAATGCATTTTATTTCTCTAAATTATATATATTCATGAAATTTTGTGTGAATATTTGAATCATCAAGTTCCTTTCTAATGAAAAATTTAAATATAAATATTTATATGAATTTACCATCTGTAAAATATAATAAGAAAATAAAAAAAGTGTAATAAAGAATTAATTTTATAATTTTGATAAGAAAATATTATCTTCAAAATATTCTCGTGCCAAGAACTCAATCTATTAATTTTTTTTCTTTGGAATTTTTCGAGGACTTCACAACTTGATCTCGAGATTTAAAGAGAAATTTGATGCTATTCCTTCTAAGCTTCTCTCAATATAAATTTCTAAACTTGGATGTGATTTTCTARACCTCTTGTTCTTATGTTTTGACCTTTATTTATAAACAAAATGAATTGATTTGATTGGTGRAAGTCACATCTAAGAATAACGTGACATTACTTTATTCACTGAATTGCATCCATGATTTTATTGATTAAATCTTGTCATCTTTGACATGTCTCGATGGTTCATTAATCAAGATGTCAAATACTCTTCAATTTTTAATTGAAGTATTTAAAAACACTCTTAATTATTTAAATAAGTTATGAAAATTTTCATATCTACAAATTTCTCCTTGAAACTTGTTCATGGGTACAACTTGAAGATGGGTCTCGAGTTGACAAGTTACAAACTGATTTATACCATTTGGGTCAACATCGCAGATCCAATAACTTGAGTTATTTTCCTTGAGTCATATTTAATATATTTGGCCCCTTTATTCTTCAAATGATGGGCTTCCTCGTTTTTTCTTTCTTCAGTTTGATGAGCTTTTTTTTTCTTTAATTTGTTGGGCTCATTCTTTTTTTCTGTTGGGCGCTTAACATTCACAACCTATATTTTCCTTTGGCCCATTTGCCTCCTTTTCCCTCTCGACTGGAAGTTCATTTTTCTCCTGTTCCTTTGACTCAATCGAATTAGATAGATATATGTAATTTAACTCCAGATAATCTAAATTATAATCTAGACCTATCTTACACATTCAACGTATTGGAATTGCGATAGAACTTGTCTTCTTAATCCTAACATAACCTTCTTTTCCTTTTATCTATATATATATTAATTACATAAGTTTCTCTCCTTTTACTCTCCATTAGATTGCTTTTTTATATGTTCTCGTATTGATAAGTCATCTTATGATTACATAGCTAATTCTTCTATATTGATATAGCACATGTAACACTTTGTGCTTGAGGAAGTCCGAGGACATCCCAACAGGAGACATTCAACATATTTTTGAATACAAAGAATAGTAAGCCTCCACATTTTTATCTTGAACATTTCTTTCCTTCTTTTTACAAGAATTGAATAATAATTTTTGTTTACTTGCTTTTTTTTTTTTTTTTTTCTTTCGCTACCTCTTTTTAACTCTTATTGCACTACCCTTTGGTTTCCTTTTTCTTTTTTTTTTTTTCTTTCTTCTTGCCGTTTCTTATCTGCCCTATGTATGTCTTCCTTTTTTTCACGTTGTTTTTTTTTTTTTCCCCCTTCTGTTTTTTCTTCTTTGCTAGTCGACTGTAGGGACGGCCCAACTTGTGCAGCCCAATCCTTATTTTCTAGTTTTCCTTGTTCTTCTTTTTTTTGGGGGCCCATGTTTCGTCCTTGTGGACCAACTGAACGCACGGCACAAACCCCCTCTTTGGTGTTTGCCTTTGCATTTTTTTTTGCCCATATCTTCCTTTGTGGGCCAACTGGACGAAGCCAAACGCGGGGCACATTCGCGGCTTTGTCTTCCTTCTCTTTGCTGGTCAACCAGAAGTCTGCGACTCGGCGGCGACTTCTAAGGTTGCAGCAGCCGGTGGGTGACGGTTCAATGGCTTCGGATCTGCTCCTTCGGTTGCCATGGCTGCTATCTCTGCCTTCTATTTCTATGGTGCCCATGGCAACTCCTTTTTTGATCTATGGCGGCGACTCTGCCTTCTGTTCTTCCAGCAGTGGCCGTGGTGGTGACGGCAAAGAGTGGCCGCCTGGAATTTGCTGCGGAAGACAGCGAGGAGTGAAGGTTAGCCGGCGGAAAATCTGCAACATCGCTCTCTCCCTTTTCCAGATTTGCAGCGACGGCAAAGGAATCTTCTACCTTCTGTTTTTTGGTGGTGGTGGGTAGCAACGACAAATTGCTATTTCTTGTGCCTTCTGTTTTTTCTATTTGCAATGACAATGATGGTGACGACCTTTCTGCCTTCTGGTTTCTACGGCGAACATGGTGGTGGGTAGCTTCTCTCTCTTTTTGCAAATTTGCAGCGGTGAAGTGTCTTCTCTGCTTTCTGTTTTGTTTTCTTTGCCGAGCTAAGTACTCCCTTCGTGGGTTTCGTTAGCACCAAAAAGCAGTAAGTTGGCCCGCTGATCTTCACCACCATTCTTCCTTTTGATTTGTCATTTATTCAACCTCCTGAAGTAAGTTAGAGGGGAGACCGACGAGCTGCATGGCTAGTGCTGGCGCTGGCGATGGTCTGCCCTTTTTGTTTTTTTTTTTTTTTTTCCTGCATTTTGCAAGTTTTGTTAGAAGGATCTCTATTCTTTCTGGGGTGCCAAGGGACGAAACACTGAGGATGGGGTCGGTTCGATTTGGAGCAAACTTCAAGGCTGATTTCGGATCCAAAACCATCGGTATCGTCATTGCCAYAGACCTGGGGTAGTGAAACGAGGGATTTGGATGAAGAGWGGGGCAGAGATTTTGGAGTGGGCCTAAGTCTTGGGCTCCTTTTTTCTGATGTTTAAATTGGATTTGTGCCAGGCCCCATTTCTTCCTTCTGTTTTTTCTCTGTTGGGCCATGAACTCGATGGGCTCAAATCCCTTTTTTTCTTGCAGCTGACGTTGGAGTTGGGGTAAGGTCGTTTTTTTTTTTTTTGGCTGCTAAGGCTTGAATTGGGCTTGAATTTGACATAAGTTTTCTTGTTTTTATGAACTTTGCATGACCCTTACTTGCTTGGGCCTGGGCCTTTGCATCCTCTTTTGTATTGTTTTGCCTTTTTCTTTTGGGCCACGAACTGGTTGGGCCTGACATGTCATTTTGCACCCTTCTTTTCTTCTTCTTTTTTTTCTCTTCATATGTTTATGTATCCAGCTTGCTTTTTTCAATTGGTTTTTTTAACTCCCTCTATTTCTTCTTTTTGCAATCTTTTTTTCACTTTCTTTTTGGTGCCCCCCTTTTTTAGTATCTTTTTTTGCACCTTTCTATTTTCTTTTTCTTAAGTTTCAATATACTTACCTTTTTTATTTTTTTTTTAAGTCATGCAATTTAAATTCCTAGCAAATTGAAATCAAAGATTTTGARAAATTAAARTCACATATTTTCATCTCAGACAATCGAAGGGAATCTCAATTTAAGTGTATGATTTTAAATGTTCTCCGAATTGATCTTCCAATGGAGTGAATTTTACATTAGTAAATGGTCTTCATCATGTTCCAAGGAAGTAGTCGACTCATTATTCATTTCATCAACTAGAAAAGTCTYRCTGTTGTTGCCTTCAACCAGTGACTCGAGTACAAGCTTCAAAAACTTTTATTTTCCTTTTGCAGATTGTAATYTCAACAAGACTTTTTGAAACATCCCCATTACGAACTTTGGCTAGACTATTTATACACGAAACTACTGAGAATGGTTAGAGACTATTCTCGTGACGCATAAGAAGCTACTTCATGACATGAAAATATATCATGCTATTGACACTTCTTTGATCATATATGATCGCTATGACCATGTGATATGGGTGAAAATACATTAATTTTACTAGTAATTATATTCAAATTTTTACCTTTTTTAATATGATAAAGTATTATTTGTTACTATTTTACCTTCAACATTACTTAAATTCAATCAATTGACTTTACCTATGCAATATTGTGAATGATAGAATTCATGTAATCTTAGTAAGGTAAAATGCTCTATTTTGTAGGAAAAAAGATTCTATAAGTGAAATAGAAGATTGCTTGATGAATAAGTGAAGACTTGTGTAACGTTGTAGAAATGCTATGCTGCAATAATGGAGACTGAGCAGGAGCAGCATGGCAACCAATAAGTCAAAGACAAAGAAGTTGACTTTGTGAGAAAACTAAAAGTCCTAGGAGCCTTAAATTACGGAGAATTTCTCATCAACATAGCGACGTCCTGGAGTGTCACTGTGGCCTCCCCAATTGTAGATGAAACGTGTGTGTCTCTGACAACCACCGCTTAACCATAGCGGTGATAAGGGCGTGATCAACAGTCACATTTCCTAATCTAGAAATGCCCTGAAACTTGACAATATATATGGCATTCCTAACACGTACGTCCACAACACCATAAGCTGACCAAAACCGACCTATGTGAGTCCTATACTGCAAGCCTCTAGACATGGACGGCTTGTTCCTAGTCCATATAAGGTTAGGTATGTGCCGTCTTTGTCTAGACAGGACGATGCATCTAACTAGCCAGAATGAATATCTAAAGAAACTCGTTCCATCTATTAAAAAAATTGTGAGCATCAAATTTAATATCTCATATCTAACTAGCCAGATTGAATATCTAAAGAAACTCGTTCCATCTATTAACAAAATTGTGAGCATCAAATTTAATATCTCATTGCAAAAGTAATCTTAAGTAGATAAATAACAGAATCAATAATTGTCATATCAAAAATGGGTCACAATACAAATGCAATTAAATAAGCATGAAGAGTCCATTGCAAGTAGCAGAATATGCAAAAAAACATTTGCATTTTCATTGCAACAACAAAAGTCACACAATTCTGAAGAAATTATGGACAAAATGCAATTTATAAAATTTTCAATAACTTCTTTATTTTTTATTCTTGGTTCCTGAAATGCGAGTCAGGTTACTTCAATAGTGAATTCTACTTTTATTAACTATATCTGATTCAAACTCTAAACCAACCACCGAGACAAAATGGTTGGCAAAAGAAAAGATAATGAGAAAATTCAATGTTTTTTAGGTTGGATATAATGGAAAATCACAAAGTTAAAACCATATCAAATTATAAGAAATCAAGAAAGGAAAGGAGTTCCCATGAAAACCTACTGTTCTTCACTAATCTGCGGCCATTATGCTGCCTTACTACTAGCGAGCTTTGGCCAGTCCTCCCAAGCCACAGTTTTTTACAATGAAACAGAGGTCACTAATCATTTGTGTCTAAATTATCAGTTGGCAACAGATTTTTGTAACCTGATATATGCTCTTCCTGTGAAACAGTTGTTTCTGGTGATTGATGTGCAAAGTGAGCTTACTTGGGAATGATAAGTAGGACATGCATGGACAAGAAAGCATGAAGTTGCCCCCTATGGCACTTATGTCTACTGTCAAATTAGGAGAGCCTTATCACAGCATTGAAAATCCATGTTGGGATATTAATTTTTCTGTTCTGGCTTTYYTTGGAAAATCAATTCAAACTTTCTATTGTAAATGCATGGACAGACTTCTTTTGTGACAGGTTTGAGTTGAGAATGCTTCTTTTAGGCCTTTCTCTAGCACAACATTATACTTATCACCAAAATGAGAAAAGTTTTAAAATTGCGAGTATAATTAATTGTACTTATTGGTAATAGTTTTCGTAGAAATATTTTCTTTTTGGGGTATATGTTCTTATTTTTAGATGTCATCCAACTACGGTTAGTAATAATATGATCTTGTCATTTAGTCAGTTTTCACTGAACTGATCTGCTTTCTTTCCTTATGTCTTAATTTGCAGTGAGGGGTTCACAGATTTTGGCTACTTTTTCTGGAGATTTCCCCCGTGTCAGCATCCGTATAAGGAGATTCAAGCTTGAAAAAATTTAATTATTACAACTTTGCTGATTTCAATTTCYAGGGTTCCCAAAAAGTAATTGCTTGTTACATTAAGATGAGATTAGCCTACTCCCTAGCATTTAAATCAAAGAAGAACAGTGAGCAAATTACTTCAGTAATACCTTAGTGTTTATTTTTCCCAAAATCATCTTCTCTCTAGAATTTGGGTTGGTCTATGCATCGGAGAGACATGATTGATGATACTCAGGCTCAAATTTGTTTTTACTTATACAGATCCGAGAAGATTGCTCATTGTGTAATCTAAAAGCCATAAGTTCAAAGGATACAAATAATTAAAGGCTAGCAGCCAGCATCATAATGCAGAAGTGTGATGCACAAGAATTGCCATTTTCTTGCGAAAAGAACAAACAGAAACAGTTACCATGGTGCTCGAATAGAGTTTCTTATTTGACATCATATCAGATGCCTGTACATCGAAAAACCAAATGGGCATCCACGGTCTCACAGTCAAATGAATATATATTCTTATTAGACTGGAAAAGCCTGTCCAAGAAAAAAAAACAATAATGAAACTGTATATATTAAAAAAAATTAACTGGAAACCATTTCCAATTTCGAATCCCTAAATTCCATAAATCTAATTCTATGCTAAGATTTAAGAACTTCAATTCTAATTCCATGAGATTTTATTTATCTACAAACTATTGCAATGTTATAAATCTAAATGTACAAATTTCTCAAATTTTTTAAAGATAATAAATTTGATAATTTTATACGCAAATCTCTCTCCCACCAATACACACACCTATTATATAAGCGTTTAGACTCATTTTATATTTCCATCAAATTTTCAATTCTGTTATATGTGCGAACAAAATAATCAGAATTTGAAATGAATTCTATACCAATTCTAAAATTTCACCCAAACAAAGGGATTGAAACATTTAGAAGTCTAATTTCAATACCAAAAGCAACCTAAAGAGATATTCCGCAACAAACAAGCAGTGGCTTACATTTGTAGCAAATTTATAGCTAATATATTATTTTTATGATAAACGCATTGAACAACATATGAGTATCAAAAGGAACCCAGAAATATGAAATTACGAATACTGTTCATGGGAACCAAGAATAGGGCAACAAAAGGAATAAAAGGCAAAGACAGAAGTCGTTGAGGGAAATTGACAAACCTCCGAATAATTGGATTAAGGGGATTGAAGTCGTTGAAGAAGGTGGTCGGCGAACCTACTCCTCCGAGCGGCGAAGGAGCAGGCGAAGGAGGTGACCAACGATTAGGTGCAAACTAAACGGCGAAGGAAGAGCGTTACGATCGAAACAACAGGCAAAGGACAACATTGCGATCAAAGTTCAGAACAACTAAGGACCAAGCAAATTACCGACTAACAAGCGCGAAAGAAAAACAACTTCCACCAGCAATAAAGAAACAAGTTTACAAAGAACTAATTTCTCACAATCAATTTGGGTTGTCATTGAAAATAAATAGGAAAAGTAATCTCTAAATTCTTTTTAAAGTTTTTTACCGCAGTCGCATTATCTTAGTGCACTGATAGTGTATAAAAAAAAAAAAAAAAAAAAACCAATGCATCCTGAAAATGCATGAGCTAAATACCAACCCATTTTTTTTAAAGCATCAAAAACCCAACAAATTTACATAATGCGATAATTTTGTGCCAACACATTAACCAAATGCATTAGATCTAATAATGTCATACTTTTTACAAAGGTCCAATATGGACGGACTTCTCAAAGGATGCCCATTTCTTCGACGCATAATTATAATTCCCAGTCAAATAGGTGCATTTTTACCATGCATATTGCAAGCTATATCTTCGACACGTAATGCTATTTAATTATTCTCGATAAAAATCCTTAAACTTTAGTTTCAAAATTTTATCACTAAATTATTTACCACATAACAACAAAATCCAATTATTCAAATTATGTGTCATAACTTGATGGTTACTTTTCTTTGTTGAGTTCTGGGTAGAAGGATACATAAATAGATGTAGATAGTCTAGTGATATATGAATTTGAAAGCAAAATTTAGAAACAAAAACAAATAATCGAAAATATTAAATAACATCATGTGCCAATTTCCCCCATGTACAATATTTTAAAGCTTATATTGCACAAAAACCTGATCTATTACAGAATTTTTCCAAAAGTAAGGTTAGTCAATAATTTCTGTGCAGTAAAGAGATATATAGCAAAGTAAKCTCCATTTACAGATAAATTCCTTGATATAAAGGCCAAAAGTAAACACCATAAACTAAACTCAAATTCCCGGTGGGCGTTAAAACAAACTGGAGAGGCCTCATTGGCCTTTCACACTTTCTTGCAATAGTAGAGCTTCTCCAGTCTTGAAAATGTAATGAATGATAAATAACAAATGTAATAGAATGAAACATAAATAAAAACACAACATCACCAATTCATATAACTTGTAGCACAGCATAATCCATCACTTACAACAATCAGCCAAGATTAACTGGCGCATGCATCATCCTATTAGGTTTTGGTAATGCAACCTCGGATAAATTTTCATGTTTCGCAAGACAAGAAAACTACAAGAAATAACGACAAGTTAGTTCAGATGATACCTCTCCAGCCAGAACCCTTGATGGATTTTCAAATAAATTCCCTCTCCTAGCACAAGAACTAAGATACATTAGCCAGAACTGAAATTATCTGCTTTTCAGCATTATGAGAAGTGGATTACAGCGGAGTTGGAAATTTGAGCTTCATCCACAAATTCCCATGGCCACAACAAACAGAGGAAAGCACTAGACAGATACCAGTGCAACTTCTTTGGTACTGGAAAAAATGGACCCGTGCATGTGAAAAAAAGGATCCGTGAATGCTAAAATACTATGTATATCAGATTTCTCTCTCTCTATAAGGCACACTGATCTATGTACACTACGAAGCACTCGTGGCATGCATACTAACTGAAGAATATACAGAAGCCAACGAGTTTTGTGCACAAGGGAAAAACTGATGCACACTTCAAGAAAACCTATGCAGACTGCTGATACTGTATCTGCAGTAGTGCAGAAAATGAAGAGAAGAATCAAGAGAGAAGGGAAAGCAAGGTATGTTTCTTATCTATCTACAGTGCTGTTTCATGACCGCCAGAAAGCATCAGGATCAGTACTATACAGTGTACGGTCTTGGATCTCAAGATTAGCTACATGATAATTGATCAGCCGTGCCTGAAAAACTTTACACAGCATCAATCCAGAAGGAAGCATCCACCATCCGCCTTCATCCCTAAACCATGGTCACCACCAGATTCAAATGTCAAATTCTAACAACCTTATCAAATATGAGGTGAGCAACTCAAAGACTCATATATGATCTGCTTACATGATAAAATTCCAGGACTGAGGGGGGTGCTTTTTACTTGATGAGGGTTGAGTCTCAAAATGGAAAAATCCACACAAAAGGGCTACTACCTGATACAATATTTTGAAGCACATAGATGATCGAGAATCGCAGTTAGGAACTAAAGTTTGGAGCCATATTTTACGAGTAATACAAGACAAACATTTGAAACAAGGAACCAGTAAAAAATAAGTAGATAAAACTTGTGCCCCATAATCTAAATGTCAGTAGATAAAACCTGTGCCCCATAATCTAAATGTCTTCTCTGGATATGAGATCAGCATCTGGGAGTGGGATGTCCAGAATTAGGGAAGTTGGTTACAGAAAAAAGAAAAAAAAATGATATTAGCGGGCAATGAGTAAGTAATATTCGATGTTATTGCTTTTTGTAGGATCTCTCTCCTATGATAGAGGCAGGTATTGTTTTGTGGTGGAAATGATGAGACTGCTCTTGCAATGTACATATAGAAACAGAGTAGATTGAAGTGGTGCATAATTATATTACATACACATATATAAAATATGTGTGTATGTGTGTATTTAGAGAGCAAGCAACTAGCAAACTAGCTGGTTTATGTGTCAATGGAGATACTTCAAGATGAAAATTAGCATTTTAATGAATTACGAAAAGAGAAACATTCAGCAAGAGTCCAGTGAAGGCAGGCTCTAAATGATAATGCTCTTTGCCACTCAAGAAGTGATTAAGTCGAGTAAAAGCTAAAATTTCAAATATTGCAGTTGGTTAATAATGATAACAATGATCAAGCAAAGTGAAAAGATTGTCAGTCTTAAACTTCATTCTTCCCTCGTTCCAAGTTCATGTGCTTGCATTGAGAGGTTTCCTTCCTTTCTTTTTTTTTTTTTCAGTTGCTTTTTGGACCATGATATCATGAACTATCAGATATGCTAGAGATTCTTGAATGAGCTCCACTCCATGCAAGGAATCAGATACGTATTGACACTGAGTGTGTGATATATTTATAACTGAGAGGAACGTGTCAAGCTACTCACAACATTTATCACTGACGTAATATTCCACAGAGCATATATGCGCATAAGGCCTGCCGATCTCCTTGGTCCATGACTAAATAATGCATTGATTCCTGCTGGAAATGGGAGAACTATGGCAAGAGGAAGTATGGATAAGACCAAAAAGAAGTCCAATGGGGAACTAGAATATAGTTGAAGCAAAGTCAGCAAGACTAAGCTAACATCTGCCAAAAGGAGAACAGAGATGACCAATCCAACAAGATCCTGACAATATCAAGAAATAAGAGAGTTAGAATTGTAAAGGCAATGATTTTGAAAATTGCAGTCAGCAGAATAAATTAAAAGATATTTCTCAACATACCTGATGGCCAATAGGCTTTATATTGTGAATTATAAAGTAGAACGAAAATCCTATAATCATCTTCTCCTTGAGCGTCTGAATGTTATTTGCATTCAAAATTTCTCCAGGTATTATCCTTTTGTGTGTCGCTGCATGTTCATTGACCCGAACAAGATCCAGTGCTTTCCTCCAACGAGTAACAGGCAAACTGCAACTTCAGTAGAAAAAGATGTAAATAAACTCCATATTAGGCACTAACTATGAGTGTAATTTCTATGCACTGTAAATGCAAAGAAATCTTTATACAAGCATGCTTAGACGCACGCCACACACTCCTATTTGAGATTTTGAAACTTTATCTGATAGACAAGGCATTTATTATGCATGCTTGTGCAGAAATTCTTTTATACTGACAGTGCATCTAATTAAACCCACCGACTATTAAATGAACGAAGGAAATAGGCACCAGACCTTAATTGTTTATCAGGTATTAAAGCTTTGTCTGGCCTTTCAACTGTTGATTTCACAGCTTCATCTTCACTAGAACAAACTAAAAGTCCGAACTGGCAATAACCAGAAGCAGAAGGTTGAAAGCATATTAGATCGACATGCACCCCATAGGCCTTTAGGGTTGGATTTGCATGAGTCTCAAGCCAGCTAATAACTGGACGTAAGGTTGATCTTAAGTGCCCTCTGCAAACTAGCCGCAACTGTGCATTTAGACCAGCCACCAATCGATACCAAATGGAAGGTGGAACTGACTGCAATGCAGTACCAGAAACAATCAATGGCCCTTCAACAGATGACCATGCCAATAATGTGTAGCAATAAGAAAGCAATAGAGCACGGTCCATTTGTAGTCAATGTAATCAGCAGCATAAAGCAAACCTGGCTCATGAGACTGGTTAGGATATTATCGCTCTGAAGAGAGAAAGGAGCCATATATGATCCATCTCCACCAAAAACTACAGACATGGGAAATCTTTGATGAAGACGAGGAGGAAGGTCTGTCCTTTTTTCATCTCCACCCAGGAAAAAATCCACATAGGCAAGCATTAAATCAGAAGTTGCAGCTACCTATGACAATGGAGCAATTTATTATCAACCCGAATGAGGTTTAATGCTGTAAATAAGAAAGCTACACCGGCATAAGTAATATTGGATATCCCTCCAGCCACATACCCACTGGGTTGGGTGGTGATGGCTTAAAGACTGAAAAGAGATGAAAATATTAGGTCCCAGGAATAGCAGAACAAGAGAAACAGAAAATCTCCACCAACCCAAATAAATAGAAGAACAAATAACAGAAACATCTAAAGCCTCTGTTGACTTATTCACACACTCTCTTCTGTGGGAAGTGAATTCCTGTCCCCATAGCAACTGAAAGAGGACAGAAAGTGTAAATGTGCACGCCCATAATGGATGATGCGCATTCCAATATAATTGGAGAGAACAATAATTTATGTAGTTGATGAAGGAAATGATATCTCATAAAATTTCTAATTGACAGCCAAATTCCCCATCAAGGGTGGTCCAAGAGGTGATCCAAAGGCATTTCTGGAATTCTAAGGTCATGGTCCTGCTATGAAGCCTGCACCACCATGCACCACTTCATAGCACTTAATTCTCATTCTCTCAACCACCTTATGTCCATTTACTTTTAGCCTTTTACATTTCCCCATGCCCTAGTTGCCATTCCATTAATTAAAAAAAAAAAAAAAAAAACTACAACTTCAATATAAGTCGCATTTTACTCCAAGGTAAGGAAGAGCAAGTATAAAAACTTCGTCCTTTTGAATCTTTTGTGTCTGGATTTTTAGTATTTATGTCTGTTCATTGAATTTCTCTTACTGAGAGTAGAGAATTTCTTAGCACCTCTTATTCTCAAACTAGAACTTTCTCACTTTTCAAATCCTCAAATAAAATAGTTTTGAATAGCTAGATTCAATGCAATAAATTTCCAATGAAACTGGTATATCGACACCACTACTATGTCATCTGCTGAGTAACACGAACTGAACGATTCATCCAAATAAAAATGGAAAACCTGATTTCTCTCCTCACTGGCATAATAATTTGTCACCATTAATAGTATGCCATTCTTCATAGGCTCTGAACACTAACTATAACAAGCAGTTTTTAACCTATCAGTACTCAGGAAAAATACCACAATTCTTCATCGCGAATATTCATGCAGACCCCAGCTATTCATGCAGCATGGACAAGCATACTGCAATTGATATACAAACAATTGCAACTAAAATTTCAAAATTCAATGCGAGGTTCTACACTGACAAACCACTTAGATCTAGAAATATGGTTATGAAGAAGAAATTAATAAGATGGACCTTCAGTCCTTCATACAGAGCACGTGAACGGCAAGAGCGGAAGCAAGCATGATCATACTCTGACCGAACAAATTCACGTAGGCGTTGCATCTTTTTCTTCCGGCAGAATTGCTGCCATGACCATGCAAGTGGGTAAGCAAAAACAGAAAAGATGCTGTAGAGTGATCCTTCCCACCAATTGAAAGAAGCTAAACTGTTTATTTCATCCACAAATCTGTTGAATGCATCCTCATATCTGCAAGTGACGATTATTAACAAAGAGAAAGAGAATCTTGTAGAAATTACAAGGATTTACTTTTATCTACAGTGCAATTCAGAACTTCACGGAAACGAGAGAGAGAGAGAGAGGGAAGAAAAAATGCATATTCCTAGATATTCAACTTTTAGAGAACCAAAAATTGAGAGATCATACACAATTTCTGTTACTTCCTTTGGCGGAGAATGGAGAAGATGCCAGGGTTCAGCATAAGTATTGCAACCCAAAAAATACATTCTGTGCACATGAGTTTGGGATTCCTCAGTTCTATTGGTTTCCATCACCTGAAGAAGAGAAAGCCAATGGTATATTTGAGGATAAGTCATTGCAATGCAACTCTCATAAGAGAAATTACTCCACGCAAAATGACATCATTGCAAACAGAAAGAAACTGTCAGAATTACACGAAGTGCACCTCATTCAGTGACTCCAGGAATGGGAATGAACGATCAATTGCAGAACCCCGGTGAGCAGGTGTACGGGCAGGCAATTCATCTGCACTGACAAATTTCATCCTTGCTACACTTAAAACAAGAGCTAAGACAAGAAGGAGACTTAGGAGGATGAAACCAAATAACCATGGGCCTCCAAAAGCATGCATTAACTCCTCGAGTGCAGTAAAACAGTGTGGCATGTGATATCTCTCAGATATACACTTGTATGGACAAGGAGTATCAGTAACACCTCCTGCATAAAAATGACAAAGGAAAAAAAACTAAAACCTCAAGCACAAGTATATTATAAAATGAACCTATATATTAGCAAATTAGCATGCTCCTAAAATAAAATCTGAATGAAATATTGAATATATTCCCGCCAATTGTCCTAGTACACTTTTACAAATTCAGAAATAGAGAACAAGATATATGGAACATTTGTTTTGAGAATCCCCACCCCGTCTCTGGCAGCAGAATTTGGAGGGAGGTGAATGATGCATGATCATTCTTGCCCTACAAGCAATTGAAGGAAATTCTTAAGTACCTCGAACAGCAATGTATATGGCACGATGTGGAAGCTCAGTGGATGGACACTTATGACAAAGTCCTCTATCAGATCCACTGACATTCTTATATGTTCCAATAGGGCATTCCTGAAATAATACATGCTCACAAAGTAAAAGAACAGAAACATGAAGTGACTTAAACCTCCATAGGGGGAGACAAGACACATGATAAGTTCTGTATGAAAAGAGTTAGACTAATGTGTTGAGCGTGATCAAATGACATCAACAACCTAAGGTTTGACTGGGATGCTGAAGAATACTGCACAAAATTCTTATTTAAGAGTTGCAATATAATCTAGATACCACAAAACACAAAAATGTGTTTCAAACTTCAGTTGATGCTAAAGGTTGACAACCTTCATATGCAGAAAATGAAAAAAAAGGTTGTATCATTTCAAACAATTTAGAGAAGTATAACTCAACAAGAAATAATTGGATGAAGTTCGAGGTACATGTTTCTAAGACCCTTCCATCATCAGGTTCTAAATACCGAAATTCATAAGAGCAGCAACAAACCTGACAAAGTATCCCATAGAGTCCTTTTGGACATACTTTCCCACTAACTGATCCATTTTCACCATCTCGACCAAGACCTCGACCAATTCCTCCTCTGCCATTTCATTATCAGAAGGAAACTTTATGAGAATCACTCGATCTTGAAATCAGACAAAAGGATTTATATCAGAACCATTCAGTGTTAACAGTTCAATGCCATCCCTTCTAAAGGATGAAGCAGATAATTTGAGACATTCAGCCATTTTATTTACGCACCTAATGGATAAACCCACTACCCAAAAATAAGGTAGTAGGTGATCTTAATTGTTCATAGAGTCACTATGAAACTGATTCATGTTTATTCTTGAAGTAGACAATCCAATATTGAAGTTTCTAGCTTGCTTATAAACACAAAGACAACCTTTTGATTAAGAGCTTGTAAATAAACAAATATGAGAAAACATTCTTATATATATTTATCTACCTTGACATTTGTAACTCTTCAGATATGTAGAAATATAAGCTCAAATTGATCACAAATATGACTCTTCAATTGGATCATTATGTGAGCTTAGTCATGTTTGTTCATTTATTAATAATTCAGGGTTGAGCTCAGTCTTGGTGTTTGTAACTACATGTTGGGTTGAAAAACATATTAAGTACATGAGCAACACTTTTTCATGATCAGCTTGGTTCATTTAGAACCCTGCAAGTAAGAAGAAAGATTTAATTAACAGACTTCTTGAAATATGAACACAGCCAAACTTCATCTCACTAATGGAGCACGAAAAAACGAGCACATTTTGTCCATTGACATGTTATTGTGCCTAGGGCAGAAAAGTGAAGGGATGTATATAGTCTAGAAATCTTTCCAGCAATTTTTTGTTGCCAGTCTCCCACTGCCTAGTCCCACAAGCTCTTATATCCTAACAGGGAAATATTAAAAGCAAAAGATAGGGGCATTGACATAAAATCTTGGGGGGTGGGGGAAACTAAAATACCCATAGGCACAGCCAGAAAGAATGAAAAACTCACTGGTTAGTGTAATGRACTATTGGAGATTCTGTTTAAGAACTAGATACCAACGCAATATAAACAAAAAAATGCGAACTAAGGAAATTAAATAGCCAGAGCATATAAGGTTAAAAAAGTACCCCACACTGATAGTTCCTTTGACTCTAGCTATGGGAAAATATTCATCTCCAGTTGGTATGCCTGACCAATGAAAATGAATTCTTCCACCACCTCCACCCCCCCCATTAGTACTTCCGAATCCCCCTACAGCGGAGATGACAGACAAATCACTAAGGGCCAAAGTATGAACAAACAGAAGAACAGTTCCACCAGATCCACCCCCAGCAACTGTGTCTGAAATATATTCACCATCCTGCCCTCTGATGAATTCATTACTGCTGGCTCCATTTGCTTGAAGTGAACCATAGATGGATATATATGACAATGAATGTTCCAGTGAACCCATTACTGTTACGATATGTAGAGCAATAAATATTATTAGTTTCAGAGAAGTTAAAAAAATTTTAAAAAAAAAAAAAATGCTGAGTAAGCCCTAGACTAAATTATAAAATTCAACCTAGTACCAAAACTTTCCAAATGCACCATGGGAGGATATCCCTATTAGACTGCATTTTTCTGGACTTCAAAAAAATGGAAGAGTAAAAAACAAAAAGAAAGGCTTCTGTTAGATATTCTAGTCCACCAGGAAAATACACACAATGGTATCCGTTCCATGAGAGAAGAACATGCACAACAGCAATGACTGACCATCAGGATTCAAGATTGTTGTGGTATACTTAAAGAGTATTTGAAGAATTAACAGTTGACGACTTGAGGTTCATGAAATAGGTCAATAATAATAGAATAATTCGGACGCTACATCAGCGATCTGTCTAAAAGATGCAAGAGAGGAATGTCTAGAAGCATATCATAATTATTGTTAGCTGAAATCTTACATCTAAGAAGTGAAAGTAATACTTTCAAATACTTTGAGATCCTTACTATGGCCAAAATTTCCTTGTCAAGAAAAATCATTTCAAAAACTTTAACTTCAGCCTCATAACATCAGCCTTGTGTTCACTAATTGCCAAACTAGAGAGTAATCATGAATTCTGTTTAGTTTCTAAAAAAGCCATTTTTTACAAAATTCAAGGCAGTCTACAGGACAATTTGACTTTGAAGAAGCAATAAACCAGTATCCCATATAGAAGTTTTGTTGCATTATGCAAGACCTCCAAGCAGTTTTTATGCCTTGAGGTATCTGCTTTGACATTAAAGTAAACAGTATTCACTGTATTTCAGTGCCACCAACAGAGTCCAGATTGCTTAAGAATATTTTTCAATTAGGGTGATAGCTTGAAAAAGAAAATTTGCCGACCTTTTCTTTCCTTGTATGCCATGGGAAGGTTACAATGCTGAACATGCATTATTCATTAGCTAAACTTTGCGAAGCCGATCAAACTAAAAGTAAAACTTTGAAGTATTTTCAACTGAATAACTGGTACTTTTCTGAATTAAAAGTTTATACTATGATGAACTTTTGCAAGTTTTAATTCTATAACCCCCAATATATTCTTCCAGCTCATATAGAAGAATAAATAAGGTTGACTTTAGAGAGCCCTCAAAACTCGTTCATTATTTGATACCACAGGCATAATCTTCTCCTGATTCTCTCCTTCCATTTCTAGTTTATTCCCTACAATTATAAGTTCCAATACTCAAAATTAAAACAAAAAAAAGGCCTACAAATACATCTCGGCATCTGTCCACTAAAGCAAAATAATTTCTACACCAAGAAACTAGAACACAAAAATAATTGAATAAAATAATTGAAAATAGTTGTCTTTTTTTAGCCCCCATCATATTTTAATTTTACCKCAAGGCTTCTAAAAATTATGCAATATTCCCTTCAAAGGAAATAGTTTTGACACCTTGCTGATTAACCCACCCATATAAGTACTCTCCTTCTGCTGCCCTATGGCCCCATCTTTCCTACATCATTTTGCCCTCAAAAAACTGAAAACCCCTCAATATGAGCATCTTCGCTATTTATAGCCTAATTGTCATGCAGCGTAAAAAAAGGTCTAAAGCTATTGAAACTTTAAGTCGAACATTAAGTTGGCATACTTTTAGGAGCTGGGTAGCTTGTTATCTTTAGTAATTGTTGTTGGCGTCATAACTGAAGTTTATCTCAGTACATTTAGAGGTTTTACCATTTAGCAATCAAGGGTATCTGGTAAGGTTTCAGTTCAGGATTTGCAGAAATATTATACTTCAGATTTTTCTTGACCCGGTTTCTGATTTCACTTATAGAAGAGTCTTTCCTATTTCCTTCTAGAAAACTTCCTCCTTTTCTTTAAGGTCCTTTGGGTCTATACAATAGTATACAATAGTATCATTTTCCACTCTCATATTAGGAGACAATGTTCAGCTTTTATTAAAATTTCTGCTGTTTTTGCTCTGCCCTTACTTTATAAGTCTTAGTGCAATTTACCCATCTCTCAAACCTGATTACTAACCTCAGGTCTACCAAATTACAGAAAATATAGCTTTTACAATAACTCGTATATGTAAGGATCAAACTTGTTATACTTATAACAGACATCTGGAAGGAAGAGCTGCGGTGCTTCTGTGATTATTATCGGAAGCACTCTGACACGCAACCAATTAGAAGGAATATGGAGCTTATTGTTAGTGTAGGAAGATAGCCTAAGGAATTAAATTTCGTGATCTCCAAATAAATAGAGATTCATATTCCTAAAAACTTGTACAAAATAAAAAGTCTACAGGTTGTAAATTAAGTCCTAGATAATGCCAGTCATGGAGCATGTATTTTCACTAGGACACTTTGAAAGGGAATAATAGGAAGTAGGAAAGTGGCTGCAGCATGTAGTGGAGCTATGGTCTTGATAAATATTGGAGCCTCACAACAGGGTAACTGGAACTCCTACATTATTATGCATGGTTTATTCATAAAGCAACTCTGAATCATCCAACAGCTAATAATCTTAACTTTCTCTCCCAAGCAGGATCATGGTATAATACATCTACTAGCGCGAATATAACATCATATGCCATCATAGTTGATAGGCTAGTTGCCAGACACCATTTCTACATGCCTCTTGCTTAAGGTAAATTGGTGATACGAGATAATGTGTGAAATTGAACTGATTGTTTTTTAGGAGCATCTCAATCTTAATCTTTATTCTTTACAATCACATCTGTGTCCACTGGCAAATTGCATATCTCATGAAGGAAATGGTGAAGCCATCAAAGTTATTAAACCTCAAAGGCAGAGCATACTTATCATGCACTCAATAAGATTGATGAGAAAGTGTGGATAATGCAGGATCATAAACCAATAACATGTGCTTCAACTTTCATATATTCTCCCCAAAGCTTACCAATGATACCACCACCAGCAGCCGCACCAGGTATACTATCATTTCCACTTCCGCTACCAAGTTCACACGGCAAATCAGCATTTCCATAAGTAGAACCACCCTTTATATAATTTCCATTGATATATGTATCGCCACCTCTGCCACCATGTCCAGCACCACTGCTATGACTATTATGTAAAATCTCACCCTTACCAAAACCACCAACACAGCCTGCATATGTTCCAAATCAAAACTTTCAAACTGTACAGAGAAACCTCTTTGTTTATTTTTCTCTTCCCTCATGGGCATTAGTCAACCTATTGAAAAGCTCCAACAGTAAATCACAGTAGAAAAAGATAAAGGACTAGTTACTTCTAAGATCTAGTAATTTGTTGATAAAGCCAACAAGGAAACTTGTAGCTAGGAAGTTGTTCTTGGGGGGGCAGGGGAGAGAAAAGTGGATGTTATAACTCATACCCAGCCCAGATGCACTTATTACTCCGGAACGTTTCACAACTACAGTTCTAACCCAGTGAAAATGAACAATGGAGCCTTCCACAAAGCCTTCAACTATTACATCTTCAACTCGACATATCTGCATAAGCGAACTACTTCAATCCTTTGAATAAACACAGGGAGAAAAGAATTCTGACTCTCTCATCCAGTAATTTAAGAAAACTAGAAACTCTAATAAAATCATAGTAGTGTTATTTTATCTACTTTGGTAACTAAATCTATGAATGCTGAATTTCTTGAGCACCTGAAGAGTGAAGGACAAAGAAGTGTTGACATTACAATCTTCAGGTGGATGAAGCAGTTCGATGGGGCAACTCTGGTGTCCACAATAGTGCTTAGGAAGCCTATCAACATTGAAATATTAAAAATCTCAGAACAATTGCACTAGAGAGAGAGAGAGAGAGAGAGAGTACTACTATGGAATCAGCACTTACATAAAACTATTACTTGAATTTTCCACAAGACCTCTTAGTACAGATCCAGGGCCAACCTTCACATGAATTGGAGATCCACATCACAAACAGAGTAATGAATGATAGTAAAAGATAAATCAACACATCAAAGAATTTCATCAATGTCCACTGGGGGCCTGATAAGTGTTTGCAGCCCATCAGAAAAGCTTAGAGACATTCTTTTTTAAGGAAATGCTCCAATTGAAAGTTGGAGATCCCAAAATATTCCTGAAATTATATTCTTCCGCATCTAAGATTTTAGGCGTTGGAAAGACAAACATGCAACTATATTGTCAAACCCTTTCTGGGTACAGAAAAGAAAGCTTACTGCCTTCACTTTTCTCAGAAACTTCACTCCTCTATCGATAATGAAATATCATGCTCGGTGCTTTGGGCCCTTCAATGCCAACTTTCTTTTAATAATGAATTTATATTTTAAACATGAAAAACAACAATAACAACTCCCATCACTTTAAGTCTACAAAACTAGGATCATTAATGCTTGTCCTTTAATGAGGTTATGACAGGCAAAAATTATAATTATGCAGAAAACAAAAAGCGCTGATACTTGGAAAAGGTTTGAGAGTCCATTTTAAAAATAAAAACTTTCTTTTATATATGACAGGCAAACATACTTGGGAGGAGCTTTGAAAATGGATATAGTGATGAAGACAATGTTGAAAATAATTGACTAGCAGTTAATTAGTAGGAAAAATATTTGGCAATAATCAAAGAAAACAAACAGCATCAAGTTCAAATTGGCTTAGCTGTGAAGAAGCATGTGAAGCTAGGTCCAATATGCACTTCAAATCAGTCTCAGAGCTCTCAAGCATTTATCATATATCTTTTCCTAGATATCCATGCCAGAAACTGCCAATATACCAATAGATATTTCCATGGAATAGTAAAGGCCAGGAGACTTCAAAACCTAAAAAATCAAGTGGAAAGCAGCTTGCAAGAATTTTCTACCCCAGCCAGAAAATGATTTCTTACTATCTCATCAGATCATCTCAATGGAAACATACACGTTTTAGATGTGTATGTTGTACATTACTTGAAGCTATAATTCAAGAAATCACCAAAGGTGTTTCTCCCCATTTGAATTAGAGCTATCCTAATGATGAGTGTGTTTTTAAATGATTAAAAATTGGGAAAAATAGACTTGTGCTTCCAATCAACTATGTACGATTTAGTATTTATTCTCCTTTTGTATCTCTTCCATTCTCTAGTATAATGCAACATATGACCAAACCTAATATGATTTTCCCCATGGAAAGATACATAACTGACAGTGAATAGAGAGAACATAACATAATCATCTTGTCTGTTATCAGAAAGTGCCAACATGATGTACAGCCAACACATTCCAAGGAAGCTGGGCCATTTTAGGAAACAGTCAAGTTGGTTTTGTGCCAATGGTTTAGCAAGTAGTCAAACTACATACATTTTAAAGTAAAACTTTGCAGTTTTGAGAAGGTAAGCCAGAATTTGAATTCAAATACTGATGTAAGATATTTGCTACCAAAATCAAACCGTTGTGAACCAAAATGCACCCACCTTTGGGAGTAATTCAACCATAAGTATTATGCACAAGTATAAAACCAACTGCCTCAAATCATACACCCTTTACACAAAAACAAATTTCATTTCATTTAACTAGTTCATTATTTGAGACATAAAAGGAGAAGATTCATTTATTGTCCTACAGTATTACTATCCCATACATCATCTTAATTGACCTTAATTGAACAGGTTAAAAAAAGGTTATGTGTCAAAAGGTAGCGGTTCATATTGAATGTGTTCCAAGGTAAAGTGCTAAAGCCTATTATTCTGAATACATAAGAGGTCAAGGGCAGATGCTACTGAGGACCAATGGGGACTCAAGCCCCCACCGGGAAAATTCTTTTAAACAAAATTAGTATAAAATTTTGCGATGTTTGGTTATATATTTAAAAAAAAAACCAAAAAAACAAAAATTAACTCAAGCACCCACTGACAAGTTCTTTTTTTCTTTTTTCACAGAAAAAAAAAGGACCCCACTGAGTAAGCCTTTGAGACACAGTCTCTGCCCACAAAAGAGGTTAAATTAACTATTCAAGACAAGTGCAGATCTGAGTATATAGAGGCCTTACATTGATGCTGTAAAACAGTGACAGAACCAAATGTCGAGCTTCAATAAGATCTCCTGATCCAGTTAAGTTCAATGAACCTTGTCCATGAACTCCCAAATTTGCATTTGAATGTATTACAGATGATCCCTGACAACGACAATTTTTAATACTAACAAATGGTGAAGATTGGAAGGGATGAGGTAGAGGAAGTTACCTTAAGAACCACCAGATTGCTTGCTTCCATCAAAGATGTCCCAACAATTGCATCACCATCACCATCTATAAGCATTTTGGATTTCAGCATTAAGTGGATTTTGACAGACATTCGCAAAGCCCCGTAGATCTAACAATAATAAGAACACTGTTGGCACATTTCCAATAACTGCAAGGTTAAGAAAGCAAATAGATATTGTGTTTGCATCTGCTGTAGCTACTGTATTAAGTAGAAAATATGAATTTGAGAGTTTGGATCCATCTTAGAGATATAAAAAGAAGGGCTTCAGTGGAAAGTTCATTGTGGTATATATTGTTTTATGCTTGGCCCAACATTATTCAACACAACAGAAATGTTCAGTATCTTACTATATAGCACTTACAAGTGGTCTATTCAACAGCACACTAGCACCATGGAAATATTTGAAAAACAAGCGAATGGTGATAATGTATTGATGTTTCAGGAAAGAAAATAGAACAAAATTCTTAAGGTGAACCAAGGAGCATGCATTTCARTGTATTCTGCCAAGATTCCTCAGAGCAAAAAATACTAGGAGAGTGTCCAAGAAACATAGATAGATAGCACATTTGAATGCTCAGCTGGTGATACTTATCTACACCGCTGATAGAGTTACTTAAGAGAGAAACAACTAAGCAGAATAACTCATGGAGGTAAAAGGAGTTACTTGAAAGAAGATATTTTACTCGGGGAGTAACAAGAGCTCAAGAAAGATTTAAAGATAAGAGTTCATAAGAGTAGTAAAACTTATGTAAGAAAAGCACAATATCTTCTCCAACAACAATGAGAATGGAGCTTTTGAGCATCTAATCAATCATTTAAAAACAGAAAAGTCGGTCCCACCTCAATGTAAATATAAGTTTACATTGCCAGTTGAAGAAAGAAATCAGTTGCGTATCCACTACCCATCAAAAGCGCAACCAAGAAAAAGAAATCCAGGCTTTAATTACTGCCAGAATGAAACTGATATGAACCTTAGAGGTATAGTAGGAAAGTAAATCAGAACTTACCTTTATTACTGAATCACTCATCAAAAGCTCCTCTGCCATCAACTCAAACTCAGATAAGGGATAATGTACAAGCCCAAAGGTTAAAACTGCACCACATGTCAAACTAAGTTGTCCCTGAACCTATAAGAAAAACAAGATGGTATATAAAAGTCTGGATATATGTACACCATAAAACTGAAGTAATAATGCCTCAGCCAAGCAAGACCAAGTCAGTTACTCATAACAAATAGTAAGCATTCAACTGCATATAGCACATAATAAGAAGCCAACCAAATGTTTATGTATACAATGTGTCCTGTATGTTCTAATTATGAATAATACCTGCATGATATTGAAGCACCTACAGAGTAATCTTTTCAAACCTTACCTTACCCATGAAAGCCGTTATCTTAATTATTATGTGTTACAATTCTAATGCCTCTCATGAAATAATTTGCAATATATAGGAGATGCATTCAAAGTGTATAGTTAAGACTTAAACATGGAGACATATAGGAGAAGGGAAAAAGAACCTTACCAACCACTAAAAGTTCTTCATTTGGTAAAGCAAGGAGAAGAAAGACATCTCTAGTATCTCAGCTTATTCTGACTAAATTTGACACATATTCTACTACTCCCTCCATTATATTGTTAATGTCATCCTCTCCTTTCTGGTCAACATCAAACCAAATTGAGTCATATTCTAAAAATGTAAGTGCTTTAGTGTGAAAGTCCAACTTCATTGTTAAACTCAAATGATTGCGATATCTATTAAAAAATTAAATTAGGCCCTCATTTGCACTCATGGCTTATACCAAAGCTTTTTCTTACTTATTAGCAGCCTAGCAGGCTTCAAAGTTTGACTAGGTAGGAGCAAAAGCATATCCTATTCAGCATGGGCATCCCGGAACATCAGGGGTTTCATTTCAAATCCTACTGTGCATAAAAAGCACCAAGGAGAATTTTCCACAAATCTTGAAAGAGGAATCAAGTACCTTAAAGTTCAATCAGGAACTTAAACTTATAGCTTGAATAAAGTTTGGCTCATCATAAAGAGTTCCTAGATGAAAGACATGCTTGGAAGAATGGAACATATCTCTGGGCACATAATTACCACCTATCAGTAGAACCTGTGAGAAAGAAAATAATAATAGAAAAGAAAGTCCAATTACCTGAACACGACTCCAGAGCAAAGGAACAGTAGCCTGAGCATGATTTTGAATATAAACATTTGTCCAGAGTGGCTGCTTAGGAAATGCTAGCAGAAGTGTATCTGTATCTGTGGACATATTTTGATTGTTGATGATTAGTCTTCTAGGGACAGCATCAAAAAGGGTCCCTGCAGCACCTGAGTTTGTAGGACAGCCAAAACTTCTCCCCCCTAATACAATGAGGCAGAAACTTTCTTAGGGGTTGTTCTGTTACAGAGACGACAATCTCAGCGATTCAACAAGATAAGATCCCCCAATCACTGAAAATGCACTTTATAGTTGATACCACTTGAACAAGAGGATAAGATCCAGAAATCCTAACAGTTCATCACATAGCCATAGATGGAATTCAATGAGCACATGATTTGTACTTATCAACAGCATCCATAGATCAAGTTAAATGGCCAAATGATTCTTCTAACTGATGTTCAGTAGTTATGAACAGCCTTTATTGAGTTGAATTTGTATTATTTTAGCTAACTAGGCAAAAGAATTTTGTCTTATCATAGATAGGGTATTTTTTTCAAAAAAGGAGCAGCTAAAACAGGTAGGTCAAAAGATAAGAGTCCCCAAGGAGAGAATTATGAATGTCCCTTTCCATCGCATATTGGATTAGCAAAAGCAAAGAAATTACACTTCAGATGATTCAAAAATAATTACAAAGTCTAGACGATACTTCAGGTAAACTGAAATAAGTCGACTTGCAAAATGAAAATAAGTTAGAAAACTAGCTTTTGTCCTCTTCTTTACCATGAACCCAAATTAAACTGGGAGTTACGAGCCAAATCTCCCGTAGAATAAACAATATATCTCCCCATACAAGATTAACTCCAGCAACAGTCAAAGAAATGATATTTTCATAGAACTTACCGTGAACAAAAAAGGAAGGACCATGCCTGCTAAATGCATTGACCGAAACCCTTCCTCCCCCTCCTCCTGCAAATCCATTACCTCCGGAAGCACTTATTCTTCCTCCTCCTGTCCTGCTCTTCATGGTGAAAATTTTAGCTTTATGAAAATGTTTTCAGCTATTATAACAAACATACCACCATATTTAACACTTCATAAAGATATAAATTACGCATTAACAACACACACAGATTAATTTGGGACTTCTTCTATTACACTGGTCCTTGTTATGATGTGAGGGTCATGAGCTTCTAACAATTAAACCATTTGATGTCTCACTTTCTACATAGAACAGATATGAAATCCCTTTTCCTGGATTATCTCAGAAGCAATGCCAGCTATTGCTCAACACTTGCTAGTCAAAAATCTGTATGCAGAACTGGGTAGAATGAAAAGAGATTCCTAGTTAAGGTAACTTGTCACACCCAGGAGGCAAGAAGATTTGAGAACAAAGTGACAAATTGCACAGAATACATGGGAATCTGCCAAAACCAGAAAAAGGATGTGCTCTTTCAATAGGAAGTCGGTCGTCCTGATGAGAAACATTTTGAGGATATTGAAGGAAACTAAACAAAGAGATCCATTCATAGAACATGAAGAAGTATACAGCATATAATTATAACTATTCATATTGTTCAATGACAAGGAGCAACAGAACAAAACATTCTCATTCTTCTCGGATGAATCAGATTATGCTGGGCAAATGAAGTACTTCTGATTCAACTTGTTTATGCACATAGAGGAGCAAAAAAAGGGAGGGAGGGAGGAAGGGAAAATTCTCCTAGGAGTAAAGCAGGTTTCATATGCCAAAAACTTCTTCTCAACAGTACTGATTAGCCTTAGGTTTAAATAATACCCCCCCGGCACAAAAGGGTAAGCGAATATTCGACCACATATAAGTTACCACGCTACCTGTACTAATTAATGATGTTAACAGGGAGACTCATGTGATAGTGGAAGCCATATTCCTTAATTAAGAAGTTTAATTGTGGAAGTTTAGATAGAAGATATGTTTATTTTTAGGAAAATGGACATTTATTTTGGAATTTTATGGACGTTCAATTTTGGAGGGGTTAACCAATATATACATCCACCTCAAAACTCTAAACTATCTTGGTCTAATTATAGATATATTCAAATGACGTTCTAGATCAACATATGAATCTGAGAGCGGTTGTTATAGGAGGTAAAAATTTAGAGGAGTTTAGAGAGGACATTTCTGGACAAATCATGGATTCAATTCTCAAAGCTCAAGCAATACCTCCAAATTTTGATGGCCATGGGTAATGGCACTTTAGTAGTCTTCATTGAACCAGTCCTTTTCCCTTTCCCTTACTGAAATTCTTTTGATAATGAATGTAACAAAATGAGCAACCACCACGTCAACAATGCCAGAACTTCATCATTTTTGCAAATCTAATTCTATACACCAAGATATGAAAGCTAAAACTAAATTTGGTTCCCTGAAGGTGGTTGAGGAAAGATATGGGGAAGAAATTCTCCATACCTTCTTTTTTACTTGTATCAGGGGGACGAGTAGCGAGAGGAGAAAGGGGAAAAAAAAGAATTGGTTTACTTCACATTTGTATTATTCTTTCTGTTATTTAAAATCCAGAATGAGGCCTTTTTGTTGTTAATACTCTTCAACTCCCTCCAATTTTCTGATTTGGGAGGGGAGGAAATGCTTATGCAGAAACAGATGCAAATAAAATCTAGTCTAGGGATTGTACGATCTTTTCTTTCGTAATAAAACCTGATAGTTGGTCCTGTTTGAATTTATTCTTTCCCAGCAATATGCCTTTGAGGGTCTTAATTTCTACAGTTACATAATGACTCCAGGTATCCTCCACCAGAAAAAAGCTAACTTTCCTAACAAGAGAGCAAGCTAAGATTATGTATAGTACAGTGTGGCTATGCTTTTTACTTTTTTTCCTCCTCTCTTCCACATCAGTCATGCAAAACTCTAAGAAATCAGGCCTCTACAACAAAACCAAGTATGATAGGCATCCAACTGCATAAAACATGAAACAGAAATTCTTGCAAGAAGACAAGATTACTACAGAAAGAACATAATCCATTAAAACAAGGCAAGACAACTCAAGTTATGAAGAGAGAATTTCATTACATTTTCTGCGTCTTGATGTAAATGCTGCCACCTGAWCCTCCTCCTCCTTTGATCCCACCATCCCCTCCATCCGCCAAGAGAATTCCCTGAGCATCAATGATACCTTTCACATCCAACCAAATCCTTCCACCTCCTTTCCCTCCATAGTCGTCCTCCTTATTTGTCGTCCCTCCTTTACTCCCGTAAGTCCAGGGCGCACCCAATGATTCCCATGCATATGCATCGCCTCCCCAAACGTCCTCGGGAAGCTTCTTATTGTCCATCACGCAACTCGCTCCTCTCCCTCCATGGCCCCCACCACCGCCGTGAGCCTCAACGGGGGTTCCAATGGTTACGGGAGGCACACCCCCTAATGCCGTCGCGTTAATCACCGATCCACTAAATAAGGTCGCATTTCCCGCCACTAAATAAGCCGAGCCAGCTATAATTTCGGCTCTCTGGTGTAACTTAAATTCACCAGTGACATTAATCACAATAGAGCAACCTAGATAAGGACAACTCAAAATTACCCCTTCGAGTATGAAAAAATTGCCGCTACCTTCAATGTACGCATCGTTCGTGAAGTTCAAGCTGTAGCTGAGCTCACAGGTGGTATTTAACGTGCCTACTCCCTTGAGTTCTTCGCACGAGAGTGAAGGTGGGTGAGGTGGCGGAGACGGGGGAGGTGGCGCCGGCGGAGAGTAATCACCGTGGAAAGAGAGCGAAATTGGGTCATAATCAACAATTGAGAAATCGGGAAAAGACGCAGACACCAAACTGAAAGTACAGATTCTAAATGCCAGGAAAAAAATCGGGTAACAAATTAAGAGGACAAGAAACAGTCTGCCCATTTCGAAAAGATCATCAGAAAATGAAACAGAAATTTCAAATTTACGAAGCTGAAACGTTGAGAGCGAAAATTTATGTGTTTCTAATTAGAAAGGAGTATTTTTTGTGTGTGTAGAGATTGAATTAAAGGAAAATGGTGAAGAGGTAGGCAATGTTGAAGAAGAAAGAGATGACAGGTGGAGAGAAGGCGTCGAGATCGGGATGATGCAGCGGGCTTTCATTTTTCTTTCAGGAGGGAGTTTGTGCCCTGTCATCGGACAAGTCAGATTCGGGGGCCCACTTTGCGTACACAAAGGACCATAAGATATTCTCAAAAGAAAAAGGAAAAAAGACCAAAAGATGAGGCCATCAATAGAACCAATATTTATTTGTAAACAAATTAGTAGCGATTTTATCACCCACGATGATTTCTAGTCGCATTTTAGAAATCCAAATACAAATTTCTAGAGATTAAAATTTTTCATTTAAGTAACAACATAATCATTGAATCATATTCGAAATTTAAGATATCAAAATTCGATCTATATTGCACGTAAAAATTAAATTAAAAAACRTAAATTACARGTTATATTTAAAATTATATATTTCACTTATAACTCGTTTGATATAAATTTTCTATAATTAAGAATTTTCGAGAAAATGAATTCACATTCATACCATGCTAGTTTTGTCCACAAGCACGTTGTTGCTCCCTTAATTTAATAAAATKATAGCATTAAAGTTAAAAACTTTTTAGCGAAAGAAGTGATGAAAAGYMAAAAAAAAAAAAAAAATTGTATTATAAAACCCCATGCGTTTAGCAATTCCCAATGTATTATGCAATATAACATTCTAGTCTAATTTTGATGAAGTGCAGAGTGAATATAAGTGTGAAGGAGAAGGTTGGATCATCAAGCTTCTTCTATTTTGAAGTTGTTGAAAAAAAAGTGATTTTCAAAAAAGCAGCTTTTATAAAGCTAGATGCTGTCCGTTAATGTAAAAAATCAGCTTAGAAACTATTTTAATATTCTTGAAAAAATGTTGAAAAAGCTGATTATTTCTAAACATGACTTCAATATCCTATAATTTTATAATTCATGAATGTTATTACTAAAGATGCTTTGTACATGTTCTTAACATTATTATTCGAATTGTTCTAAATAAAAAAATTAAATTAATTATAATTGTATTAATATTAATCAACCTAATTATTATATATATTATTATTCTTATTGCATAAGAAAATTGTCTTCCGAAAGTGAATGTAACAAAATTACAATAAAGAAAGAATTAATATTAAATGTCGAAGTATTACAAAACATTAACTCCATCTACTCTTTTGTTGACATATTTTTTCACAAATCATATTCCTAATTCTGTTCATTTCACTCTCATCCCTTTGTGCTACGAATCCATGATGCAGCTCACTTGTCCTTGTAATTATATCTGAATCATCATAATCTGAATTATGCTCTAAATTTCGATCATATATGTTAAACTCTTCATCATAAATTGCTCATCTCCTTATGAAATTGCGAATAGGTATGGTAGAGACTATAATTACTACTTGATTAACAAATGAGTAGTGGTGGGCAGCCTTTTCTTTATAATTTTTGATCAAGCTTTCCATATACTAAATAAGTGTCCTATAACACTCTTAAGAATGAGCTAGCGAAATTGAATAACTTTTCCATATTTCGAGGCTACTCATGTTTGGATTCAGATGAATGATATCTTTCACCTTTATATAGAGTAARAATCCTTTCAGATATCTAGACACAACCAAATAATATGTATCTGATTGAACTAAAGAAAAAGACTAATCATATTAAATAACGATTACAAAAATATACATATAAATAAATAAATTAACTAACCTCCTTTCGGCATAGAAAAATTTTTTAGACTTATTGTATCCTAGTATCATATGCATTCCATTTCTATCTAGGTAATGCATAAGACAAACACATATCAAAATCACAAGCAGTCAAAATATTTTGTGTAGAATATCTTTTTCGTCCAATGTATAATACTTGTTGTGTTCAATTAATTGCACCGATACAATCTTGTATTTTCAGCAAATGTCATTATTAGAAAAACTTACCTTGAAATGAGACCAATACTTTGGATTTCTATGAATATATTGATGGACTTCATAAAATTGTTGAACAGTTTGTATCCAATCCATAGACATCTTGGTTGTTGCTTTCAATACTCCATGAAAGAACGTATGGATTGAGAAGAATATTGAAACCTCTCTTGCAAATCTCTATTACCTTTGCTCTTTTCAAAAACCAACAAAAAAATTGCCACAATTTCTTCTATCCTTGTTCTTCGAGCGGGAGTAAGTTCGTAATTTTTTCGTAATAAATCACAAAATTTTATAAGTACATCTTGAATTATGTATCCAAGTAGCAACTAGAGAGGAAAATAAGCATGTATCTAGCTGGTATTACACTGGAACCAAGGACCTTTGCTTTTCCAGGAATGCCTTAGACCATTCTAGTCATGCTCCTTCAGCCAAATAGAAAACATAATTATTGAAAATTGAAGACACAGAAGACATCAAGGAGTTACAAAAGAAAAGAAAAAATAGATAGAAGAGGAAAGAGAGAATGCATATGAGAACAACAAAAATCAAACAAGTCTCCATAAACTGCTCATTCACATAAGAAGCTTTCAGGAGCATTTGCAGCTGAAGGCACCCAGAAGACGAACCTCAAGAAACAGAAACTAGGAATCGTAGTTAAAACATCAAAGCAATTGATTCAGGTCTTACTAATACTATGGACTCCAAGAAGGTATTAATCGATGTTCAGGAACCCAATTTCATATGATTTCCTCCTAGAAAACAAAGATTATTTTTTCCTTCCGCTGGAATAAGTACAACACACAATACAAATAGCGCTATTACTTAAAATCTTCATTAAAAAATAATACAGAAAACCTACAATCGGATCATCATTCCCGAGCAGGAATTGGAACATCATATCAACAAGGAAATCATCGAAAATATTGGACAAATATCACAAGAGCTTTTTTACTTAACCCCAAAAATAAATATAACGAACTACCTTAGAAATGAAGATGGCTGCAGGAAGGGCGATGAAGAAGCAAAGAGAATTAAGGATTTCAACCTTTTAAGTTTAGTGGCATTTATGTAAATAATTAGCAGCGTAATAGGGTAGTGCTGGGGGGGGGGGGGGTGGATGAAGGACCCCTGAACCAGCTTTTAGAAATTTGCTTTTTAAAACTTCTTTTAAGCTAAAACCTCAGGAGCACTGGCAGAGTCAAGATTCCAAGCGTAATAAGACACCATAATAGGTCTCTAATTTTTATTACATAAAATATATTAAATCTTTATTTATTGATGATAGTTCAAAATTTTATCTTAATTTGAGATCTATCTGAAGATCTTTAACAAATAAATTAAAAGAATCTAAATATATAATATGCATAATAATTAAAACATTTTAGAAAAATTAATTAGTTGAAAATAGATTTCTTCATTTAAGAATTAAAATAAATAATTTATTCAATGAAATCATGCCTTTTATCATTCTAATCTAAGTGTTCAAATAGAGACTTAGTCAAATTATTTTGCTCAGGTATAAGTTTTGGGATAAAAAAAAGTAAATTTTATCTTATTTTTGTTTCTTTAAGGGAAGAGAGAGAGAAAATAGTGATCYTAAGTTTTAAAACAAGACTTGCTGCATCTTTATTTTTAAAGGAAAAAATCAAAATGGATAGTTAATTATTAATGACTTTGTCGAGTCAAATCTGAACCCATAATATGGAAAAAAAAAATTTTATAATTCAGTGGGGGCCTGCACTCAGCTGTACGTGGCTCCCCCATACATCACTAGCAGCTTACTTTATTGCTTTTAAGTTCAGGATAAAGATCCTTAATAATAAGGAATGAGCAAAACTCAAGTGTTAGTTGAGATTATGACCCTTGAATATTTAACTCTTCAAACAAAACAAAACGTTGGTAAAATCTTCCTTTCTGTTCCATACGGGATTCAAATGCCCTCTTCTTCCTTCAACTCCCACATTAGGCAGCTAGGAATTCCATATGCTACAGTATAACTTTCATTTTTTTTTTCAAATTCATTAGATGTAATTACAAATTCAAAGTTTAATAACATGAACTTTCTCGCCTTCTACATTGAATCTCATATTTTAGGTTCAACTATCAATCTTTACAATTAAATAAAGATTGAATATTTAACGAGTTTAATTATCTTCATTTTTTTGGTTAAAAAAGTTAATCTCATTCTCTATTTATGTCTTGAAAATATATATAGATTTTACGTATATACTTTAAATACATACTTAAAAATAAATAAAATAATTATAAATATTATACCAATTTATTGTTATTAATAAAAAAATGCGAAAACATCATGTAACATTTCTTTTCCCGGGGGCTAGGTTACATTACAGGTTGATACTAATGAAACAATTTCAAGATTCAATTATGTATACTCCAACGCTTGATCTTCTTCCACAGTTTCCTCATGACTGCGACGGACTCACCATCTGAGCTTTGCCGGGAAATACTGCAAATCATATTCTTCAACTTTTAGCACATAGTTTCATTCAAAATCTAAAAAATTCCTGAACCGAACCAAAGAATAACAATCCCAAAATGGCATGCACGCACCTTTTCAATGAGGGAGAGGTAGTATGGCTTCACCTTTTCAACATCAATGCGAACTTTGCTCTTGCTGTAAAGATCGTATTTGCTGCGCATAATATTTGTAATAAAGAAACTATCAGTACCCATAACTGATATAAATTTTATATATATTTGCCAAAGATGAAAACAGTCAAAAGAGATTTACTTGAATATCTGAAGCCACTTCAAGTTCTCTCTATCCTCTTCATTCATCAGGTGTGTGTAAACTCCTGCTCTGTGCAATGCTGCAAAAGCAAAAATATTTACATCTTAAAGTCGTTAAATCTTAATTACTTCATCTACAGGTGATTAGTTTAAGCAGTAAAATTGATTGCTTACGGTAAAAAGAGTGATAGCGGATGATAAACAATGCAGCTGGAGGCAAAGTTGATCCGTTTTCCTTAGCCACCTTCAGATTTTAATTTGAATTGTCATTCAATGAGATTTTGAGAAAAACAATACGTATGAAAGACCGACTAATTCTATAAAGACTTACCAGATACATGTAGTCGTCATGCCCCCATGACATGGCCACGTTGTTTAGTCCACATCCTTCTTCATAAACTCCATTTCTTGTGCTGTAAGCTGGGTTTTTGGTGTCTGGATTTTCCTTGAAATACTGAAAAAGAGAACATCAATTCTTATCGCAGAATGAATATATAAACTAGGGCACTGCTCGATGATCTGTATTAGACAATCGTATCATAATGATCAATGAAGAATACCTTGTGGTGAACGATGGATTCGTCGAAGGCACAACCTAGAGGGAATGTGTCGCCTGTAATTCACAACAGATCGGTAGGTGATCAAGAATTGCTAGTGTTTCGAAATCTAGTGATGGTGGTCGAATTGTTGAGAAATCATAGTTCAAAGAATGATCACAAGATAGTTACCAACAACGGCCCATTGTGGGAGCTCCCCAAAGGTGGGATGAAGAAGAACTTTCCCAAGATCTGTTGAACAGACAACAAAAAAATAAAAAATAAAAAAAATAATTAGCGTTTACTGTAATATCAGGAACTAGAAAAAGAAAAGGAAGAAAAGACATCTATGTCAGTTGAACAAGAAAGGCCTATATTAATATACGTATACCATGAATAAGCCCTGTCAAATGCAACCAATCTTCATTAGGGTAGTCTTTTCGGATCGCCTCAGCCGTCTGCAATAGATGTTCGATTTGAGGCTCATCCAAATCAGGATCGCTATCATCCACAACATCATTGAGAAGTTCACAGCATTCCCATATGCTCATTTCTGCTTTATCCAATTTTTCATACTCCGCCCTTGTTCGCTTCACCTGCATTAACATTTGCATGCAGACTTTACTTTCTTATATTAGCCTCMAAATCATCTCAAATTCCTAAAGTTTTTTTTTTTTTTTCCCCAGATAATGACAATGCAATTACAAATTCATATGTTTGGTTAATGTGGTTCAGGCGGTAGAATTCCTCCACAGTTTTTTGTCTTTCAGTTTCTGCATCATAGTTCCTGCGAAATATAACCATGTTAAATGTTTAAAAAGGCAAACAAGACAAGGAAAATCAACCACAGTCCACAGAGATCGAAAGTAAAGAACAGTGAAGCAACCAATTACCTAAATGAATGGCCAAACGAATTGATTTCTGGAGCCTCAAATCCAGCCAATGTCGCCGTTTCCGGGACAGCAAATCCTCCATCCAATACAAGCTCATTAGTGCCAGAAGGGATTTTCTTTTCCTCCACTGGTAAACCTGATGAAAGATAAATTATCAGTAACCCATTGATCAAGAATGATAAACATCTTTGAACATGAAAAATGATCAAAGAGAACAGTACCTAACTCGGGCTGCTCAATGAGAATTGTCATTTTCCCACAAGACTGAGAGATAACAATGAAAATGAAAAGCAAGCGAAAGAGGTGATGGGAATAGCTACAGGTTAGATGATGACTGAGTTCATAAAAAAGGGGGAATTTATAGTTGGATGAAGAAGGTCCTTCCTTGAGAATTGGAAGATTTTCTGTCCTTAACTGAAACATATCTTGGAGTCCTTAACTGAAAATATTTTGGTCCACCACCTACATTATGGATGTATCCGAACAGACGCATTCAGGAGGAGGAAGACACGTGAATCATATCTGCCATAGCGCGTGGCATCCACCTTAGGACAAGTGAATCGGGTATCGGGATCCAAACATCCATTTTGACATCGAACTCTTGCATTCTCTCYATCCAATATATATATATATGACTCAAAATTTTTATAATCAAAGGTAAAATATTTTGTGTCTTGTTGTTCAATTAATAGTCTAACAGTCACCGACACATCTAGTTTAAGATGACAAGAATTGAATTCTATAACTATCGAATGAGGAAAAAAATTATTGAAAATTTTAAAATTAATTGTTAAGAATATATTTTGTCTTTGAAATATTTTTAAAAAACTAAAAAATAAATTTCTAAAAAATTAAAATAATTAACTGAGCACCCCATAATTTTTAGTTCAATATATTATATACATAAATTATTATGAATATATTAAGAACTTCGTATTTTTACCGATTAAAATTATTAATAATTTATTATATTTATTTTAGAACTTTTTTCTATAATTATGTCATCTTTATAAATGCTCTTTAAAGGTTGTGACACTATACCTAAAACAATATTGCTTTGCTATTTTAAGCATGCTAAAAACATCATATGTATCTTAGATTTTGAATATTAGTTTTGAAAAATGTTCTAAAATAATGTTATATTTCTAGTTTTTAGAAATTACCTTTACTATGTGAGAAAGTTTGGCAAAATCTTTAATTTCTTCTTTTTGCTTATGTTTAAAAGTATTTTAATACTAAAGTATATTTGCTAGTAAAAAATATTTATTTTTTTAGTATTACATCTTTTATAAAGAAAATTTATTTATATTTCAAGGTAAAGAGATTCATTTTTTTAAATAATATGAATAGATTTTTAAAACGTTAATCCACTTATATAGACCTTTTTATCATTTTATATCTTATGTATATTATTATAATATTTGTATGTATTGAATCAAAAAATATATATTTATCCTTGCAAAGGAAGTATTTGAAAGATTTGATTATAAGAAAACAATAAAAAACGAAGGGATAACGGGAATCAAAAAAAAAAAAAAAAAAACTCGGCTCTGCGTGGAAAATTGACCCGAATCCGACATGAAGATAGTAGAAACACGCGCTTGAAAGAAAATGGTGGAAAATCTAAAAAACCTTGGATGACTAAGCTCTACGTGGATAATAATCCAATCGAACGAGAAATTAGGGGCCTACTGACGCGGAACCAAGTCAGCCCGAAGACAGCTGATTTTATTTATTGGGAAGCTAACGCTACGCCTGAGCCGTGGGCAACTTCAACTTGTCTGGTCTGCATCAGCCGCTTTGACTAAAAATTCAATCTTCCACTCATGCAAAGGATTTTTCAGAGATTTTACATATTGTAAGGCGAACAAGAATTTTATGCACCAAACTCGAGCAAATAATAATCCAATTTTGATTATTGGTTAAATATAGTTCCGCCTGCATCATTTTTTAATTAATTATATATATATAATAGTGTTTAATTTAAAATATGAAAAGATATGATTTGAAATTTTCATAAATTTTATTCTTTAAGCTGATAATAAGTTATTTTCTAATTTTATTTATTTATTGTTAATTTTAAAAGAATATTTTCCAAAAATACCGGTATTGACTTGCCGTGGATCCAACTAGTGAGTGCTACGGAGGTGCCAGCAGAGGAACAAATCATAATTTGATAAATTAAACTTGCCGAGTCGCTGGCATCTCATGGACGCCATATATTTTTCCTTTTGTGATAAAAAAGTTACTGGTAAACTTCAAATGGCTCATTTGTTTATCCATGGCAGGAGTAAATGGATATTTTCCTCCCACTTGCATAATGAGTAATTGTCACTTTCCATATAAAAGTTTACTCGGTAATCCTTTTTTAAACAAGCTTATTGCGTAATCTACCTATCAATTGCCTAAATTTTATATATTTCTATGATAAGTAAGAATGAAAATTTATAAATAGAATAGTTTTTTTTTTTTTCTCGCTAAGTGAACTGCCTAAATTTAAGATAATAATAATAATAATAATAATAATAATAAAGCCTTCAATTTTTCAATTAGCACAAACATTATATAAAAATAATAAACAAATGAATGGCTATGACAGGCATCCTGCTCTGAAGAGGAGTCACAAATTCTTGATTTATGATTTTGAGTTATCGCAATTCATCAATCAAACGAGATCTTAATAGCTAAGAAAATTTTATCAAAAATGAAATGGTGATAAATAATTCATTTAATTAAGATGCACTAAGACCCTTCAGTAAAAGAAAAAGAAAAAGAGGTTGTATGCGAATCATCACAAGAATAGTAAGGCAAAGTGTGATATGCTATAATGGTTGTTCATTCTTAGAGATATGGTATAATAGTTGTTTATTCTTGGAGACATATTACACGATAAATTCTTAGACATATGTTATAATTAATTGTTTGTTCTTATAATTTTCACAAAATTGTGACTCCTCTTATAATGGATTTTATCCAACTAACACACACCTTACCATATTTAGAAGTTATTATTTACCATGCAAATATCTCCAACAGCCATAGAAGTCGGTCGCCCAGAAGCTCTCCAAGCAAAGGAGTCCACAACCATCTCATATATTCTCATTGAACATTCTCACCACAAGCTTGTCTTGACCTTTTCATTCCTAGTCCCAACCCCCTCATCAGCACAAACACCGGAGTACTGTAACAGATACATCTGCACAAAACACCGTGATACTTCCCAGAGGGTTTAGCTTCAGTCATGCCGAAGAACAAGGGAAAGGGTGGCAAGAACAGAAAGCGAGGAAAGAACGAGGCCGACGACGAGAAACGAGAGCTGATGTTCAAAGAAGACGGTCAAGAGTATGCCCAGGTGGTGCGCATGTTAGGCAACGGCCGCTGCGAGGCCATGTGCATTGATCAGGTTAAGAGGCTTTGCCATATCCGAGGGAAGATGCACAAGAAGGTATGGATCACCACCGGCGACATTATCCTCGTAGGACTCCGGGATTACCAGGATGACAAGGCCGATGTTATCCTCAAGTACATGCCTGACGAGGCCAGGCTATTGAAGGCCTATGGGGAGCTGCCTGATAATGTTAGGCTCAATGAAGGGATTGCTGGAGAGTTGGATGATGATGAAGATGGAGCTGATAACTATATTGAATTTGGGGATGAAGACATTGATCAGATCTAATTTTGTCATTTTCTTTCTATTCTCGGTTTTACTTTCTTCTTTTAGGTGAATTTCTTCCATCCCGTTAATCTTTCTATTCATCCAAGACGGATTTTGGCAACGGAATGGAAGAAATTCGCTCTGTTCCTACCTCAGATTTTCCATGCAGAGATTTGTTATATATACTTACTGCGTCAACGTTGGTTTTTTCGTATCATCCTGCCGTGCAATGAAGATAATGCATGGAATCTTTCAATCAGGGACGTAGTCAATAATTCAATTTTGACGATCAAACTATATATTCGTAAGAAATAGTTATATCTATGACAAACTTTTGAATCTTCACGGCAGGCCTCTGCTTCCATGGTGCTCCGTCGGTGCTCTCAATATTAAAGAAGATACATGAAGATAACTCAGTGGCGAAAAGATTTTCTGTTGGAGACAAAAACACTTAGCTTTTGATGCGAACTGTCAAAGGATAGTTCTTTTGAATAATATGCACTAAGTTAGGGTTTTGGACTCTCATATTATGCTCACCCTTAAGAAAATGGAAAAGAAAAACTTTGTACTGGAATAATTACAAGAACATATACTGGGGCAACTAGGTCCTTTAATAGTACAGACCTTTCAAATTCAAACCATGGGCAATTGCCCTGCTGGGGTTGAAAACAGCACTAAACTTCCTACCTACAAGAAATATGAACCGGAAAAAAGTTCATGGATCATTCGATAAGAAGGTAGAGAAAAGCCCTTTACTAAGACCTCGTTGATAACTGATAAGTTTGATTGATCTATTTCCTAAATGGGTTCAGGCAACTCGCTCATCTATACCATTGTTAAAATATATGCAAGTTTTCAGTCCATGAGTCATTGTTACTTCTCGGACGATGGCCCGACAAGTATAGAGACTCTTGGACTCAATGTCACAGATCATAACTAGTATGACTCCTTAATTTGGATGTCAATCTTGGAACATGTTATGGAAAAGTTTTTCGTTTCTTTAATTTTGTTTTCCATAGAAGAACAAAAGAAAACGTTAATTTTAAGTGTATATTTCTAGGTTTTATTGTAATTTTGGGAGATGTATCTTAATGGTTAAATTTTGTAAGTTCCACCAAGTATAGCTCCAATTATAGTTAATGAGGAAAAAGAAGAAGAAGAAGAAGAATAAAAGAAACATTAATCGTATTTTAAAATTTTATTTTTTTACGATTGGTCGAGACTTCAAATTGAAAGAGGTTGAATTCATAAACAATAAATAGTTGATTTAAAATGAATTTTGCTTGTGGTATCATCTTCAAAGAGATTTGGATCATATTATCCTGCAATCTACAAGATGAAATATAGTGTGAAGTCTAGCTTAATAAAAACATAACAATTAAAAAAAAAGAAATCGATGTGACTATTTAAAGAAATATGAATAACCTAAGCACGCAATTTCAATTACATATCCAATCACTTAATAGGCATTAGACTTGTTCTTCCAACTTATGAAATGGTTAAAAACTTTGACATTTCTAAGGCAAARAAGAAAGAAAGCGGACAAACGTTCTCTCAAATAATGAAAGTGAAAAGTCCTTATTGCTAAATCACGTCCACAAGCTAACCCCCAAAAAGTAAACGCAATTACTACGACCCTCTAGCTAGAAATTTGCCATCTTTGGTGAAGTATGTTTTGTATTCATAAGAGGATCATCACTATGCTTTGAATATGACATCCAACGGCTGTTCTTACATAGCTTACCCTCATCGTTTGCTTTTGTCACATCAATCATATAAATCATATATCCTTCAATAAGGGGAACTTGCGGAAAGTAAACTAGGATAAGGGTATATATCATATTTAAAAAGGCACTTCAAAATAAAATCGAATTTAAAAGTTCTCTGGTGGATTATTATCTTATTTTTTAATACATCAAAAAAGTTATATGAATTGCATCCGGAATTCTTGCCCGGTAAAAACACTTGCATACTCTTAGTTAATACCTTCCAAGATTTGTATAAAAATGCATTAGAAAGGTTTGGCTAAAGTAGGTAACCTAGTTCAAAAGCTGAAAATAGAAGAGACAAAGATGAACGTTTGTGATGGAGACTGAGGATGGATATGATGGGAAATCAAAGGCATTTAGGCCTCCATTTTTAACACGAAGTGCATACATATCGATGCATGACTGGAAAGAACTACAGACAGGCCCACCTCAAAATCTTTGATTAGATTAGCGTGCGAAGCCAAATATCTTTTCTTCTTCAATGACAAAATAGCTACTGGAGCTCCACAGCCTTTTCAGAGTAAAGCATATGGAAACTCTTCAATTTGTGTAAATGAAGGTTTATCTGAGCGACAACTGCCGACATGCACAAATACTGTTTAGGGTAACATTCTTTCTCTCGTTTTTTTATTTTAACCTGTTTATAAGTATATATAATCTCTGAGTAATTTCTTATATTGATTTGTTTAGGAATTTCTATTTTCTCTTAAAAGCATTTGTTTCGCGGCGGAACGGGCTAGAGAACGGCAAGGAACGATAGTCACCCTCAAGATTTTTAAAAGCTTACCTATAATTAATATTTTTATAATTTATATAAGATATTTATCTCTAAAAGTATCATTTAGCCTTCTTAATAGCTCTGTCTTTTAATCTTGCTTTCTCAAAATAAAATTTTTAGTTCCRTCTTGCTCTGCAGTAATCCCTGAAGAAGAGACATGTATTTGCAGGTTTCTACTCCCATATACAGAACTCTACTATTTGCTGTCAGTCATCTTTGAAACCTCAGACGCTTCATGACAAGCCGATCAAAGAGTCAACAAAGGTCGACAATTAAACCTAATCCATGCTGACGTTCCTTATGGGTGGTTTGGTTCAACTGTCTTATAGCTCCAGCTCCAATACAAACAGTCCAAGCACAAAATATAGCAATGTACACAAATATRGGAATGAGACTTTGAAAAATAGGGAGAATATTAGATAATTAGTTACGAGTCAAAAAATATTGAGCCACTTATTTCTATGATAACAGGTTAAAATCACGGTGTAGGAGGAGAAAGCAAAATGATTCAAAAGCAGAGCTGAAGCTTTCGAAATGTAATAATCAGAAGATGGTCCTCCAGCCCTTGAATTGAAGATGCAGAATGTGGACAATTCAAGGACTAAAACTCAAATATTATACAGAAAGATTGATAAGTAACTAGGAAGTGAAAGTGGGGGTAGTGAAATTAGATACTATTATTCTTTCTTGGGTACAACTAGATTCCCAAATCCCGATTACATTGACATATTCCTACGTGAGATGTTACCTTCTCCGGTGGGAATTAGAATTTCAGCCATGGTTATACATGCVGCTAAAACTCGTAACATCATTGGCCACAATGATCAAAACAGCGTGTTTTGTCATTCATGTGCTGGGCAAAATAGGATGACTTTATCATTCTCTCTTGCTTTCGTTTTCCCGATGCGATAGCATCCACTTTGACGAAGTCACCATGAATTATGGCGACATACTGCAGCCTTTCTCAAACGTCATTCTTATATCCATAACAAATTACCAAAGGATAAAGATATTCATTGGAAATTATAATACTCCTACCTCCATAATCAAATATTCACGTTTTCTGTTGCTCCTTACTTTTGATRTATATAAGTTTTCCTCCTCAAAATGAAGAATGTTATCGGATAGTCTTCCTTTTTACCTCTACGTTTAATATGAGATTGTGTCATTAGCGATGTGAGGAATTGCAAACTCAAATTACTTAATAAAACAAGTAAGGGACGGATGCAAAAAGAATTATCTAGTTTTCGAGCTTTGTTTAAAAGAAAAAACTAGATGGGWACAAACCCTAACTTTTATGTGTATATACATAATTAGATACTTTCTGAAATTTCTGCATTACATTTCATTCCGAAGGAGTAAAGTAATTTGGAAGATAATAAAATTGAAATATGGGGTAAATTGGTGGAAATAAAAAAGTAATGGCACTTAGGAGATTAGTACATGGCAAATGATGGCTTGAAGCGCATGCTTGAAGAAAGGAGTCAAAACTGATTGATTTTCTTCTCTTTTCACTATATGAAGAAGTAGACTACTACAAAACAAGGGGGGGAAGATGACAAACATTGAAAGGAGACCCTTTTTGATACAATAGTGTTTTGTTCTCAATTATGGTTACACTAAACCAGCACATTTGCTTTTTTAGTTGAAATAGTACCAAATGGAAGGACTTTTCTAATTTCTTTTTTCTATTCTAATGTTTGCTTTACAAAATTAAAAAATATATATAATTCTTTTAAACGATTGCTACAAAATAGTGTCTTCATATAAGAATGAAAAATAAACCTTTGACCTCTCTTAAAGGATGAGAATATCAAATCACTCAAACTAATCAAGTTTAATTTATTTTTTCTCCTTTTTTAACAAGAAAGGTCATTCGAGAAAAATGTGAAAAGTATCTTTTCATCAAAAAATTGTAAAAATGACATTTTCAAGAGAAGCCGAATAGAAGAAAAAAGTTTAGAGACGGGTTTACACTTGACATGTAGTGTAATACTTTAAATAGATCTTTGGATATTATTGTAATTTTATTTGTATAGCACAAAAAATTTTGAAGTTTATTTTACTTCTACCCTTTAATGCGATACTTTAAATAGATGATAAATATTTTTGTAAATATATGTTATTTAATTGTATTCGATATCATGGTATAAATTTATTATTTTGCTAAGAATTTATTACTATAAAAGTATAGTTTAAATGTATTTAACATTTGGCTTTAAGATTACTTATGTACAATAAAAATAATGCGCAAAATTTCATTAAGTGGGATAATATCAAAGTAATAAGATATTTAAGTTATGCCAAAGGTAATTTTTCTTTCTATTCCGATATTGAGAAAATAACCTCACAAGACGCCATACAGTAACTACCAGGCCGTTACAGTTTTCTTGGACATGGCGACGAAAATGGTTCCGGATAACTGGATAAGGTTTCGTACTGAAGTTGGAACTAATTTCAGCAAAGTGAAATCTCACTCTTGACTTCGTTTTCAAAATGGTTGCTAATGCGGTATAGGTCAGCAAAAATATCAGCACATATTTTTCTATTCAAATTAATCAGATTAAAAATATTTGAACATCGATATTAATTTATGATATATTAAATATCTATTATCTAAAAATCAATTTATGAATAATTTTATCCCTCTATCATACTTTCATTTTATCAATAATAACCTTGCTCTAATTCTAAAAGTTGCCAAAGAAAGTTTTGTGAATATTCAAAGAGACATTAGATTGTATTGTTTTACCAAGTTTTGCTCAAAGATTTTTTTTTTAAGTATATATTTTTTATACATATTTTAAAAGCAATTAAATCGATTCACTTTATCTAAAACTCAAATTATGATGCTACAATAGAGTTAGTAACACTATCTACTGCCATTTGTTATCAAAGATTTGAAACATTACCCTGCCAAATTCACAAAAACATTGACTATGTAGACCTAAATTATAAGTGTAGGAAACGAAATGTTAAAAAATAATAATAAAACAAAAAAGAATCAATAATTCTATTCATGCTTAAAAATAGTTGGCAATCAATAATTCTATTCATGCTTAAAAATAGTTGGCATCGATGGCTGAAGTAGGAGGTAACGGCTAGCCAAGCAAGACTAAATCAGAAATGAGACCAAGAAAAAGAGGAGTCAAAATGGCTAAGGAATCCAATGGCTAATGAAAATCAGTAAAGGAACGGTTGATAGAACGGTCGATGAGTGGGAAGAAGAAGTCAATCGAATCGGAAGAAACAGCAGGAGATTGGCTCTACAATCAAATAAGATCATAATCACCTGACTAAAGATCAAGGGGAACGATCAACTGAATGGGCGACTGAGGTCGAACATAGGCTGAGAAAATAGCACAAAAGAAGGAAATGGTGTAATAGTAGCCGACTTTTTCAGCCACAAGTCGACAAAAGAATGTTGCATAGAGGAGTATAAATACGAAAAGAGAAAATAGAGAAAAATGTGAATCAACTCACAATCAAGYATATTATCTTTATTTTTGTCTATGTTTTCATTTGGTAGATAGTTTTATCAGTTTTCTAGTGCTAATTCATTTTATTTTCTTTGTTAGGCAAGTCTTATATTCTTTTTCTGCATTGTTTATGATTTAGAGCACTCATTTATTTTCCTAGGTGATGAGCATTTCCAGCCTTAATGGCATAATTTGTTAGCTTATTCAATTTCTTTTGCTTTCTTATTGCTTTATTTACTATTTCTTTATAGCTTTTTTTATAATTTTCCAGCTTATATAGGATTACTAGTTTGTTTCGTTTTATTAATTGTATCATTTCCTCATTCAGCATAATTACTTGTTTAGTCTAAGCTGACATAGTTGTATCGTTCTGCCTTTTAGCATCTTTGAGCATAATCACGCGRTTAGTTTTAGCTATCTTAGTTGCATTTTTCTATTGTTTGACATTTTGCAATTTACTTTGCTTGCTTGTCCTAGTTTGTTAGCTTTCTAATTGTCTAGTATGATTCATTTTGCTGTTATTTTAGCCGCAACAAACACACTATAGTTATTTTTTTTCCCTTTATGGTTAGCATCGTATACTTGCACACTTTGTGAAGGCTTACTTAAGCTAACTCAAGAATCCCACATACAAAAAAAAGGTAGCTACGGATTCAACGAGCTAATTAAATGGCGTGTTAAAAAGCTTAACACGCCACGACGAGGATAGCCAAATCAACTAGGTAATATTTGCATATCAACAAGTTCATAATTAATTTATATTTTACATAGATATTGACGCCTAAATTTAACTGTCATCCACAGCTTAGACAGGATGTAACTGCTGACCAACAAGGCTAATATAGGAAAACTTCCTAGAAGAAAGGTAGTTGAAACGGCTAAATACTCAACGACTGATCGAACTAAAGATTAGCGACATTACGAATCAGCCAATGAGCAGAAAAAGRAGACAGTCGATCAATAAAGGAAGAATGAATATCAGCCAWTCGACTATTCGGCAAAACAAATCCAGAACCGCCTGGTCGAAAACCAAGGGGAGCACATCCAACCAAGCAGCCGACTAAGGCAGAAGTGGAMAGAAGTAGTTGCACAAAAAGTGAAAAATTGCATAATGAAAGCARCTTTTCTCAGGGATTCGGTGAGTCGATCAAATTGCTAGCTAACCACAACTAGTGTTAAAAAGTTTAGTTCGCCACACCCAGGATAGTCTAATCAGCTAGGGAATTTTTATACATCAACAAATTCATAATTAATTACTTCATATTTTATATAGATGTTGATGCCTAAATTTAGCCATCCACAGTTGAAACAAGATGCAACGACTTACCAGTATGGYTAATATAGGAAAAATTTCTAAAAGAAAGGTAGTTAAAATGGCTAAATACTCAATGACTGATGAAACCATAGATTAATGACATTATGGATCAGTCGATGAGCAGAAAAAGAAGATAGCCGAATCAGTAAAGGAAGCATGAATATTAGGCAATCGGCTACTCGGCGAAACAACTTCAGAACCACCTGATTGAAAATCAAGGGGAGCACGTTCAAYCAAGCAGTCGACTAAGGTGGAAGTAGACTAAAATAGTTGCATAGAGAGTGGAAAATTACATAAGGGCAGCAGCTTTTCTCGGCCTAAAGTGGCAAGAACGTTCCAGTCAAAGTATAAATAAGAGAAGATGAATCAGACAAAACAGCAAGCATCAACCAAGAAAATCAAGCAATTCATCTTCGTTTTTACATCTTTTAGCCATGTTTTCAATATTTATCTAGTTTTGTAAACAGTTTTCTATCATCTTTCTATGTTTCGACTGTCTCGTTAAATAGTTTTTTATGTTCTTTATGAAATTCAAATTCTTACTTTTCTTCACTTTCTTGATTTCTTAGCTCTTGATTCTTTGTTTCTTATAACTTGAATGGTATAACTTGTTAATCTGCTCAACTTGTTAGCCTTCTCATTTATTAGCTGCATTTTTCTCTTGATTAATATAATTTATTGTTTTACTTAAGATTTAGGTTCCATAGAATGACTTGCATTGTTTAGTTTCATTCATGTTCTTGTTGTTTTCTTTTTCATACCTTTAGTTTAGCCAGACTAGCTTAGCTGCAATCTGCGCCTTGTTTGGGCTAGTAATATTAACTGCATCATTTCATCATTCGGCTTAATTGCATAGTTTCTTGTTCAGCCGCAGCTTTGCTAGTTTCAGTTGCATTAGCTGCAACTTTGTGTTATTGTGGTTTCTTGCATTAACAATTCATTGTTCAACTTAGTTTGCGTAATTGACTAGCTTGCTTGCTCTTTCTCACAAGTTTAATTGCTTTTGAGACTTCTTTTYGCCATCATCTTAGCCGTAACAAGCCAACAACCATACACCTAGATAAACAATTGACTTGCATACTTAGCAAGGGCTTACTTAAGCTAATTCARGAACCCACACTCCAAAAAAGAGGTAGCTACAAATTGGCGAGCCGATCAAACTGTTAACTAGTAGAAACTCAGCTTCGTTTTGTTGAAAAGCCTTAGCACGCCATGACTATGATAGTTCATTTGATCGCCGATCTCTAAAGAGACATATAGCCGATTCAGCTCGGCAATTTTATACATCAACAATGAAGAACAAGTTAATAAGTCATAAATTATTAACTCAAACAAAAAATAACAAACTATATATATTGGTTCTTGAAGTCCCACAACGAGATTGACTTTCCATGTTTCTTCAAATAGCAACTTTCTTTACCTCTGATTTCCTGATCATTTTATCAACTTAACTAAGATTGACAAAAAATTATAAGAATTTAATCATCAAACAATAACAAAATATAAATAATATGATAAGAAAAAATTAAGTATAATAGATTTAAATTTTAAAATTACATTAGTTGAAATGATATTATGCTGGAATTCTAATTCACATTTAATTCATTCACGTCACATCTTTGAAATTAGTCATTTATGGTCTAAATAATTTCTTTTAGTGCATGCACTCATATTTTTATAATTTTTATTGTACATGAATTATACAAGAGCTGGATATTCACAACATTCTCTGTAATACTGTCTACCATTACCATAGTCAGCCAAGCTTTAAATACAATAGCCGCAAATTAAGAGGCTTTGCTTCATAAAGAAAGCATTGTAGAAAGCTCCAATGAAGAAACCTCCTTCCCTTTTCCTTTGCTCGAGTCCCTTACTTGTAAACTGATATTTTTTTATTGTGTCTATTTCTTAAACCGAACATTTTATTTTGGAATCGTTCTTAATAATGTAGTTAACATTTATCTTATCAATATAAACTTTTCCCAAGTACATGGATTATGCAAAACTAAATTATTAGCCTAGAAAATCAAAAAATAAATAAATGAAAAGAAAATAATAATTCATAATTAATTACTCTATATTTTACATGGAAAACAAGTTATAAGTAAAAAATTATTAACTTGGACAAAAAAATAAAGAGTTATATTTATTGGTTCGTGAAGTCTCATTACGGGATTATTTTTTCATTTTTCTTCAAAGAGCTATTTTTTAACTTTTGATTTCGTGACCGTTTTGTCAACTTGATTAAGATAACATAAAATACTAAGAATTTAATCTTCATGAATAATAATAAAATAAACATTTATGATTAAAACAAATTAAGCATAATAAATTTAAATTTAAGACTTCTAATTAATTAAAATTAAATTTTATTTAAATTTGTAATTCACATTTAATTCTTTTATATCTCATCTTTAGGATTAATCATGTATGAGCCAAATGATTTCTCTTAGTTCATGTACTCATGTTTTTTTAATTTGTATTGTACATGAACTAGACAAAAACTTAATATCCACAACCCTCTATACAATAATGCCTGCAATTATCAAAGTCAGCCAAGTTAGAGACAACAGCTGCAAAAAAATATTCAGAATTTAAAAAAATTTTAATACATTTTTGTTAGATTTTCTGCTGTACGGCCAAGGCGGCTGTACGGTCAGCAGTCGACTAAGGTGGAAGTAGACTAAAATAGTTGCATAGAGAGTGGAAAATTACATAAGGGCAGCAGCTTTTCTCGGCCTAAAGTCGGCAAGATATTATAAGAAATAATAAGAAGTGAATTAAAAATTTATTAGAGGCTTTCCAAAGAAAAGATTTATAGGAGAAAATTGAAGAAATTCTCACTTAGTGGGAGAAGGAAACAGATACATGCAGAGGAAGAAAGCTGCGCAAAATGGTGTCAAAGTTGGCGCAAAGTCAGAGGGAAGACCATGCCAATATATGCCACGTCAAGGCTTGGCATTTACTTACAGTGGGGACCCAGTTGGCTGCTGTGTCACCACATAGAGTAGGGAAGAGATAATATGAAGAAGAAAAAGACGGAGACACGTGTGAAGGTCAGGTGCGTAGAGCATAGGTGGACAATACGGTACGACGTCTTGTTCAAAGCCTCGTACTTCGAGCTCAGATTTTGTTTTGTCGGATTGTGGAGTGGTGGCATGAAGAACATGTGTCCCCTCTGCGGTGGCACTCCTATCTACCTTMTTCGTGGGCTCGTCACGTGATTATGTGCCCTTCTTTATGTCCTTTCTGATTCTGAATTTTTTTACGAAAAAAGAAGGGGGGGGAAAAAAAAAAGGTGAAAAACCTCCTTATATCCTAATTCCCAACATTCGGGAGAAACAATTGGCTGCGCCCCGGTTCTTCACGTTGCCCGGCCCGATTAGGTAACGCGTGAAGGTTTCCTACTATATATGGAGCAATGCAATGCAAATACTTTTATATTACATATGGAGCAAATTAGGAATAAACATATATTAATTAATCAATATTTCTGTTTTAATAATATCATAATAAGAACAATATATTAACATCTTTCATTCGGATCTATTTCAATTAAAATAAAAAATGAGATTTTCTTTAGAAAAATGTGAGGTATTGTTTTAGAGAGAGCTGAGAGAGAAATAAGACAATGAGAAGAAATTCATTTATTTATCCCAAAATATTATTGAAAAAGTTGGAAAAATATCTTGTGGTTTAGAAATTTAACACGTTGTGTTTAATAATCTCATCACAATGAAATTAATATTTAATTCTGTTTGGTGTTTGACCTCTTTTAGTCATTCAATTAGTACAAAGTATCTATTTATTGCCTAATGATGATATAGCAAAAAATTGCAATTTTTCCTTTTTTTTTTTCCTAATTCTGCCAGCGAAGAAATTAAGAATTGGTACACATGACAAAATGGAAACCAAGTTATAAAGGGAAAGTGCTRATTTAGACCAAACAGCGTACCATTGTAAAAAATAAATTAATGAGTTAGCTGGATYATATTACTACTTGTGTACAATTCCCTTGTTAGAGAATAGCGTCTCTTCCCATATGGGAAGTCTAGTTTTTCCTTATAAATAAATGCCGGTATCGTATTTATTTTTCTAATTTTATTAATTTCGATTGGAATTTCGAATTGAAAGATGATCCAAATTGAAATTGAATCAAACCAATCTTATGGTTTTATATTATGATTTGGTTTGGTCATATTTTGAATTTTCACAAAATGAAAAAATGGGTTAGATTTGAAAAGTTTTTCAAGTCGAACATAATATAATATTCATTATATGTTTAATTAATTATTCATATTCAATTGAATTGCCATAATGCTAGTAGCCAAAGCATGTATTTTTCTTTATCTATCGCCTTTCTCTAATATGAGAGCACTGTTTATTTTCATGTAGGATGCAGAAGATTAATTTTTAAGAAATTATCCTCTTTGAATTTTGAATAAGAATAAATGTTATTGACAAATATGATCGAAGGAGCAAATTGGAATTTTCTTTTTTATATTTTGAAAATTCATAGAAAATAGAACAAAATCGAACCATGAGCATCATAATGGAAATGAAAGCATTTCACGTGGTGAGTGGCGAGTGGTGAGCAACGATAAATGTGTGAGTAGAGTACACCATAATGGTCGAGAAGGTACTACACATGACTGGAAGACTATCTTCTCCTTTGCGTGCAAATATATTATAGGTGCCGGCCGCATTGAAGGGGTCCTTGGCCTCCTGTAAAGGCTGCAACACATTATAGATGACGCCTCATTAGATTTTTGCTTTTCTGGAGTTAATTTTACCAATGTATTGTACTAAAGTTTGGTAAAGTCTCAGATTCTCAGCTCTCTGCCTCTGAGATTTCGACCACATGCCCTTTTTCTCGAGTTAAATGCAAACCAAACACTGCTCACTACGTGTCCCATCTCATTTCTTCTCTACTTTTCTATATTTCTTTTTCTTTTATTAATTAACTATTCTATGTTTAGTATGCAAATAACCAATGATCTTTTCAAAAAAAATTAATTTATAATTAATTAATAATATAACGTGTATATATACTTGATTATTCTAATTTTTTATATACCTCTTAGTGTAGCAGAGGTATATTAATGTCCCCTCAAGTTAAGCACTCSATTGCAAAAATAATTTCCTCAAAAATTTTTGATTTATCAATTTGAAAATTTACAAAGCTGTTTAATGTTTAAAATAGACTTAGTACTATAAGCCTCAATTATTGAGTATGACAAAAATATGTTAATAATAATATGGTAATAATGGGCATAATTAAGAATGGTAGACAGTGAGACCTAAAGATGATTAATTTATTGGTACGGTAGGATCATAGGTTCTACATTTTTCCCTTCGCCGAGAAAATCAACGGGGGAAACAAAGAGGCCTAACCTAAAGTATGCCTAAAAATTTCCTATCCTAGGTTCCATTGGGAAAATGATAAGATCTCTGACCAGAAAAAATGGCTTAAATAAGAAGGAATCCATTCTAAAAGCAGACAGATGAGATCTTTGGTTCAATCCTAGAGGAGACAAAGATGTCTTCTTAATCCATAAGACTAATTATTTTTGTTCGAGCTTTTAATGATTCTTTTTCCTTTTATGCTTTTCTATGAGAGGCGAAGTGTTGGGGGGTTTTTTTTTTTTTTTTTAAACTAGGAGCCATATTTATTTTATAGTTGAATTAGTGTCAATCCCTTTATTTGATTTATTAACTCTTTCCTAAGATGTTGTAACTGCTATTTTCCCTTATCTATCTCAATTGACATGAAGAGACATGTAATAACATGTCTTCAAAATGATAAAAAATTATTATTTTAAAATTAGAAATCTTTTAATACATTATACGTTATATATTTTATATTATATTAATTAAAAAATCTTTTCCATTTCTTTTTATTCTTCTTAAGAGTTTAAGTATTCTAAATATTTGAACCAATGCTTTGTAATCAAACCTATACTTATCAAAAGAAATCATATTGTATATCGATACTCATTATTGAAAGTAAGTGTATCACATTTTACATATTAAGGCACAATTAATTATCAGTTTTCACGTTTACCTTGTTTAATTTTCAAAATATCAACAATCAACTTTTAAAGTAATCTTATATATGCATGTAATCTTCTTTTTACATGCAATTAATCTTCTTCTTTTTCAATTAAGGATAAAATGATCATTTAACACTAACAATTTCAAGCCAAATTATTATCTTATTAATTTGTATATTCAACCTATTGTAACCGCCCCCGGACCAAATTTAGGTTGAAGAAGTACACCTCTTGTAACCAAATTTAGGGGCGTGCAACACTAGTTTTTTCTAATTTTTTTAATAAAAAATTTAGGTTTGTTACAAATAAAATTTCCATTCATATTTTCTCTTTGCTTTTCTCTGCCTCCCTCGCGTTTTCTCTTCTAGAATTTTTTTTTTTTTTTTGGGTTTGTTCCGGAAATGTTCTATAATTTAGTTTAAGTTTATTCCATAAGTTTCCGATCGAATTGGATACATTTGTTGAGAAAGATGCATTTGATAATTATAGAACATTAATCAAAGTATGAAAACGCATAGGGAACAATTGTAATAAAATATTCTACATGCTTTTATAATTTTTTTTCATCAATGATGATTATTTCCCACTAGTTTTTAATGTATGCATCCGCCAATGATTATAACACGGTTTAATTTTAAAGGGATTATAAATACTTCATATGTTATTTTATAAGTATTGCAATTGAAAATAATATTAATTTATGAGAGGTTTAAATTGATTACTATACTTCTCATTATATTCTTCAGACTTTCATTTGGTATGTAAAAAGTCGAGCTAAATTATAAAAAATAAGATGAAAAATCATTTTAATTTGTGAGAAATTGAGAATAATAATTAATATCATCAGATTAAGAAAAAAATAAATTATGAGATGAAGAGTAAACTTGTGACGGTTTTATTTGTATTGATATGTATAAAATGACATTTAAAGACAAAGAAAATTAAATATTTATGACATTTATAGAAGAATAAAGGGAGTAATATACAAGCAATGAAGGGAAAGGTGGTTTGGTCAATACCATGAACGAACATTAAATTGAGGTTTCGGACAAACATTGAGATTTATAAGATGTGGCTAATTTGCAGGTTTAGGACGAACATAAATATTTCTTTTTCAAATTAAGAACAAACATCATTTGAAGCACCATACTATTGGTCTGGTCCTCCTCTCTATTTACCTCTAGTACTCCTACCTGGGAGTAATAATAATTTTATTGTACTAGTGCCTAAATCCTCGTGAACACCTAATGTCACTCGAGGGAGTGCAATGGAAAAAGAAAAATAAAAGTAGGTGAAATAATTGTCCTTGTTCTTACCTTATAAGATTTTGACATGATAGTGTATCGTACTCCATTTGGATCTTGATGCCACACTAGATCAATATGATGGAATCCCCTTATCTCGACCTGTCATCGGATTTATCTTGTGAAATTTATTATAAATAGGATAAAATTTCTATTATCCTTCATTAATTATTTGATTATTCTATTTGGAGAGATTAAATTTATCATAAATGAAATTTCGAATTCTATATAAACATTRATGACTATTGAATTCAAGCAATAATCGAGTTTGATATTTTTTAAAATATATTTTGTTTTATAGATGGAAAAAATAATGTTAAAAGAGATGTGCTATTTCTAATACAAACTCAAATAAAAAATATGCACGATTAAATCTTAAACAATTGACATAAATAGATTGAATTGTCTATTATCATGTTGTTACTTAATATCTAAAAATTAAGTATTTAATTTATGCAGATATCGGAGAAGTTATATTAAAAGGAAAAGGAAAAAAAAAAAAAGGAAGAGTCATGGTTTGCAAAAAGACTAGGATGAATCATTTAAAATGCCCCAAATGTCGAAATTCTCTTGCTTTTTTATTTTTATTTTGTCAGATCAAACCCTAGTGTCTAATCAAGCCATACAACTCCCGGCCTATAATTAAATGTTTTCTTTAACCAGGTCCCCGAGTTAATTGAACCTCCCTTCTCTTCTCCATTGCGTAGTTGAAGTTCCACCGCCTTTGGAACTCTGGGGGCCGTCAGTTTAAAAAAGTTAACCAAGCGATCTCAGCACATACACCTGTCACTTTCATTACCATCACGGTTAAATCAGAACCAACCAGTTCACATAACATTAAGAATCATTTTTCTATCACCTCAATTCATGGTACACGTGTCATGCGAATATAGAGTCCTTCAAATTCATAATTCACCAGCCACAAAGATTTAAGAAATCTCATTATTTTAACCATAATGGTTAAGCAGTGTTCGTAGTTTTTCACCTGACCATAGTTAACATAACCAAACCATGATTGAACCCCACTTCTCCAGCAGTTTATATACTGACTAAAACCTCTCCTCTCCCCACAAGCTCAAAGTAGACCACAAATTTTACGTTCACTTGAGGAAGAAGAAGATGATGGTTGGAGAGCGAAATTCCCTTCATCCGATGGTCCATGTACCCCCATGGACGTCATTCTCAGACAATCAGACGGTTGATATTCCTTATACCTTAAGCCCAAACAGTAATGCCATCTCCAGCCCCAGTAACGTCTCCGCTGCCGACGACTACACTCTCTGTCTCCAGAGCGATGGTCTTGCTGCCCTCCAGAGGTATTTGCCTTCTAACACAAATTCTAACTTGGAAGACTTTCTAGTGGAGGACTTCGATTCTGAAGGCGGTGAYCTTTTYGGGAAAGACCTGGATCTTCCTGTAGATGCGTAYTCATGCGATCAGTTTCGTATGTTCGAGTTCAAAGTGAAAAAGTGTACTCGTGGAAGGTCGCACGATTGGACGGAGTGTCCGTATGCACATCCCGGCGAGAAGGCTCGCCGGCGTGATCCTCGGAAGTACCACTACTCCGGCACTGCATGTCCCGATTTTCGCAAAGGAAATTGCAAGAAAGGCGATGCATGCGAGTTTGCGCACGGAGTCTTTGAGTGCTGGCTACATCCGGCTCGCTACAGGACCCAACCATGCAAAGACGGTCTCAACTGTAAGAGGAGGGTCTGCTTCTTCGCTCATTCTCCCGATCAACTCAGATTACTRAGCCCACGCGCGGACTCGTTCGACGGGTCCCCTCACCGACTTGCTTTTGAGGGGTCTTGTGGTAAAGCCTTGCACTTTATGTCGTCGCCGGAGACCGGCTCTCCGCCGTCTGAGTCGCCACCTGTGTCTCCTATGACGACTTCCAACTCCATCAACCCGTTGAGCAGATCTTTGGGCTCAAATTCGATCAACGAAATTGTAGCCTCTCTGCGTCAATTGCAGCTGAATAAGGTGAAGTCTATGCCATCTTCGTGGGGTCTGCAAATGAACAGTCCAGGTGTTGGGTCGCCCAGGATGGGCATGGCTAGGGCTAGCCCCAGCCCCGGATTCTGTAGCTTGCCATCTACGCCGACCCGGGCAGTAGCTCGACCCGGGGTTGGCTACTTTGATACCTGGGACAAGGGTGGGTGTGAGGAAGAGCCAGTAATGGAGAGAGTGGAGTCTGGGAGGGATCTGAGGGCAAAAATGTTCGAAAGACTATGCAAAGAGAATCCGTTAGATCGGGTCGATCCCAATCTGATCGAATATGGTAATTCGTCTGAGTCTCCWAATCCGGATGTCGGGTGGGTGTCGGAGCTGATAAAGTGAAGATTCAGGATTGATCAGCTGCACAGTAGAGACATTTTGGGGTAAAGATTTGGTGGGATTTTGCAGTTGCTTTCATTTTTCTCGCTCCTTTTGTGTGTATACGGAAAACTGTGGGGTTAGGGAGAGGAAGGCCTATTCAATGGGAAGCAAGAAATTGAAGATTCTGTACATATTTTTAGTAAATTCGGAGCTACTTAAGTTATTGGCATAAAAAGGAAATGGGTATGGGGTGAAGAGTAGAATCTCTTTTTTTGGGGAGAGAAGGGGTTTCTGGGACAGTAGAAAGATTGTGTTTTGTGCTGCTCAAGGAACGGCTAGCAGCAGCAGATTATGGATTCTGGATTACTTTCTTTATTACCTTACCTTATTGATTATCATTAGTACTACTTATTTAAGGTTGTCGATCTCACAGCAGTAACATGTGTTTATTAATTAGTGTCATTTTCCATCCCGCTCAACTTGTTGCTTACTATTGTAAATGTTTATGAGCGAACATCTATGTTCTTTTGCTCTTTTTATGTAATTAAAGTCATATTTCGATCTGAAATCTTGAATCTTGGTTCTTTTTGGGCAATCTGAGATGAATTTTCTTGGAGAGAGCAGGTGGTTCTGGCAGGTTCTAGAGGGGAGCAAAGGAGAGACATGTATGGACAGAAATGGTAACGTGTGTATGCCCTGGTCGAAGAGACATGGATGGGTGGTTGGGCTCGACCTGTTCATGGTTTTGCATTTTTTGCAAGGGAGAAGGATGCCGACGGGGAAGGTAAAGTATTGTTAACTCCGTACAGAAGTGTTGGGGACAGTTGAGATTTTCTTTAGGAAAAGGCGGAGTGGCGGGGGACCCTTTTGTTGATTTTTTGTTGCGACGTGGGCCGAAAAACTGGAGAAATTTTTGGTCCTTATCCATTCACCGAGTATGTAATGTTGTGCATAATGGGGTGGGTGGTTGTAGAGTAATATTTCTTGGCTCAAATCTGGAGATAATTAGGTAAAAGGAGAAACAAAAACGGCAAAGGGTTCTCGTCAAACACAAATTACCTAGGGTAGTGGGAATACTTTCGTTTGATGAGGGACGTTGCCACTTTCTATTGTAGATGATTGTTATCAATTATTTTTTTTCAATTATTATTTTTTGTATTTTATTCCTGGGTATGGAATGAACTTATTTATTATATATATAATTATTTTAAGAGTTAAAAATATATACATATATGACAATTTAATTTATCTAGTATGCTTAAATGCTTCGTAAACCTGTTTATAGGCGAACTCCTAGAAATCGAGAGGGGTTTACTTGATGAGTTTTCGTTTCTTTTGAAAGAGCATGTGTATGGGGGTTCATTTGTTTCTTTTTCTACTAATAATATTAAATTTCTTGACTAGTTCTCTTGAAACTAAATTTTTCTAGTAGGGGGGGGGGGGGGGGGTGGGTTACGTCTTCACGATTAGAGGGACTCATCCGTCTGTATATGATTTTTCGAAAAGAAAGAGTAGAGAGATAGGAGATCGAAATGCTTTAATTTTTAACTTTTTGTTAATTAATATAATTGCTTTGAGAAAATCTAAAAAAATAAAAGTAAATTAAACATATTTTCAAGCTTTACTATTTTATTGAAATGATAACAGACTTGACTCTAAAGGGTGCAAGTGTTTTAGATTCACAAAATGTTGGCCATGAAAATCTCTTTGAACCTGACTTCGTACTTTTCCCTTTGCGTAATAGATTTTCTCTATTTTACGTACGACCCAAACAGCAACATCAGCTAACACAAATTGGAACGCAACASTGGCCGTTCCCCTGTCCACTGCAACTTTGTGTGGTACATATTATCCATCACCGAATGGATAATCCTCGAATCAAGAGTGGACTAGTTAAGGTCTGTTCTCTTTATTTCTGTTTTTGAATTATTTTCAAACAAATTTTGGTTCAGACATTGCCGAACTTTGGGGTTGTCGTCTTTCCGCTGATTCAAGGGAGGATCAAATACCAGTTTGTTTGTGATTTGATTACCTCCATCCTTCTCTTTCCTTGTCCCAATAGAAGTCCCAGTTCCCCTACTTGATTGATAACTCTTTTCTAGTATCTCACAGTAGCTACCTTCTCCCATTTTCCATTGAAAAACTAGAAGTTGATTTTCATTCCGATAAAGTCAAAGTTCATAATAAGATTGAACCATTCAGGCCAGCATAAGCGATTGTAAAATTTGATTAATATTTAGTAATATAATTGTAAAGGTGATTTTGTTTCAATAATTAGATTATGGATTCATGAGTATATATTTGTAATTATTATCAGATTATCATAGCAATTTTATCCAGTTCATACTTTTCATATACCTACTCTTTTTGGAAAGTTTGTTTGGTCTTATAACTTCTCTAAAAATAGCCAAAAAAAAACAGTCCCTATCATTACATTATCTTTTACATTGGGAGCTSCTTTTTGCCTCACTTTCTCAGATCACTTATCAATTTTAATTAACAACTGTTTTTGACTTGAAAAGTTGCTTCACGGKTTGGAGAGAACAATCTCAAAGGAGCCTTAACTATATATTGCTTCTTCCTGCGAATTCATGAAAGATTTTGAATCTCCAAATTGGATCTTCTTTCCCCACTGGTACGTCGGTGTGGTGTGTCTTCTCAACAACTATTATGGTGGACCGATCATCCCACTTCCTTTACCATACTCTTTATCTATCCTTCAAAAAGAAGAATAAATTAGCCTAAAATGATAGCCGCTAGCATCGAAGACTTGGAATAAGCTCATCCACTTTCTTTTCCCTGCCGTGGTGTGGTGGTAAAATCATAAATATTTTCTTTGTGAGCCTAACTTTAATGAAAAACAAAGCTACCAAAACTTGTCCAATCCAGATGAACGAAAAGTTAGAAGAAAACTGCAAAAACAGAACAACAAAGTTGCATTGACTGACGAATTAACTGCTCAATCGCTTGAATTGGTTGAAAGATTCAGCTCCCGGTGTGTAATTTGATTGTGAACACATCAAAAGGACGTTCAGGATATGTTCTTCTAAATATAAAAGTAGGTAAGTTTAGTTTTTCTTTCTTTTTTTCTAATAAATTATAAAAATAGTTTAAAATAATTTACTTTTGAACTTAAGGTAATGATGTGTATTGTTCGATTTAATCGAATTTTTGAATCGAAGCAAATATCAAAACAAGAAATTTGGTTCGTTTTTTCAATTTTATATCATTGAATTTTGAAATTCAATAAATAAATCAGTTCGATTTTTGATTTGATCATTACATAATTTGGTTAAATTGAGAAATCAAAATTTATATTATATATATACTATAAAAAAATCGATTATTGACTTGAGTTGATCAGATTAGTTTGAGTAAAATAAAAATTTGGCCTCGCACATTGAAACCCTAGATTCTAAATTCACTCATCACTCTTCTCTCACCACTCACTGTCACTCACGCTTCTTCCGTAAGGCTTGCACCCAGCCACCCATCGACGGTTGCTACCTGATTTTGAAGAGCCATCCATTGAAGAAGTTTACTTCAGAGGAATCCTCAGTGCAATTTGCGAAGGGGCACGACCACTTCAGAGGGAAAAAAAAAAAAAAAAGGGATAGTTGAAGTTTTGGTTACTAGTGACAGATTTGAAGATATCTGAGCGTAATCTATTTGAAGTTTCTCATTTTTCTCATCTTTAAAGTGTAGACTAATGAGACCTCTTTTCTTATTTTTCAATTCTATTGACTCACCTATGGGTTCCTTTTTTATTATATTGGTACGCTAATGGATTTTGAAGAGAGGTTTGGGGGAAGGTAGAGGAAGGAAAGTCGGCAAGAAATGAACTTAGATCTACCTGAAGCTCATACTTTTCCTTGCGCCCTTCAAGCGGTTCAACTGGAACAGTCGTTTTGAAGAGTAACTCCCGCAAATGTCATATTTAGGACTTTGCAGTAGTCCACCCATCTATATATTCCATTTCTAATAAGGAAACCAAGTCAGTTTTCAAACAAAACCGCATGAACTCTGCGACAGAAAGAGCCAAACCATAGTTTTTCCACATAATATGAGGTTTAAAAAGAATAAAATATTCCACTATTTCTGATCACAGAATTGAAAATTCTACCACAAGAAACAATGGGAACCAGTTTTTCAATATCACCGTCTTCTTCCATGTGTTTCTGGGGAAATATTGAAATTCTAGGGGTACAGGGAGATAAATTATATAATAGAAATTTAAATTGGATAGAAGTTAAAAGAATTTAACTAGCAAGAAAATGAAAAAGTTTGAATTGGATTGTGGTTGGATGAGTTAGAAATTTTGAAGGTTAGAATTCATTTGAATTGGACCAACTTTTTTGGATTAGAATAAAAACTTCCTTCTCATTAAAACATGAATATGAAAAATAACATCTTTAATTTGTATCAAAATCAATGATTTGCAATAAAAAATTTTATGATTCTCATCAACTATTCATATTTAGTAGTCAACAATTCAAATATTCAACCGGGAAACTCAAAAATACTCCTTAGCGCAATAATAATGTAGATATTAATAGTTGATGACCACCCAACCCAACTATTGTCACTATTCAGGTCCACATTCAAAAGACTTCCTTTTTCATTTCATTTGACAATCCAAAAGATAAATCATGATGGTATCAAAACTATCTCAAACTATTCAAAGTTTACGTTCAAACGTCAATAAAGATAAACTTCCAAACCACTAATAACAGTAGCATTATCAGAGTATTAACAAACTACTATTAAACTTCCACAGTAACATCGAATTGAAATGTGAGAGAGCTTTCCTACGATCTCCATCAACTCTTTCCTTTTGCCCTACTGCATCTTTATCGATGACTTGGTCTCTATCGATGCCTTTCCTTTCATCTTGAGCGTCCTCGTTGATGACACCATCTTCAGAATTACATTTAATAACAGAAATACCAAGGTGGTTGATGCTCTAGAATATAGCAGATATACTAGAACATCAAGTGTCTTCGATAGTTAAAAATTGTATCGACAATGTATGCGATGTTAAGAAAATTGCTTCGACAATATATGCGGTCAACAACTACAGGACATTTATCAAAGTATCGTTGATAAAAATTTCAAACAATATTCAAACAAGAGTCTAATATGGTCGGATGCATAGGAATTTTACATATCTATTGTTGACAAAAGACTATTATCATTACATATTCAAATATTAGTATAATCCCATAAAAATTTTCTATATCCATATCCTTAAACATCATCTTCTTTCATCAGAACCATGTAAAATTTGTATACGACTAGGGTTTTTTCGTTACCTGAGTCATCTACTCTTTCTCAGAGAGCAGCTCTCTCGTTCTCCTCCTCGGCTTGTTCAAATCAAAGCAAAGGAGAAGACTTGACGGAAATGCTTCAATCTGGTAGGAGTAGTTAACAACTGATGTCAATTTGGTAGTTGGAGGAGAAATTGATGAAGATCTCGACTTGTAAAATCAAGAATCCTGAAAATATCTTCCAACTAGCTAAGTTTAGTGGACTTCATCTAAGAAGTACACCGATCTGCAACAAATTCTCTCTTTTTTTGGCTAGACTTGTCCTTCGTTGTGTAATCCTCCTTTTTGCAATGGTTTTTCAAATTTTGAGGCAATGCTTACAGAATCGTTGGTGGTTGTCTCAGCCTTCACAGTCAATGGGAAATGTACATTCTTTGCAAATCTATCACAAAATCCCAATTCAGCCTTGTTCTTCAAGAAGATTCTTGAAAATTTCGACGGAAAGATTTTGTCCATAAAAAGCAGTTCTTCTCCTCACTAGTTCTTCTATAACTTCTTTGTTAGGTACTTGAATATGATTCCTGACAAGACTTTGGATGCCGAAGCTACATTCAACACAACCATTTAATATTTGAAGTTATCTGCAAAATCTCTATGAAATCTTTTGCTTTAGATGCATAATCGTCAACAACTGTAGCTGTCCGTTGTAAGATTTGAAATTCAATAAAAGAAATCCAAACTCATGTACAATACACTATTCACCCTTGTCTTTTTGTGAGATTTGAGATTTGTGAAAGATTGGATAATTTGTGGAAGAGTTTTCTAAGTTGCAGAATCAAAACAAATGAAAGATCACTGGTACTCAAAAAATTTTTGAATAAAAAAATAGTGAACAAATGGAAGATGGCTTGGATAACTTCTATCTCCCTATCCAAATACAACCTAATTCTCACTTCGGTTCAGGAGGAGATCAATAAAAATATTAATTTGATTGTTACATGCTTTTTTACGAACTTGGATTTCCCCTCCCCCCCCTTTTTTTTCCTTTTTTATTGTTAAGTATTTCGGTTATTGCTCCCAAAAGGATACAGCACTACCAATAAGAGACTAGAAATAAAACAAATTATATATATATATATATTGGCTCAGAATTGCCATTGGCTAACTAATTGAGCTTATCCAATAAACTATAGTATGTACRACACACAATGATGGCTGTTAGTCATCGAATATGTTAGTTTTTTTTATTGAAGGTAGGTCCTTGAACAACTCCAAAAAGCCTTTAGTTTAAGTATTAAACAAGTATTTTGACAAAAAAGATGAAGTCCTATTAATGTTTAGAGCGATTGGCAACCTAAGCACTCGTAGTACTATGAACTCAACTAGAAACAACGTTGGTTTGAGTAATAAGCTGTAAAGAAAGTAGAAAAAAGTTGTAAGCAAATTTTTATGACAAGAATAAGACTAAGCTCACCTTTAATAAAAATTGAAGTCTGAAGTTTGAAAAGTAGTTGAATTTATGAATACTGAAGATTTACTTTAAGTTTATATTGGACGTTCTATTTTGAATATTGAATATGCTAATCTAATATACAATCTCTTAATGTATTCTGCCAAAATATCATCACTCAAAATTTATAGGAGCAATTAAGAATCACGCTTCACATATTAAAACATTACAAATTATATTATTAAACGGTCTTAATTTAATAAGCTCTTAATTCATTTAGTTTTAAGTGTTGAATTGGATTATCAAGGAGGACTTAAGTAAATGCTGCATTTTCTTTTTGTTAATGATTTGAGTTGTAGACCCTCTTTTTTTCTACTTTATTTCCTTGAATATATACTAGCCTAAACCATTCGACTATACTTGAGAACTCTCAATCTTTTCCTTACAGTTGGCCTTTTTTCATTATGGGAGGCTGCAATTCTGCAACTCAGATAATGAAAAGATATCTTGACAAAGTTTTGTAGCCATCTCTCCAAGAAAAAATGAAGTCTGGTAGCCAATCCAGTCAAAAAGTGAATGTGGACAAATCAAAATTTTAGGTACATCTAAAGGGGCTTCGAAAGCTTTTTCAAGAACATTCCAAATCATGTTCTCGATGGATCCACTTAGCCACTTTTATGTCAAAGGGTGAAGGCTCAAACATATGGGTTTTTGGTGGAGAAAGTCTGTAGGAAAATGAGTGAATGGGAGGGGAAAAGACAATCTATGGAAGCCAGGGCTATTCACATATAATCTGTTACTTCCATTATTCCAAATTATGCTATGCAAACTCAAAAGCTACATGCGACAATCTTGGAAGAGTTGGAGAAAGTTAATTGGATGTTCCTCCGGAGAGAAGATGAGAAGGAAATGAAGGTATACTCAGTTGCATGAACAAGGATTTGTAGCCTTGAGAAGAGTAGGAGAGTACTGGATTTTCAACTTTTAGCACGGATATGTTGAGAACTAAGAGCAATAAATTTCTGAATAAGAAGACAATAACTGGATTGAATAACTTGATTCATTGAATAACAAAGGATGGATATTATACAGCCTCTACATGATCTTAACAATAAAGAAGGAAGCCCACAATAACAACAACGTGATAAGTCTAACTTGAAATAGTAAAAAATAAAGATCCCTATAGAAAGTGTCAAAGTTGTAAAAAACTTCCTACAAAATAGGACTTATTAAAGTGAAACTAAATAACATCTTTCATCGTTCCCTCAAACTTACTGYAGTTTGCAGTTAGTTTTATTAGGAACGTCACAAACTTCTAACAGTTCTCTCAACTTCAGAAACGCATCAAGATTCAGTGGCTTGGTCATCAAATTTGCCACCTGATCCTGACTTCCACAATTAACTAATGCAATCTCACCTTTCCTAGTAAGATTTCTCAATAAATGGTACCTTACATCAATATGTTTGCTGCGTCCCGTGCATCAATATATTCTTAGACAACTCGATAAGTTGAGCTGTTATCACATCTTACACAAATACAACCTCTATTAGAATGCCCTAACTCCTCCAAGACTCTCTTTATCCAAAAAACTTGGTAAGCATACACAACAATGGCCATATACTATGCCTTTGTGGTTGATAGAGTCACTATTAGCTGCGTCTTTAAATTCCATAAAACCGCACCTAAGCTCAACAAAAACACATATCCACTTCTGCTCTTCCTATCCTCCTCATCTCGAGCATAATCACCATCTGTATAAGCAAGTAGCTCACTGTTGCCCCATTTCTTATAATAGATTCCAAAACTGGTAGTTCCTTTTAAGTTATCAAGTGCCCTTTGGCTATTTGAAGAAGAAGTTTTTTAGATTTAGCCATGTACCTACTGGTGAGACAAGTGACAAACATCATATCCGRTCTTGTGACCATGGGATACATCAAGCTCCATACCAATTGCTTGAAGTATGTCTCATCATCAGCAACACCCCTTTATCTTTGTTGATTTTACAACTTGGAACTATTGGAATATTAACTTGCTTGAAGTCCATCATACAAACCTCTTTAAAACTTCAAGTGCATATTTTCTTTGGCGTATGTAGGTACCATTAGAACTTTGTAACACTTTGATGCCAAGAAAGAATTGCATCTTTTCCAAGTCTGACATGTCGAACTCTCTAATCACAAAATTTTTGAACTCAGACATCACATTTCATCATCACCTGTACAAATTAAATTTTCGACATAAATACTTACAATGATGACCGTTCCTTTCCTATTTCTTTTGGTAAGTAGAGTCTGCTTACTATCATATCTTTGAAAAGCCTTCACTAAACAAAGTGTGCTTCAATCCAACCAAACCAATCTCGTAGAGCTTATTTTTATCCATGAAGAGATTTATGCAACTTGTAAACTAGGTGCTGGCTGCCCCTTTCTTCGCACCTCTTTGGTTGTTCAACATAGACATCTTTACTCAGTTTACCATGGAAAAAATGAATAGACAAAGTCACGATATAGGCAATTAGTTTCAAACGGCGTAAGTATACGCGGTGCACAAGTAATAATAAGTGAGTAAGATAGTATTCACACGAGGACTGAATGAGCAAAAATGGTAGCACAAAAATTTTAATAAAATCAATTGTTTGGATTGGATTAATTGTTACTAAAATAATATAAAATGATCTAGGGTAAAGTAATACTAAATTTGCTGACAAACCACAACAACAAAGTCACAAAAGATGGTTAAGAGTGTAAAATGGAGTTAGAGGTGAATCCCCTAAGTACTACCGGTTATAAAATATACAACACTACTATAACATTCTTGCTACTGCAAAGCGAATATATCTCATGCAAATAGAGACATAATGTGACCTTACCCTTCCATTTTGTTGGTTGTTGTTTCTATTCCATTAGGTAGTTTACCCTTTTGGAATTTATTTCATAATTTGAGAAATCAATTAAGTTTAAGATTCTTGGGTGTTATGAGCTAAATATATATTCCTGTAATGTTCATAAATAGTAAGTCCTAAGACTCCAATAATTCTTACCCATTCACAGTATTCCACTATTTTAATATTTTTCAACCTTCAAGTAACTCTCAAAACCACCATAAATGATCAGTAAATAGAGAAGGTATAGCAATAAATACTCTTGAATAAAGTGTCAAGATAAATACATCTTACATATAACATTTCTTAAAATATTAAGTACATAGGTTCATTAAGAACCCCAACTTCACAAATTTAGCACATCTTCTTGAAGACATTAAAATTAAAGCATTCAATATTTAACATCTTAACTGGTAAATGAAAATGTAAAAAAACAAAGCCTAACAATAGAGTTTTGGCCCTTTAGTGAAGAACTTTTGGTTCGTCTTCTTTCTTTTTTGACCGATTGCCTAATTTCTTCACTCTAAATTTCAGTAGCTGCTACTCTGTGTGTGTATTTTTATGTAAGGGATTATATCTCTTAGTTCCTTCTCTTAGAAGCTTAAGAGTAAGATGTCCTAGCTTTTTGTCCTTTTGTGAACATATGTCACCTTATCATTTGTCCAAAAACCCACTTGTCCTTATGCAAGGACAATTGTTACTTTATACTTTTTGACCTTTTCAAATAGTTCTTCCCACGTGACAGCTCTTAATTGTCTATTACTCTCCTTACTACACCTCARACGTGCACAACTACAATGATCAAGATTCTGGATAATGTTAAAGTATTGTTGTTGACTTTGACTTTTCAACTTTTTTCTTCAAGTAACACAATATTGCAAATGTAGAATTACTCTCCTAAAAAATGAGGTCACATGTCACCTATTGATTTGTCCAAGAACCCACTTATCCTTATGCAAGGACAATTGTTACTTTATACTTTTTGATCTTTTCAACTTTTTTTTCCACGTGGCAGCTCCTCATTGGCTATTAATTTTGTTACTACACCTCATATGTACACAACTACAATARTCAAGACTTTGGATATTGTTATTGCATCATCCTTGATTTTGCTATTGACTTTGACTTTCCAACTTTTTTCTTCAGGTAACACAACATTGCAAATGTAGAATTACTCTAGTAAAAAAATGAGGCATTTTGATCAACAGAGGTACATGAATTCTACAATTTTAAACATTGACTAGAATAAAGATGCTTAAATGAAATTGGGAAAAATGTAGATTAAAATAGCATACAGATGAGCTTGAGCATGATAAAGAGGGTGATAATAAGCAATAAAATACTAATAAAGATAATAAGTTTTCACCCACATCAAAAAGATGATTTGACGTCCAATTGAAAGATTGTTCAACCTTTCTGTGCAACTAAAGTAATGATCATCCTTAGTGTATTCATTCTCCCCAATGGTGTGAATACCTCATTATAATTTATTCCATACTTTTGTGAATACCCTTTAGTGACTAGATGTGCCTTGTGCTTATCAATCCCTCCATGCTCGTTGTACTTTGTTTTGATAACCCATTTTACTCCAATATTTTTTACTCCAACTAGCAACTCAGTTAGAGTGGACATGTATTATTTTTCTCTATAGAGTTGATCTCAACATCCATCGCAAGTCTCCAATTTGCATTCATCACTGCCTCTTTCTACTGGATTAGTAAACACTATTAAAATGATTCCTTCGTTACTTGATAGGTCTTTTACTGTAACATAATCTTACATCACCCGGGTGGATGCTACACTTTCCCTTTATTCTCACAAACCTCATCCTTGGAAGCAAGAGAATGATCTTTTCGTTCCTTGCTTCCCTTATAACTATTAATCCCTCCTACTCCTTCACTATCATCATTGTCATCCCCCCTATTCTCGCTCACCCATTCTATATTCTCACTATTAGTTTCTGGTTCATCACCCTATTCTAAGTCTAACAAAATCTACTCCCTATAGCTCATATCCCAATCCTACTATTTTTCTTACGCTAAAATTACATCTCGAATAACAACGACCTTCTTTGTTATCAAATTATATAAATGATATCCCTTTGATTCTTCACTAACTCTAAGTAAGACACAAGCAACACTCTTATCATCTAAATTAGTCCTTTTCACATCAGTTACATGTGCATAAGTAATACATCTGAAGAATTGAAAATAATCAACTAAAGGCTTAACTCCACTCCATGCTTCCTCTCGTGTCTTGTTTTGCACATCAATTATAGGACTGCAATTGAGAATGTGCACAGTCCAATTGACAGCTTCAGGCCGAAAAGTTTTTGGAACTTGCTTCTCTATCTGCATGTTGCATACCATATTCATGATGGTKTTCTATTTTATCGCTCCGCTACTCCATTTTGTTGCGAAGTATGCTGTTGTCAATTGTCTTTTAATACATGCTCTTTACAGAAATTCTTGAACTTAGTTGAGGTGATTGCGACCCCACGATCAATGCGTAATCACTTAACATATTCTCATATTTGTTTCTCCATACTACCCTTAAAAATTTTGAAAGTACTCAAAACTTCTGATTTTTCACTAAGAAAATAAACCCAGGATCTTTTGTTATAATCATCATAAAAGTAATGATGTACCTTTATAGCTGCTGGACATCGAAATAATTTGCCCACATATGTCAATTTGATCCGTTGTGGTTTCTATGAAGCTCTCCAAGTATTTTTCTTTTGAAAGGACTCTCGATGTTGCTTAGCCATTACACACTCCCTGCATACAGTTGTTGTAGCCAGAAACCTTGGCAAACATGAACCATTGCTTGTACTGAAGAGTTTTAAGATTTTTCCGACTCAAAATCTATAATGCCGGTGCCAGAAGTGAGAGAGATCTTCTGTAGGTGTATTGAAACAAGATGGTCTAGTGGTTGTTACCAACAATGCGAACATCCGATTAACAGTCATCCCCATCTGAAAGAAGAGGCCCTTTTGAGGATAGTGAATTCTACACATATCATTTTGAATGAGGATAGCAAGCCCCTTCTGCTATAATCAAATTATTTCTTCAAGTCTAGCGCAAAAAAAAAAAAAAAAAATCCAGTTATAACATGATTTATTCTATTCACCATTAGCCTTACATTCCCTCTTTTTATCACCAATATTATTGTATCATTCTTAAGCTTGACTTATTGTTGAAATCCTCATTGAGCTCACAAAACATGGTTTTGTCACCACATGTGGTTGCTATACCTCGAAATCTAGAAATCCCATATGTTCCCTCTGATCTTCTTTCAACTCGGCATAGATCATGAGAAGCAATTCTTCTTCTTCTCCAAGTTTTGCATAATTCCCCTTTGTTCTAGCTTGGACATTCATGGAAAATGTCCAAGCTTATGGCACTTGTAGCATTCCACAGTTGTTTTGTTAAATTTTGTTCTGCCTCTTCCTCTACCCATGCCTTTGAAATTATCTCTTTGATGACCTCAACCTCCCTCAAACTTCACTTTCAGAGCATGTTCCTCTTGAACTAGTGTCAAAACTTCTGCCATGTACTATAAAAGAGCTTTATAGCTAATTAATGGAAAGTGAATCAATATCCTTCGACTCTTCGATTGAATAGACTGTATAGTTAAATCTCTTGGTCAAAAAAATATGATTTTCTCTACAACTATGATGTTCTCCATCTGTTCCCTATAGGTTCTCATCTTGCTACCTGTACACAGTACTCTCAAGAAGTACTCAATGGCTCCTTCTCTATCCTTCATCTCCAACGTCTCGAACTCTCTGCAAAGAGCTTGGAGGTGAGATCTTTTACTCTCTCATTTCCTTCATACTTCCTCTCGTCAAATCCCAAATCTATTTGGAAGTGTCCTTCATGAGAACTGTCTCCAAAATCATGCTGTCAATGGCTTCAAATAGGTAATTTTTTACCTTCATATCCTTGAGTTTCAATGCATCACAGGCCTCATGCTCCGTGATAGAGTCCAAGTTAGTGCGGTAATTGTAGAGTATTTGATAGATTATAGAACAGATTTATTGCACTAATTACGAGTTTTCTTGATATTTTATCTATTTAGGACTCTTTGGAGGTAGTGGGAGAAAATGAGGCATTATTGGAGCGTTATGAGATAAAATTCTAGCAATGCACAAAATCTATCGCGTGGACACATGAATGGACGAATTTGGGGATTGCAAGCTTGGAACACTATCTATTGGAAGAGTCATATTATCTAGGGAGGATTTTTAGAGATATATATCCCTTGTAATAAGTGATTTGATATATTTCTTTATTTGATTATAGTTTAAACATTTGAATTAGTTAGTTAAGATAATTAAGGAATTCTTATTGTTTCCTATTCTATATAAAGAGATACAAGAAAGGAATGGGGTACGACATGCTATCATCCATAATCCATTATTTACTTTAGACATTATCCATCTCCACATAATGTTTTATTTCTAAGTTCTTCTATTATGGTTAAGGGATTAATGAAGCATTAGTTCAATTCAATTGCGAGATCTTAATGTGCTTATATACTCAATTTATAGCGAGTCTTTGTTATGCTTTGTAATTATTACTTAATGGTTGTTTGACTTGATTTAATATTGTGCACATTTATTTTGTTAATTTTAGTAGCTTATAGCCAAGTTAGACTAGGCAAATCCCAACTTATATATTGTGAGCATATATTTCACCTACTAGTTTGTTGACTGTGAATTATGCTTTTTTGTTAGCTTCATCTCCAAATCCCAACTCATTCCTGTAGAATATGCCCATGTACCAGCGATTCCGAACTAATGGGTAGAAGCAAAAGCTACCTGAACTAATGATGCTAAAGTTCTTGTAGGTTTTCTTAAATCTAATACCTTTAGCAGATTTGGGATGCCTCATGCAATTATCAGCGACCAAGGTATGCATTTTTGCGATCGCACAATGGAAGTATTATTGAAAATGAAGTACATCACCATGTAGCAACTGTTTACCATCCACAGACGAATGGACAAGTGGAGATTTCAAACAGGGAAATTAAATATATATTGGAGAAACCAATATTCCCAGACGCAAAGATTGGACTTTGAGATTGGAGGATGCACTGTGGGCATATCSTATAGCTTATAAAACTCCAATAGAGATGTCACCCTATATGTTAGTATTTGGAAAATTATGTCATTTGCCTATTGAAATTGAACAACGAGCTTTTTGGACAGTAAAATATTGCAATATGGATGGCAAGGAAGTGGGTGACGAGCGAACACTCCAACTTCAAGAACCAGAGGAAATTCGATTGGATGCTTACGAAAACATAAGAATGTACAAAGATAGAACAAAGTTGTTGCATGATAAACATTTGATTGTGAGTAGTTTCGTATGGGTCAAAAGGTTTTGCTCTTTATTTCTAGACTTAAGTTCATGCCTGGGAAACTCAGAACTTGTTGGCTAGGCCCTTTTGAAGTGATAAGTATTAATTCTCAAGGTATGATGGAGATTAAGAGTTTGGAAACTAATAAAATGTGATTTATTATGCATCTAAGACTTTAAGTCCAGCCCAACGTAACTATACAACAACTGAGAAAGAACTATTAGCAATTGTTTTTGCCTTTGAAAAAATTAGATCTTATTTGCTTGGTTGTAATGTTGTATTATTTTCTGACCATGCAGGACTGAAACATTTGCTTACAAAAAAAGACTTAAAGCCCCGGATTAATAAGATGGGTTTCATTGCTCCAGAAATTTGATTGAAAAATAAGAGATCAAAAAGTAGCAGAAAATCATGTGATCGATCATTTGAGTTGATTGGTTAGAGAGGAAGACCCTTTACTTATTTCTGATGCATTTTTAGATGAACACTTGTTAACTCTACAACGTAAAAAGTGTAAGGAACCTTGGTTTGCAGATATGGTGAATTTTCCAACTTTTGGAATTTTTCCACATGGTTTAAGTTCAGCACAAAAAAGTAAGATGAAGAGTGATTCTAAATATTTTATATGGGATGTATCGTATCTATGTAAATTTTGTTCAGATCAAGTTATTCTTCATTGTATTCCCAAATAGAAAGTTTATTCCATTTTAACTTATTAGCATTCTTATGCCTATAAGGGACACTTTGGTTCTAAGGACAGCTAAAAAATTTTTAGGTTGTGGATTTTATTGAAAATTATTGTTTGAGGACTCTCACCTTTTCTGCAAAAGTGCGAGCCATGCCAAAGAGTAGGTAATATCTCCTCTAGAAATGAAATGCCTCAAGTGTCTATTATTGTTTGTGAAGTTATTTATATTTTGGGGCATGGATTTTATGGGTCCTTTTCTAGTTCTTTTAGCAATATTTATATTTTACTTGCTGTGGATTACGTTTCAAAATGAGTAGAAGTAAAAGCTACCCGAACTAACGATGCTAAAGTGGTTGTAGGTTTTCTTAAGTCCAATATTTATAGCAGATTTGGGATGCCTCGTGCAATTATTAGTGACCAAGGTATGCATTTTTGCAATCGCATAGTGGAAGCATTATTGAAAAAGTATGGAGTACATCATCGTGGAGCAACTGCTTACCATCCACAAATGAAAGGACAAGCAAAGACTTCAAATAGAAAAATTAAAGGTATACTAAAGGAAATAGCAAATCCCAGACGCAAGAATTGGCATTTGAGATTGGAGGATGCACTATAAGCATATCGCAGAGCTTATAAAACTCCAATAGAGATGTCACCAAATATGTTAGTATTTAGGAAATTATGTCATTTGCCTATCGAAATTAAACATTGTAATATCCAGGAATTTATTTCTCAATTTTCACAAATTTTATATGATTATAAAATTTATATTCCAATTCAATGATTTATTTAATATCATGATTTTTAATATTTTGATTATTTTGCAGCGAAAGGACTTGAAGGCCATAATGTTCGATGTGCCAATTAAAAAAAATGATGAATAATTTATTACTCTGAATTATCATCTATTGGCATATTACTTTGTGAATATATTTATTTAAATGTGGAAGTTATTAAGTTAATTTTGGTCAGAGAAAAAATCTATAGATATTAATTTAGTTAGACATAGTTGGTTATGGGATAATATAGCTCAAAGGATTTTACAGAGATTCAAGTTTTTTTAAAAAAGAAGAAAATAAAATAAAATGACAATAATAATGACGATAATAATAATAATAATAATAATTACTTTTCCAGATTTGGAAATATGGATGTTCCAATCAACACCGTTAGAAACACGCACACACCCTTCCGCCGGCTCCTTTTCTTTCCATTTCTTGATGCTGTTGCCGTCACTCGTTGCCTCGGTCACCACCCTCTCTAGTCTTTACTCGCAGATCCACCATTGCCACGACCATCCTCGTAGGCGCTCTGCTACTCTGCTAGTTTTCACCGTCGACACTAGATTCGTTCGTCGCTGGCTCTTTCTTCCTCTCTTGTGATTTGATTCGGTCATCAGATCTGTGCGTCCTGTCTTCTGCAGGCGTAGCCAATTGGATTTGCTTGTCGATCGTTGCTCACCACTTGACAAGATCGCTTGCAGCGGTCCTCCTTGCACTTTGTTTGTCCAGATCCGGAGTTGCCGGTGCTTCGGTCGCTGCTCAACTTTGCCTGTTGCGTGCCGGACAACTCTGAGAGCAGCGACTGCCATGCTCATTGCTGTGCAACCTTGTCGTTCGTCGCTGCGACCGGACATCTCTGCTCATCGATCATCATTGCTCGCCATCCGCACCTGCTTGCTGTCTGTGCAGATTTGTTCTTCGGGACCAGAACAGAGGACTTCCGATTCCCATCATCACTCGCCGCTGCTCGACCAAGAAGGGAAGCAGCTTGCTCATTTTGGATCTGGAGCTCACGGTATCGCTGCCGTCGACCAGATTGTGTCGTTGTTGTCCTGCTCGCTGTTCGATTTCTGCTTGTCGAAGTTCGTCGCCGAAAGTTCGATTGTAAACAGATTGTCGGAGGTTGCCCAGGCGCAGTGCATTGCCAGTTGCTCGGCTACCCCTTCGCGACCAAGCTACTGTTCACCACCTGTTCTCACGCTTGAGGCGCACCTTTTCCTAAGCGCATTTGACAATATTACACCATACTCTACACCTAGAAATTTATTGGATTCAAGGAGAAAAATTTATTTCTTTGATTATATTAATCGAACGGTTATTATGTTTGTGTTGTGTATTGATGATTATGGGAAAACATAGATTATGTTATACATGATTTAATGTGGAATTTAAATTAGTATAAAGAATATGTTTTTAGAAATATATTGTGATCATGTTTATTATTGTCATTGTTAAAGGGAAGTTGAGAGCCATGAAATTTTATATTTTGGGCAATGTTATTATTTTCAACGTGAAAAATTTAAGCACGAGTAAATATGGWTGAGTGATGCTCGTGTGATAAATGATAAATGTTTTAATGGTGAATAGTCATGTTAAATGAATGTATTTATTTAAACAAATTTCAAATGAATATTCTTTTTTTGTAATAAAAATTAGAATATTTCCTAACACATTGACGTTGTGGGTGGCCAAGGCACTCCGTTAGCGATTAAAAGAAAAATTTAATTTCAGTAAGGCCTTTAGGTAAGTATATTCCCATTAATTGTATAGCATGTGTATTGTGGTTATAATTGGATTGCATTTATGTGATATGATTTATGGTTTTATTTCAAGTATGTGAATATTTCTACTTGATGACATGTTGGGAAGTTTAATTCAGAGTTTTTGTGGTCCATTTCATGAGCATGTAGTCTATAATATTTTGCACTATTTTCTGACGTGTGGCATAATCATGCATTCAAGAAGGCAAATATTTTAGGAATGAAGTTTGGAAAAAAAAGTGATTTTTATGTTGAATGATTAAAGATTTGAAAAGGGGTGTAAAGCCAAGACGATGAAATGAAAGGTGTGAGTGGAAAATGAGGCTTGGAGACTGGCGCACCCGACCTAACTCCCTTGTAAGGTGGAAATGTATGTATGTCCACCACTTGTGAGGTGAAATTCAGGAAAAGACTAAGTTATATTAACCGTTTGGTGGTTCTACTGATAGAATGTGACCGTGTTCCAAATAAAAATTGCCCAATGCAGAGCTTAATGGCTAGGTGATACACCAAGTGAGCTCATGATTTGAAATTAAAATTTTGGGAACATTGTGATGAAATGGAAATTTTTGGAAAGTCTTGACAAAGAAGTGAATTTTTTTAAAAAAAATTCATGACATATAATGCATGATATCTTCATTCATGTATGATGAGATTTACTTATTGAGGTTTATAGCCCATCCATTTTTTTCATTTTACCTTTCAGGTGATGATTAATTAGATTGTACATGGAGATCGCTTGGGAGCAAACTTGATACTTGTGAATCAGTTTCATTAATTAAGTTTTCCATTGATTTATAAACTTATTGAATGCTTATTGAACGCTTAAACTTTTATTTGTTTGGAATTATTTCTTCAAGTACTTATGTTGGATTATTAAACCTATGAGCATTTTATTCGTTCTAGATTTATTCTTTCAAGGTTTTCGTTGAAGTTATTTTAATACGAGTATTTTGTTGGTAAATAATATTATTGAGGTTGAAGTGATTTCATTTACATATGGAGTATTGAAAATGTGTGGTGAAATTTTTTGATTGTATGCAGGGGAATATGTTGATATTTCAGAGAAAATTCTGCCAAAATTTTTGCAAATCCTTTATATTACAGTATCCAATTTTTTTTATCGATTTCCGCAATCTATGTAAAGGTAAAATTAGTAACATTTTCAAATTAGGATAGTGTCTAATCTTGGGGTGTTACAAACCTCGTGCTTTTTGGACATTGAAATATTACAATATAGATATCAAGGAAGTGGGTGAGAGAGAAAATCCAACTTCAAGAATTAGAGGAAATTCAACTAGAGGGTTACAAAAACGTAAGAATGTACAAAAACTTAATAAAGTTATTTCATGACAAGCATTTGAATCGTAATCAGTTTCATATGGGTCAAAAAGTTTTGCTCTTTAATTCTAGACTAAAGTTCATGTCTGGGAAACTCAGAACCCGTTGGCTAGGGCCCTTTTGAAGTGGTAAGTATTAATTCTCAAGGTATGACGGAGATTAAAAGTTTGGAAACTACTAAAAGTTTTAAGGTAAATAATCAAAGGCTTAAACCATTCTATGGAGAATATGAACTATTGCAAATTGAGGAGATTGAATTAACTCATCCTATTTACATATGATTTCAAGCAAAAAGTTCGTCTAATCAAAGATAATAAAAGAAAGRCGCTTGTTGGGAGGCAACCAAATGATTTTCATATTTTTCTTTTCATTTTCTTACTTATATATTTCCCATCTTTAGTGATAAATGACTGTTTTGGTTTTTGAAGATAAGTTTTGCAGGTACAATTTTTGRAGTTCTCAAAATTTTTCAGAAGCGGACTTCATTTATCATATGGGCATCCTGGTCAAACTCACTGAAATTTATCATGTCTATAATTTTTTTTTCAAAATTCCACCTACGAGACGTCATCAATATTTCAGAAGCACAATYAAAATATAATATGCCCATATGGACTTTATCACATAAAGTATTAAAAAAATGAAAAATTTAAAAAGATTTTTAATTTTCAGAAAATTCAAAATATGAAAATTAAAAAAATTCAATTTTTTATTTTCAAAAAATTTTAAAAATATATTTTCTTTTATTTTAAGAAAATTCAAAAAGATTTTTCTTTTTTTATTTTTAAAAATTTAAAAGGATTGAGAATTCTTTAGCTTTTATTTTTCTCTTTACTTTTCCTTTTTAGTATTTATTTTCTTTTAATTTTTACTTTTTCCTAAAATTACCTAACCATAATTCTTCTTCTCTCTCTTTCTTCTCCTTGCCAATCGCCGCCACCTCTTCTCTGTTCAATCATCGTCGTTGCTGCTCGACGTTATTGCTCGCTGTTGCTATTGGGCAGACGTTGCTGCAACTACTGACACCATAGGACAAGATCCCTCCATACCTCTTCTTGCAACCAACGCCGCACTGGCTGGCAACAAGCTCCACAAGTGATAGAGTTGTCATTATTTGTTTGATTTGATTGAATATTGTGCACAGATATTTTATGAAATTTAGTAGATAGTAAGTTAGACTAGGTAAATTCGTAATTATTTTTTATAATTTAATAGATTGGTAAATTGACATAATATCACCGGCTATCATGAATTTTTCAAAAGGGAATAATGGGYTAGTTTGATAAACCCACTATCCGAGGTTATTAAATTAGAATTAGGTTGTGCTAATCCTTAAAAATGTTGGTACATTAAATCTCATATGCTATCTCTAAGGTTGCCTATCAACTTGGGAATAATTAATAAGGATTTTCCTTTTAATTCTCCACACTTAAAATGAAGGATTGGTTGTTTAAACTATCTTCGACATTATAACCAATTTATTTGTGAATGTTGAGTAATTTTTAGAATCAAGAGCAATTGCTTGAATTAGTGTGGATTTAATTACTTTAGCCAGAGTCTAGTTTTATTGAAAATTTTATTTTAAAAACTATTGTTCTATCTTTAATTGTTTTCTTGCGAAATTTTAATTATTGGTTTATTATTATTATTTACTCAAGCTGAATTCTTTTTAAAGAAAATTGAATTACCTTTCTATGTGGGAAACGACTATACTTACTATTATACCAAATTAAACATGAACATATTTATTTTATATTTTGATGAATTAACATGCACCACTTCATATTTATCAAAGCTCTTCCGGTCATGCACCACTTCATATTTATCAAAGCTCTCCCGGTCGTTGGTTTAGAATAAACAATCTCCACTAGATGCCAGAACTCTTTGGGTCGCAGAAAATTCTCCATTAACATGCTCATGTAAAACTTCTCGTTACTCACACTCTCTCTTTTTATGTCTTGAAATCACTCAAAAGCTATTGGTTTTCTTTTCTCAAGCCTAGCTTGGCTCCAGTGCCAAATTGTTGAGAACTAAGAGCAAGAAATTATGGATAGGAGAATAATTAGATTGAATGACTTGATTTATTGAATAAATAACGGATGGCTATTATATTGCCAAGGAAAGTGAGAAGAAAAGCCTTGGATAATGTATTGCTTTTGTGAAGGAGTTTTGATCTTAAATTGGGTTTTTGGCCATTGGTATCCACCTTTTACATGATCTTAACAATAAATAAAGAAACCAACAATAACAACATGTTAAGTCTAATTTAAAATAGTAAAAAATAAAAATCCTCGTAAAAAGTGTCAAAGTTGTAAACAACTTCCTAAGGACTTATTAAACTGAAACTAAATAACATCTTTCAGATTAATGATGTGAGGAAAGCAAAAGCAAGAATATTTCCCATGTTTTGGCTGGTATCTTGCATAGGGGAAGGCTGATATAGAGTATAGGAAATGGTGCAAAGGGATGTTTTGGCTGGATGATTGGTTTCCTCGGGGAAGGCTCATTAATGTGCGCTATCAAAAGAGCGAGAGGTTATGTTTTCCCAGGGGTAATTGGTATTTTAATTTTTTATGTCAGTTTCTGCCTTCACATACTCTGGAAATTACTATTGCTCTAGTGCAGCTTAGAGAGGATCAAGAGGACACTTCTAGCTGCAGGTTAACAGCGAAAGGTCATTTCTCTACCGAGAGTTGCTATCGCTTTTCTGTAAATACTGTTGCCTCTTCCTGTGATCAGTGGTGGTCTGAAAACCCCCMGGTCTTCTGCGCATGTCCTTCCCATGATATGCAAGCTTGGATTGCCTGATAACCAAGTATTCCTTCGGTGCTGGTGACTGACCTTTGACTGTAGAAACATCAAAATGGAGCAGAAACAGAGCTCCATGCTCTCAGAGATTGCAGCCGGGGGTGCAATACATGTAGCGGACAGGTCCATCCAGCAGCACAATTTGACTTCTTTCCCATTGCCGGCAAATGCAGGATGCCCATGGCACACCACGTTCGTTGTGCTGTTACTGCTTTTTGGCATCGGACAAAATTCCTACTGTTTTAACAATGCTTCTGCCCACTGTTAGGAAATGGGTAGAATTTTGCCAAGCAGAAGATACTGTAAATAGGGTCTTGACCCAATCTGTATATAACTTGTTTCTTCAATTGAACTTGGCCCTATAAAGTGTCGTGAAAGTTTCATTAGGCTCTGCTCTTCAGCGTATGCTGGTTGCCGACTGTGGATCATACCTCTTCGTTAGCTTCATCTCCAAATTCCAACTCATTCCAGTAGAATCTGACCATGGACCATCCTTAAGGTGGATCTGTCACTCTTAACGAGACGACGGGTGTCCACAGACCTTGTTATTGTGCCGATTTGCCGCTCTAGGTACAGTCGCCCTCGCCAAAGCTTAGGAGCATATTAGACACCTTTAACCTCCCATCATGATTGGATATTTAAGCTACAGAAGATATTTGTATCATCAGTAAACAAGTATACATTTGGAATCAAACATGTAAGTCTAGTAATTAGCAATTCGACTTTGTTATTTTCAAAATTTTATATTTTAAATATTTTTCAAATCAAAGTGAGATAACATAAACATTTACTAGCATTATCTGACTCGCTTAGCTACTTTATCTGACATATAGGATTTGATAAAAATTATTAATTAAATTCTAAAATGAGAAAAAATTGTTTCTCAAAAATATATTCTTTAACTTTATTCTGATTTTCAAATAAAATTTTACAAAATGGGCTCCCCAAATACACACTAGTCAATGGAAAAGTTCTAAAACATTCAAAAACTAGGTATATGTTGTGTAGTGCGATTTTCCAGCACATTGAGAGCGAAGTTTAAGTTAGTGAGAGAAATGATTTTATAATTTAATAATTAAAAAACATAAATATAAAGCGCGACGAGAACGAGGTCAGGAGTAGAGTACAAGAGAAAATAGTTCTAGAAGCAGCTAGTCTTAATCAGGGGCTAATCTTGATTTACTTAATTAATTTAAGCTAATTAAACTTCTCTTTAAAGAGATTGCCTGCTTAAAAAAATGGTAGAGAAGTTTATAGAGTAATTGTAGTACTATGTGATGTTGACAACATTGATTAACATATCTTAATTGCTTGTCTTATCTTAACACCTTTTTAGGACTCCAAAATAATTAAAGATCCCCCTTGTGTCCTATACCCATCAGTACCTTCAATAAGGTGGAGGTTTTTAAGAATCTTGATTTTGCACAAAAAGAATTTCAAATGATACTTTGCTGTTTCTTGACTATCAGTATCGTCTAATACTTTAATTTGTGAAATTGGCATTTGGAAATTCGGAATCGAACAGATTCCTTTGCTAGTGAAAGGATTTAATTCTTGATTGTCCATCTGGATGAGACTCATTATTTCCAGCACGTTCAAATATGACGTGCTAAACTTTATTTTACGGTAATTTATTGAAAGATTATAGAGTTGRATAATTTGAAAAGAAGATATTAATTTCTTTATGCATGAAATAATGTAGATATCGATTAAATCTATTATTTAAAATATTTATAAAAGAGATGCTTTTAATTAAAAGAAATATCCATAGGATCAATAAGTAATATAGAAGTTTAAAACATTTGTGACTTGAGATTTTAATTCCACAATTCAAGAGGTCTTATATACTATAGAATTATTGGATTTTAAATGAAATGTTATAGCGGAGTAAAAGTGCCACAAAAGGGATACAATAGTGAGCAGCGTAGTTGGTTTTTCAATTTTAAAAAAAAATAAAAAAGGACCTACAGTGCCCCATTAATAAACATAAGTCTGTAATTTAAAAAATAATTAAATTCATAATAATATTTACTTTATACTACATATATCTGAATATTTAATTTAATAATATAAATTTAAATTTCTTAATATATTAAATCAGAATATTAATACTTTAAATTATATAAAAAAATAAAAATTATTTAACATATTAAAATATTATAAAATTAGATAACGAAACAATTCAATTTAAAAAATATTTAATTCATTCAATTTTAAATATTAAATTAAATTAATAAACAAGATCCTAGCAATGAACTTAATTTTTGTTGCTCAGAAGGCCACTTAGAGAAAAAGTCCAACTACGTACTTATACAATGAAATCAGGTCCACTTGGCATCAACACCAGTAAATGGTCCAGGCGGTACTGGGGTAAAGCCCTGGGCCACACCCTGGAATCTTGGTCTCCCTATTTGGGCTTCTGTGAGCCCAAAGGTTCTCACCTTCCTAGATCCGCAATTATTTTTCACCCTTTAGCCACAAAGAAAATGCTCTATTTCTACCTTTGTCCATTGGTTTTGGTTCACATTTTATGTATAATTAAGCTCAAGATATACCTTATAAAGTTGCTTTTAATAAATCTTATCACATAGTACCTCTCTATTGTTTATAAATTTTTTACCGATCTTTCTTCTTGAATAAGAGTGTTGAACAACATTAAGACTAGGCGTAAATAAATCAAGAGGTCGATGCAGCTAATATCCTCTTTTCTTTTATTGAAAAGCAATTGACGGACTATGTAATTATTATACAGTATATTGACAATTAATCAGCCACCWATAATAACTTACAAATCACGGCGAGCATATTGTTAAAAAACAGTGTAATGAGATGTTAAATTACCAAAAGAATTGTATTATTGTGTCAGAAATTAAAAATATAAATATCCATTTGGGTGTGATGATACTTTTGGAGTTTGAAAGAGTAATTCAACACCACCATAAAAAGTAAAAGTGACGTGTTGATAGCTAACTTTGTTGAAAAACAATGCATGCATGCATGCTCTGTTCACATCACAATGATCCAAATTAATTGTACATTTTAGAAGAATCAACTCTGTGAAATCAGAAAATTACAGTCAATCTTTCCTCCAGTAAATCTCTTCATTAAGGAAAAAGTCACTGCACGGTAACCTAGATGGTAATTTACTTTTACACGCGTATTTAATTTCACATTATATATTATAATTTTGAAAACTCTTTAGGCTATATATTTTTTTCCTTTTGTTAAGGTTCGATATTTATATATTAAGGAGATTAATACTGATTCGATTCAAATTATRTCCWCAAAATCATAACTCGAGAAAATATTTAATTTAAATYTCTTTGAAGATGATACTAAWTATAGAGATCAAATAGGGAGCGGATGAGACCACATTGGCTCAGTTGCACCATTTTGCCTTTATTTATCCAAAGTGAAAAGATGACCATTGAAATGGGTAGAAAACTTTTAATTGAAGTTTTGACAGAGTCAAGACTCCAAGATATCACTTATGGCTTTGTCCTCTGTGTGTCTGTTTTTCACTTGGCATTTTAAAAACCGTCTCTTTAGCCCACTGCTTCTGCTTCCCTTTAGTCTCCTCAATAGCAAGAACTCGTCGCCTCTTCAAAGTTCCTTTAAGTTTTTCAATCTTTTCCTGAGGTTTTCTATCCTGCTTTGGCAATGGGAAGAGCTCCATGTTGTGACAAAACTAAAGTCAAGAGAGGCCCCTGGTCTCCTGAAGAGGACAGCACCCTGAAGAACTATGTCGAGAAATATGGCACCGGTGGCAATTGGATTGCTTTACCTCACAAAGCAGGTCTCTACAACTCACTCACTCATCATAACATCATGCATATTTCGGCTTTCCATACATACACTGCTAATTTTGTCTCCAGTATCTCTTTTTTGCGAATTTTCCAATTCCGTACTGCGTGAAGATTGCAGTTGTGATGATGAATATTTGTGCATCAGCTGATTGCTAATTTTCTGTGATAAAGGCCTGAAACGTTGCGGCAAGAGCTGCCGGCTCAGGTGGCTGAATTATCTTCGACCAGACATCAAGCATGGAGGCTTTACTGAAGAGGAAGACGGCATCATCCTAACTCTTTACAGTRACATTGGAAGCAGGCTAGTTCAAATCCCTTATGGTTCTTTTGTTCTATAATTATTTTGTCTTCGAATTCTTGTGAGACTGACTAGAATATTATCCGATTTGTCGATGTAGATGGTCGGTCATAGCTTCCCAGCTTCCAGGCCGAACAGATAATGATGTGAAGAATTACTGGAATACAAAGTTAAAGAAGAAGCTATTGGCAGGAGCAACGTCCCAGAATTCTACTCTCTTCAGCAACGCCAATTCAGGATACTTCCCTAGCAAACCCATGGATTTTAGCTTGCAAGGGCCACCTGCTCCATTAACGAAACCCCAGACCAATTGCTATGGAAATTCAGCTCCTTCAGTGGCGAGTTCTCATACATTGTCAGCATATCAGATGGACATGATCAACAGCTACAGTACTGATCAATTTGTCTCCGGGATGTTTTACAATGAGTCAACTGATAATCTTCCTCTTCCAAGGCTCATGGAAGCTCAAGAAAACTGCTCAACTTACATTAATGGCTTTACCGCTTCATCATCTCAGGAAAAATCAAGTCTTTCTCCTTCATATTCTCTTGGAACGAGTACTTATGCATCGAATTGGTCCGATAATACAGTTGGTGAGGAAGTGGGATATCTCATTGAATTGGGGTCTAAGCCTTCTTATGCTCTCCAGAATAGCTTTGATCATCAAGAGAAACTCATCAGCGCTGAAGAAATTGATATTAGCAATAGTAGTTCAGTTAACTATTCCTATAGTAGTTTGCTGCTGGCCAATATTTCTGAAACTGAGCCATCTCAAGGGCTCCACCAAAGTAATATATCTAATTAATTAGTAGTGGAATAACTGAAAATTTCAAGAAACGACGGATACGTTGCTGTTACATGATGGGATTATCTTATTTCTTTCGTTGTTTTACTAGGTTTTGAATTGGGCAGATGTCGGCGTCTATATATGAAGTTGTCTCTAGCTATCTAGCAAGATTCAGATCATTAAGCTAATGAAATTCCTCTATCCTATTCCTATGTATGCATTTGGAGTAATTGAAAGCCAATATCAATGGTAGGAGAGTTTCTTTTGTGGTGCAAACATCATCTCTCCATGACAAGAGAATTAAATTTGTGGCGAAATTTTCATGAATATGCATGAATGTTAATGTCAGCAAAAGATGCATAGTTAACTCAGGACCAGTCTGTGGTCACAGAAATTGCATGCATGGTATGGCCAATTCAAACTTGAGAAATAGGTCCCCACTCGAGTTTGATGGTTTGATTATGCTGGTGTTCCGTGCATATTTTCTAAGTTCTGACGACATGTTCTAAAGGAGAAGCAGAGAGGCATGCCTTTCTTGGTCCTTGTCAAGTCAAGCAAACCACAGACGCGATGAATAGTAAGCTAACTAAAATGGCAATATATTGATTATCAGAAAAAGTAATATTGAGGAATGATTCTGCACTCTGGAAGGCAAAACGCTTGCGTTTGTATGCACATGCAAGTCTTGATTATACGTGTGATTGGGAACGCTTCAAAATTAAAATGAACATATCTATGCATGCATGTATGAGCATGACGACTCTTTCATGGGAAAAGGTGAAAACCGTGTCAAAGAGCTTCGTCTTCATTACCAAAGCCACGTGTTCTTCTGTATCCCCAGAAAAATATTATTCTTTATAATGAAAAAAGTATCCTAATGCATACTGAGTTCCCTATTAAGTCATCACTAATCGACTTTAGGACCTAGAAGTGAATTATCATTATTCACATTAAAACAATACTTTTCTTAATTAATGGGGAATTTGAAGGTTCATATTTTTATCTTTTTTGTTGATCGAAAAAGAATGTTCATATATCTTAAAAAAGAGATATATTTTTGGTCTAAATTTCTACAATTAATATTTTTATTTGAAGAAAAATTATACATTTCCTCAATGAATAAGACTAATGTGATAACTTATATACGTTCTATTCTTCTATTAAATTTTTGGTTAAGCATTCAATATCTGATCGGGAGAGTATAAAAGTTATCTTCTTCTAACGTTTTTGTAATAACTTAATGATTTAATTAATAAAAATATTAGGAATCGTATGAAAAATCTTGCTAGTTGAATATATGAAAASAAAAATATTTGTTTACCCTTCTAAATCTTCACTAATTATTATGCTGACTCGAATAGAAGTTAAGAAACTCGTTTTTGGCTGATAAAGTCTCTGTATACAACGACAAAGAGATTTGTCCTCCTAAAGAGGAACCATAACTCCTTAAATCGAGCATGCAAGGACCTCAATGTATTATTGTTCTCCATGTCCCTAAAAATATCTTCCTTAGTTTACTCAAAATGACTGCCTAGTCTGCTAGAATTTCTCATTATAAAATAAAACAATTCTGTTATGTTAAAAGTCAAATGAAGTTAACTATGAAATCCAGTTGAGAAAGTTTGAATCTCCAAGAGTCAGTACTTATCCATTAAATCAAAAGTTCTTAACTATAATTAAAGCTTGTACCCTTGCTCTAAGCATCCATATGTCCTTCATAATTTATTCTGGTTTCGCATCTTATCCAATCTTAAGGCCGAGACCAAAACTGTATTTATATAGCCACCATTTTCTGGCCGGGTGGAAAGTGAAGGCCGTAGGGGAGTGATAATGTTATCTATTTTAACMAATTATTATTGGCCATTTTGGTGCACTTCTTTTTTGCCAAGAGAAGTATCATCCCTTCCATGAAATCTCAGCTAACAAAATTGCTGGACTAACTTGACGATGTGATGGAGCCCTTCTAATTATTCAAACTTACAAGTTTCTTTCTTGTTTTATTGACAATGGAGAAAAGCAATGGATGTGTTCAAAGCGTCTTTATTCCTATTATAAAATAGATAGGTAGTAATGACTTATGTAATTTTATTAAAATATACTAAGTCAGTTATCGAAACTTCTAGGATGCTTCTTTAGTCAACTTAGTAAGAAACTTCTTTAACATCCATAAAAGTGCTGAAATCCAAGGACACGAAGGAAAACATCACGCCCTACAAATCCTAAGTGTATGACATACAATATTAGGAAGAAAACAAAATAAAGATGATAACAACTTTTCTAATATTACATAAACAAATTTTCATGAAATATTAATTCAAATAAGATTAGTGGCGTACTAAAAGAAAATCTGATCTGATTTATGTGTTATTTATTTTCTTTAAATAAAATAATAGAAAATAACTTTTAAACTCAAGAATTATCTCAAATTATTGAATTAGCATATTAAACAAACTTTTTGATCTCAGATCAAGGATAAAGTTGGGTGCTGAGGGTCGGTGGTCCCTCCTCCAAAAATATTTTTAAATTTATATAGAACTTTTAACACACCATTTAATATTTTTATYTTTTACTTTGGTCTTTCTTAAATCAAAATTTTGACCATATCATTGAACTAGACAGTGATTAACCTTATCATATTAACGTAACATAATTAAAAACATTATGCAAAATAAAAAAATTTATCGAAACACTTTATATTCTAGCTATATGATAAAATTTTAATGATATTAACATTATATTATTGAAGATGCGCTAGGTGCTCTTCCTACTTGAGCAATAACTTGCAACTCTACAACTTCACTAATTCCCAAAGTAGTAATTTGAAAGACTCTAGGCGAATCAACAAACTTGAAAATTCTTTTATTGAGAAGAAGCTCCTTTAGTACTTCATTCATATAATATATTAATAAAATATATGGATGAGTTTTCTAGTTATTTATTTGAATATTATTGTTCAATTTCACAGTATGTCGAGCCTAAAAGTGTATGATAAATTTGAATCTTTACACCATACTTTTAAACTCGAATCAAATTTGAATAATTCAATAAAGTGTTCATTTGATTTGTGTTACCACATTGCGGTTGCAAATTGGGCTACACTCGAGTGGATTGAGGTCAGTTAGAGGCCCATTATATCCCCAAATGGATCTATGCGTTTTTTGGCCCAGACATTAGTTTTCCCGCCGGGGGAGTGAGAAATGAAGTTTTCGTCTTATATACATGTCGCGAGTGCACGCATGCCCAGCTTCGAAGATCAATTGTCATCTGGCAACTTCTTCTACACTCTTTAGCTTTGTTTTGCTGCAACCAAGCTCGAACGTTTCTGCTCAAAATGGTAACCTAGCTGTTATACATTTATTTCAATGTAAAATCCCTAACTTACTTGTTTCAATGGTCAAACTCTGCTGTTATCTAACTGATTTATCCCCGAAATCAGTCCTCATTCTCATCTATATATATATATATATATTTCTTAGTGCTGTTTAGATTTAGGACTATTTAGTTGATAATTTCTGATTAATTGGGTAATTTACATAGAAATCAATGTACTTTCAGTATCAAATCTCCTAAATTCTCTCTATTGAGACACTCATAACGCTTCTGTAATTGGTTTTAAGATGACCATACTTGCAGATGCTTCTGTACGGCGTGTTGGACTCAATTAAGTTTCTAACTCAAGCTACTTTGGATTTTGTTCACTTTTCATTTAAACCTCCTACCTGTGTCTCAGTTGTGCATCATATGCATCCAATTTAAATAAGCAGAAAGGCCGTGTTTTCTAGCCTAGTTTTGTATCTAGGTTGCATGTGAAGCAATTATTAACCGTTTCAAGAATTTGTTTCAAAAAATAATACTGGATTAGGAAATTTAGTTTTGCATCTAGGTTGCATGCGAAGCAATTATTAACCGTTTCAAGAATTTGTGTCAAAAATAATACTGGATTAGGAATTTATTACTGCCAAATGCATTACTTTAACTTTGAATTTTGTCTCTGCCAAATGCATATACAAGTTAGTACAGTTGTGCAGGACTAAATAATTTTTCACATTGTTATTCATCAGTACGTGATGCTTCTTTTGGTTTTGTTTTTCTGACATAAAGTGTTGGGCAATACCTTGTTCTGAAGTATGTAGTATTAACAGCTAGGCAATATCTTGTTTTGAAGTATGTGCAGATACAGTTGGGCAATACCTTGCCTTCAAATATGTGTATTAACTATTTCATTGATATAAACAAATATGCGATATACGTAAGAAGTTTGTGCTCCTTGCAGTCTAAGAAAAGAGGCCTTTCCTTAGATGAGAAACGTGAGAAAATGCTTCAAATCTTTTATGAGTCACAAGACTTCTTCCTTGTAAGTATCTTTGCTTTATTCCAATTTCAGGTGTTGTATATGTTTCGCTAATTTTTATCARGGGTTCTATTCAAGTTATATCATACCAGTTTGCTTCATGGAAACAAAGAATTCTCGACATCGTAGCTTTCGTAACATTTGTTTACTTTTATACCAGCATCAATATAACTCAAATGTTGCATATGAATTGTTGGCTGTCAATTGTTTTCTCTCTGCTCTGTCTGGTTGAATTAATATAGATTGCATATTGAGGTTAATTGTTGACAAGGAGAAAAACTGAGGATAACAGCTGTAGCATAGGGTTTGGTATTCTTTTGGATTTATTTATATGTTTTTGAAACTTTTACCGAATCAGGATCAAATGTTACAGTAAAAAGTGACTCCCTTGTAAAAAGGATTTGGGAGTTGAGAGAGCAAAATCTAATTTTATAGGTAGGTTTATCAATATTACAATTTTGTTTGAGGGTAGGGGTTTGCTGGGTACAAAGGATTAACAGAGTCTGGGAGGTAAGTAAGCATTTACCAATTTATTCTTCAAGGCAGGCTAAGCTGAGATCTTTCCTTTACTSTCATAATTGCTGATGGTCTTAAATAGTATGGGATACTACATAGCTAGTTTCTACCACATCTGTTCCTTTCTTTCAGAAAGCAAATGAAAGTGAACACAAGGGAGAGCATATTACTTGTTTGATTTTGATATTGTTTTGATTTATACTCTGTACGAGGTTTGGCTATAGCTGAAGAGTGCTCTTGTATACATATATGAGGGAAGGTCTTGATGGAGACTCAAATCAATCGAAGGCAATGGTGCATATGAGAGCTTCAACTCCAGGATTTTCTGGAGAAAATTTGGATTGGTTATATTACCTTCTGTTACCGTCTTACTAAATCAATTTATACTTGTTTGTGAAACTTTTGGTCAGTTTGATTATAATAAATTCCTGTGATACTTCAAACTGAATGTTACTCTTTCCTTTATTTTTCTCCATACCTCCAAGATTATGTGCTTCTCCTTTCCTTTTTTCCCTTTTTTTTTTTTCTTTTTGGTGTGCGAGTGTGTCTAAAGATTATGCAAAGATGGATGTTTGTCTGTCAAAATGTTTAATTGCTGGGGTGCCACTAAATCTCGCTTGGTTTTATTCCTAATGAAAGAGGTGGGATCGTTCTTTCTCTTTGATTAGTATCATTTCCAGATTCTGCWGAGTAACAGATCCATAATTTGGCAGAATGTGCATTCTTTTTCAGAATTTTTCACTATAGTTCTTTCGTTTGATAGGTTAGAAGACACTTCAACATCTCAAGAGCTAAGCCTCCCTATCCAACGAAACTAATAACATGCATATTTATATATGTCGATCCTTGCTGTTTAAGTTTCATTCCTGTTTCGTCCAATTACCTCTATCAATATTACCTTAGATTAAGAACTTTGCAATGAATTTCAGCTCAAGGAACTGGAGAAGTTGGGTCCTAAGAAAGGCGTAATCACCCAGTCTGTAAAAGATGTTGTCCAAAGTTTAGTGGATGATGACCTTGTTTTGAAGGATAAAATAGGAACTTCAGTAAGTAAATTTCTTCAAATAGTTTTAACAATAATAATGTATCTTTAGAATCTGAAGCTCGGGATGGCTTAATTATGTAGAGTATCTTAATATATTTTAAGGACATTGATGTACCAACATTTATTAAAAATCCAGGTATACTTTTGGAGTCTGCCAAGCTGTGCTGGAAATCAGGTAATGTTGTTATTTTACTTAATAGGAAGTTCTGGGGTATGATCATTTCTACTTTGCTGATATTTGCATGGACATATAACAGCTTAGGAATGTGCGTCAAAAACTAGAATCTGATCTCCAKAGTAGTAAGAAGCGGTTTTCAGATCTTGCTGAACAATGTAATGCTCTGAAAAAAGGACGAGAGGACTCTGTAAGTGTTTGGCTGCTTTGTAATAACCTCAAAACCATTCATGAATATTCAAATCAGTAATGTGGACTTTCCTGTTTTTAATAGTTATGGTTGTTTGCTAGGATGAACGCCATAAGGCATTGGATGAGCTGAAAGCTATCRAAAGAAAACATAATGAGCTACAGGTTGAAACTCATATGTTATCTTGAATTGAGTACAAAGGTATTTTGCATATCAAATTTGGACATTAAAAACTTTAAAATGTAATCTAACTGTTCAGGATGAAATGGCACAATATGTAGACAACGATCCAGCTACCTTTGAAGCAATGAGTAAGATTTTATGTACTCCCTTTCAATGGTTCAACTGTTATATTTTCTATATTGCCCTACTTCTTGAAGAAACCTTCCTATCATTCATTTATTTTAAAGCGTTCTGATGTCTATGCATTCATGATSGTAGAGAAAGCAATAGAAGTTGCCCATGCTGCCGCTAACAGATGGACAGGTTTTYTGAAAATCACACTAATCAGTTTCCTTTTGCTTTATTTTGGTTAAAAAAACCCTATCCTATTCTGATTTCTTTTCCCTTCTGACTATTGTTTGTTATGATTCGACAGATAACATCTTCACACTGAAGCAATGGTGTTCCAACAACTTCCCTCAAGCCAAAGAGCAACTTGATCATCTTTACAAGGAGGTACCTGCATTATAAGTAATGTGTGCTTAACAGAAATGAAGCACCTCTAGATTACCTTCTTCATAACTCCAGAAAAAAAAAATGTGCAAAGAATAAAACCATTCAATATAATGTGTTTAATTAACAACAAATGCAATTTCATTGCTGGTATTTCTTTCATGTGCAAAGCAGGTTGGAATAACGGATGACTTTGACTACTTGGAGTTACCCTCAGCGGTTCCCCTTAGCACTGCTGGAGATGCAGACGCTTGAAAGCAACGATTACGAACTTTAATTTTATAGTATAGGTTTACACATTAAGGATCAAGTTTAGCCAGTACACATGATAAACTGCAGCATGCGTCTTTCCTTGTGAATGTTCTTGCTATCACCTTATCGAGCAAGCCTCTGTATATTCTTAACCAATACCATCATTGGTTTGCGTAGAACAGTGCTTTCTATCTATCTCTACGATGAGAAAATTTATTTACTTTTGTATGCCGGAAATTGGAAATGGAGACTGCGTCAAGAGGGTCTTACCGCAGGTTTTATTTCTTTTTTTACTTTTTTTCCTTGGTCTGTTCCTTTTCAGTCAATAGCTTGTATGTTTGGCTGCTGTTATGCTAGGGCATTGCTTCTGTTGTCTTATAATGGAACGCAAATAATAGCCAAAAAACTTGGATTTAGGAACTGGACAAGAATAAGATCTATACGGAAGGCCCGACAAGTTGCTTCATCCTTTCAAACTTCTATTGAGATACATTTGTCATTCTTCTGCAGTGAAGCATCAAATAAGGGCTCCTCGAAATGGGCGGCAAGAGTTGTATCCAAAACTTTACAATTCAATCTGACATAGGATGCCAGACAATGCCCCACCTGCTATGCCAAAAGAACAATATAACAGATTACGGGAAAATCGGACTTGCATTATTAATTAGGTAGAATTTGAATTATTGAGTCGAAAACTTGGGGAATAATAATTGCAGGCCATCAGAAAAAAAAAAGAAATGGCAAGCAACAATACACCAACTTCAATCCTGTCAAAGATCAGATGCATCATGTGCTATGGTCAAATAAATATAGACTATAGAGATGCATTACAAATTGTTTGCTATTATTATAATGACAGGTCCGGGGGTCCCTCCACCAAGGGCGTCTTGCGGTGTTCTCGGCTGTCCAACTCTGACCCAATTGCCAAACGGTTTACAGTCCAAAAAGCAACGGCAGAATCCACTTTGAAAATTTAAGAATCAAAATCAGTTAGAATTTTTTATTGGCCAATCATGTCGAACATGTGGGAGTGAGAGAGCTAAAGGTGAAGGGCATCATCATTCACTGCATGAGGTCCACATTACCCAGGTCACAGCTCAGTACTACCTGTTAGCAAGAACGTGCAGCTTATATCAGTCCTCCACGTGCCCACCCTAACGGCTGAGATTGATTTGCGATAATTTTTTTAAAATTCTGAAAAATCATCCCACAATTTTGTCAAGACACATTGGCCTCAAACACAACTCTCTTCCTCCTTGCCTCTGCCTCCTTTTAAACCCAGCCCCAATCCCCAAGTATTAGTAAAGATAGGCAAGGCATTCGGTGAGGAAGCCCTGAGAAGAGCGGGAGGAAATTACTCAAATAAAGCAAGAAAGCTTCTCTTCTTGAATTTATTACCATGGAGGTGCTGAGAGTACACTTCGTTATGGTCATGGTGGCGCTTGTTTTCTCTTTGCTGCTTCCTTCGATCAGTGCTCAGGTCCCTGCCCCTGCACCTTCCCCTACAAGCGATGGTGTGCTCTTGCTCCGTCACTTTTCCTTTCTATTCTTTTATATTTTTCTACTAGAAAACTGATACGAGTTCAAAGATGAGTAAATTTTGAGTAAGTTTTGTGTTTGCAGGTGTAGCGATTGATCAAGGAATAGCGTATCTGTTGATGCTCATTGCTTTGGCTCTTACCTACGTGATTCACTGAGCGTAATTCTGCAATGTACATAGAAGAGGATTGTGCTTCTATTCATGGCTGATTCATTTTAGTTGAAATTCTATTCTTTCTTCAATTTCATTCTTTTGAATGTTCAGAGTTCCAACTTTCCATTTGTTTCCTGCTGATCGAAGTGTAAATGCCAAGTCTCTTTGAAAAGGTTGTTAGGCCTTGTTTGGTTTCCAGTTTTGTATTTTCTTTCTCAATTTTCAGAAATTGTGTATAACAGAAAGCCGAAAAAGAAATCAGATTTCGACACCAGAAATTATAGTGGTTCCCTCCAAAGTGTAGGAGGTACATCCACTTGCTGCTCGCAAGAAACAATCACTATAATCTCGAAGAAGAATTTCGTGTTTACACCCAACTCCCTCTTCTCTATAGTCTACCTCTGTTTCTCTCTATTTTTCACACAGGCTCACCCTTCGCACAAATGCACGCTCACCACAACTCTNGCTTCTATTCATGGCTGATTCATTTTAGTTGAAATTCTATTCTTTCTTCAATTTCATTCTTTTGAATGTTCAGAGTTCCAACTTTCCATTTGTTTACTGCTGATCGAAGTGTAAATGCCAAGTCTCTTTGAAAAGGTCATCTCCTGTTGTGTCAACTCTACCAAATCCTCCATCAAGATTCGTTGTTTACAGGGTTTATTTCATTTTTATTCAACCTATGGTAAATGGCGCAATTTTAACTTGATTCTTCTCTTTCGAAGTAAAATAAAAAGTCATTGAGTTGGTAGCCAAGGAGAGATTTTAAATTTGTAATTTACTAATTTACAGCAGATAACTGTTTTCGAGTTACTTTGGCTGGCGTGAATAGAAGGAGAAATCCATCAAAGTTGCTTTCTTGTTAAGCAATTGCGCAGGAAACAACCTGTCATTTGATTCGAGAGAGGATAATTTCAAGAAGAGATTTTGGATTTGGTTGATTTAACGTTCTAACCTTAAATAATTCACATAACAACGTGAGGACATGACGAAGGAATCGGGCCGAATCAAGGAATATATTTTCGTTTTCCAGCTGGTGGTGGGATCGATTTGATTTGCATCAATTAGTGAAAATCTCTATGCACACACGAACTTTTGTCCGACATGATTGTTCAAGAGATTCATTCTGTCGTGAGCCAGGCTGAATTTGAGATGGTAGTAGACAACAGAGAGTATAAAGAATAACTCTTTTTTGGAAATTTTATCCCGTTGATTATAATTATCTTTTAATAAAATATTCTAATTTGTTTAGTTAATTTTAAACTCCAAACTTCAATGTTATCCAATGAGATCTAAGTATCAAATTATCATTTAAATATTTTTCTTTTAAGGTTTTTTAGGACTTTTTATAGGGATTCCTTTTTCATATTTATTTTAACTTTTTATAGGGATTCCTTTTTGTAGGTTTTTTAAGGTTTTGTTTGTTTTTTCATATTTGTTTAAAAAAAATGACTTTCCACTGCTCCATCATCTTGAAGTGATTTGGGTTCAATATATGGGCAATAGATCCAAATTATCCAAATTTTATGTTTATGTTAGCCAATGATCTGAATTTTGGAGTTGATTCTTTTCTAGCATGGATGCTAGTAGCACTGGCGGCTTCATTAGAACAGAATCCACTTAAAACGACGTTTTAATGTGGACAAAAATTTTAGTGATCTGATAAAGATGGGAGTAGGAGGGGCAGCTTCACTTAAGCAAAGCACCCTTCGTCCGGTGCCTTAATCGTCTTCTAAATTCCCACCAATGGCCGTCGCTCCCTCTTCAATGTAAAACCCTTTTCAGTGTTATTCTCTCCCTCCACTGTTACAATTTAGTAGCCGGTCGAAACTCTTCTTGGTGGTACCATCGAATTCCGACGGCCTCAGCAACGACAACAAGCAGCTGGCATTTTGACAGCATTGTTCAAGTAAGATCAAACAATTTTACTGTTACAACTTTAGAATATTTTTAAAATTATTTCCATGTAAATTATGTTTTTACTGTTCTTTCTTTTAATTTTTACTGATCTTAAAATGCATGTATTTAGAATATTTTTACTGTTCTTAAAATGCATGTTTTTAAATTATTTCTTAAATTATTGTTTACTGGTCTTAAAATGCATGTACAAAATCATCTTGTAAGGTTAAAATGCATGTATATAGAACATCAGGTATAAAATCATCTTAAAATGCATGCACTTACTGTTCTTTAATGAATGTATGTATAATGGTTATTGTAAAGTTCTTGAAATTCCTGAAAGTTGAGAAAACATAATATTAATAAATATAATCGACATACGCTCAAGTATCATCATCTCTAATAAATATAATGGTTATTGTAATTCTTTGCTTTTTTTGGTTCTTCCAACCTTGCATGAGAATATCTTACTGAGGAATCAATATTTAGAAAATAATAATAAACAATTCTAAGTAGGAAAAGGTGCATCTGTGTCCAAGTTTCATTACTTTTTAAGAACAAAGTTGTGATAATGCGTGATGTTGAGAAGCATTTGTTTATACTGCACATATGGTTAATATTCTTATGTTGATATAATTATACTACTCATATAGTTTATACTGTTGATACAGTTAAATTCATATTTCTTTCTCAAGTTGAGCTTTGTTAGTATTAGTTGAGTGCAAGGTGTTTCGGTAATTTGATTTTTTTCTCCATACTTGAATGATAAATAAAGATTTATAATTATCATTTTAGAATCGAGAATTAGAACTTGAAATTTTGAATATTGGCGGTGGATAAATATTTAGTATATATTAGTGTTGATTTTTTGGATGTTAAATTTGATGGAGAATGGGATTTGGTTAATGGATGTGCCCTTTTGAGCTTATTAAATGTTCTATTTATAGAGGAAGTTATGTAAATTTTTTTTAAAAAAATTCAACATCATTATATTTTAGATTGAGCACAAGCATGTATTATTACATTATTTGGTTGTTAAGTTTGATGGAGAATGAGATTTGTTAATGGATGTGGCCTTTGGAGCCTGTAAATGTTCTATTTATAAGGAAGTTATATCGATTTTTTTAAGAACTTTCACTATTATTATATTTTAGATGGAGCACAAGCATGTATTATTACTGATTATTTGGTTGTTAAATTTGATGGAGAATGAGATTTTGTTAATGGAGGTGACCTTTTAAGCCTAGTAAATATTCTATTTATAGAGGAAGTTACGTTGAATTGCTTTTAAAAAATTCATTGTTATATTATTTTTTATAATAATACACGAGCATGTATTATTATTGATTATTTGTTTATTAAGTTTGATGGAGAATGGAATTTTGTTAATGGATGTGGTCTTTTGAGCCTGACAAATGTTTATTTATAGAGGAAGCTATGTGAAATTTTTTAAAAAAATTTCACTATTATTATATTTTAGATGGAACATGAGCGTGTACACATCAATGTTCACTCCGGTCCAATAGACCCTATTTTCTTGACGAGATGGGCGTATCATCGATTAGCTCTTGTATTGAATAATATGGTTTATGCCGAGCGGCATTGAAAGTCAAAAAACAAGATGGGAATTTTTGGAAGGGGTACAATATGGCACTGTATAAAGTGAGAGAGTTGATTGACATCGCGAAATTCGACAGAGTTGCCCGATCCCGTTACATTTAAGTTGATCATGCATTCCAGATAGTGATGATTGAGAGACGGAGACAAAGATGCAAATATTTTGTCTCACTTGCGGGGATGTACTATCCCTCTACAGGACGTGGTGGTATTATGGGGTTTGTCCATTGATGGAGACGCTAGACTGGTGGTCGATATGATCAGGGTATAGAGCAGTGGCAGAGTTATTACTAGACCTCATTAGGATTTGRACTTGCAATTTTCCTTATCAGGGGGAATCGTATTTTGTTACAGGATCTTGAGGAAGAATTTATGAGGCCCTTGGATGATGGTGCGGATGGYGTTGCTTATGTAAGGYGAACTCGTTGCTTGATYTTGTATCTCATGGGTGGTATGCTTTTTAYAAATCACTCTGGGAACAAGATTGATCTTTGTTATTTGCTATCACTAGAGGATTTATGTTGTTCGGGGAGTTTGAGTTGGGATCAGTCATTTTGGCTTATTTATATCACTGCATATGCACCGCTTCTACTGCACAGTCTCGAGAGATGTGCGGCCCCTCTATTCTTATTAAGGTTGTACTTTATGAGTCATTTTATCCCTTTGTATAGTGCATATATTGCATATATTGGTTAAATAACTGTAAAATTTGTGGTTGACGTTTTCAATAGTTGTGGGCGTGGGAGCACATTCCTGTAGTTTGCCCTATTCTGAGAGACGTAACAAGAGTTGAGATTCTATCCAATTCACCCTATGCGGCACGATGAGTAGCATGCCTTGATCTTCATCGACTACCCACACATCTATTAATCACTTACTAGGATCAGTTAGATTCGATAAGACCAATATCGTAAGTATTTCATAATTTTCAGTAGTTCATTTCTATAATAAGTTCATTTTTCCAATTTAAATCAATAGAAAGTTTGATATTTGTTTAATTTGAAAATTTGTTTGGACCTTGTATGATGATATGATCCCGAGAATTCTCCACGATCATGTATTCGGGTCTCATATTTGGCGTGCTTTAGTCCAACTGATATGCTGGGAGATTGTGAGTACTATAGACCGTCTAGAATATTCCGACAGTTTGACATGGAGTTGGGGATTCCATTTCGAGGGTCACGTTATACTACGGAACTGCATGCCACGGGCCTGAGAGGTGATACAATGGTATTTTGGAACAATAAGCATGCGGAGTATATCGAGAGTGGGATGCCTTTCATGACTCCATAATCAATGCTAATGCTACACCCACTACTATGCACATGCGTCCGAACTATCGGGATTGGTACTTTTAGATTACCCATCTTGTTATCAATAATCCTCAGCATAAGGGTAGAGCACCTGACGATTTTAGGGGACAGGGGCAACCATACAGTTTGTTGTGAGTTACTACTTATACTTATACATTCAATACTTGATCTTCATTGTGTCATTTCTTAATTTTGTATATTTTTTTATTTTGCAGAGTCTCGAGTTTAACCCGCATTTAGGAGCTAGCAGATTGTGGTATTCAATATGCCGATCGTTGTTCGAAGTCTATATTTTATTCTATCGGTGAGGTCTGCAATCAGATGTTGTATCAGATTGTTGACGCATTGTCATGTAGATCGAGTTGCAGAGACGTAGCTGCCGCTGCCATTATCTAGCCTGCAGTTATTCGACCCCATAGTGGAGTTCAGGGTCAAAATAGATGGGGTGGTGCTAGAGGGGGGCAAGAGAGACATTAGATAGAGGACCTATCTATTCAAATGGGGCTAACCCGACAGCAGTGACGAGGGACACGTAGAGGCCGGATGATATGGCACCACGCAGTTATATAGACAATCACTTTGAGGTGTCATGATTGAAGATTAACTATTGTTTAATCTGTCTATCCTTGATACACCTTACCAGATGGGTGGAGAGCTATCATACACTGTTCCACATGATGAGATGGGGTAAGCCGGGGATCCAGCTACGTGATTGTATACCCAGCTAGAAGAGTGTGTCATTTATACAGACGGGTGTGTTGAGGCTGATATTGGTCAGCCAGATGATGGTCTACGAGTTTTTAGAAGGAGACCTTGGAGAGGTGGCGATGCAATTGGAGACAGGCAGGAGGCTCATGAGAGGTCTAGGTGAGTCAAGCATTCCACAATTCGCTATACTCTCGGGACATCATGTAGATATGACTATATTTTTATTTTGTAAATTGATATTTATTATATGCATACGTTATGTTATGTATATAATTTATTATTTTGTAAATTAATTTTTTTAGCCGTTTATATTTTGGAGATTGTGTTATGTATTTCATGGGTCAAATTTACTACAGACATTCTTCTATTTGTCTTGAGAGTTGTTATGTGCAGGTTCATTTTTTATGTTAATGCTAGGGTAATTAAATTCAATAAAAAGTGCAACTTCAAGTGGCGCTTTCATTGATATTTTTATGAAAGCGCAACTTGAGGTGGCATTTTTCACGCGATTGATATTCTAGATCTGAGTTTCTATTTTGCAAAAACTCATTCGAAATCATTCACAAATACATCTTGGAGCACCTCTCCAAAAAACATGCGAAGTWGATAAGTACATTCTTCTATACTTGCATTTTCAACTAGATTTAGTTGTATTTGTGCCATTCCTAACTTCATTAAAAAGCCATAAAATTTATTTACCCAAAAAACTATATTTGGTTAATTCCATTTGTTTAGATGTAAATTACTGCTTGTGTATTTTTTTTTTTTCATCTCCTTTTTATAGTTTATATTTTGTGATTTAGTTCATCTTGTTTGTTAATTTATGTGTTGTTCATTTAAATTATTGAAATGTTAGAAGAATTTCAGATCAAATTAAATCTTTTTTTGGACTGTGAGATTAAGCATGATGTACGAGGATCGTATTTTTATGGTGGTGTTGAAAACCACTGGACAGTTAGACGACGTCTAACCCATGGTGAATTGGCATGAAATTTTGTGCCACACGAATGCTTGAAATAGGGTGCAGTTAAGTTGAATATAAGAATATCTACTATGTATGGACTGGGAATAGAAGTTCAATGGGAATTTTATGAATTAAATGACTACGAAGACATGGACCTCATATGGAACTTATCAAGCAATTTGTTGGTGCCGTTAGGAGCATGTATACACGCTCAAATGGAGAATATTGTATTTCATGATGACACTCCAGATTGTTGGGGTGAACACTTGTAAATAATCTAGGAATTATTTTAACATAGTCATTTCACATTTACAAATTATCTTACGATAACTTCATTTTTATATATTACAACTAATGTTGCAGGTCCTTCAATTTATTGAACCAATATGGGGGAGTATACATCATTGCTAATGGAAAATGATTAGAATTTAAATGTTGGAAAGAGTTAATATTTTCAAACCCAATCACAAGTACTTCAGCACATGTCCCTATTTCTCCACAGTCCTGGGTTCAATTCTAATCATCTACAAGTAGCAATATATTGTTTGTATCTATGGGTGTGACTCAGGAAAACATGTTTTCAGATCACCGGTTTATCCCATCTTCGACACAGGAGCTTCCTAGTAATCCAACTATGCATCATGTAATTGAGGTGGTAAACTTGGTTTCAAGTCAACCGACCATCGCAAGCCCGAAATTGCGATGGATGCATTAGAGGGCACAACGATGAATAGCCAGATTATGATCACTTGGAGGATATCCCCAAGACAGGGGAGGAACCGAATACACAGATTCACCATCTAACACTCCCGCAAATCTAACATCCAACATAGATGAGGCATCCCACATTTGGAGTGCTTTTGAAACATATGGTTCATTTCAAAACATGGGATTGGGTGAGCAATTGAAAGTTGATTGGAGTGAATTCAGAGTTAATCATTGGTGTAAAACAAGCACCAACCTCCAGATTCACACGAGTTTTGATAACAAGAAACAGGTTGTTCATGCAGTTCATCAATGACACATTGGATGAGGTAGAGAGTATGTCGTTACAAAGAGCACTACATCATTATGGATAGCTAAACGTAAAAATTCAATCGATGAATATCCATATACATAATATATCTATATCATTCCGAGGAGCATTCAGTAGGAGGTGACATTTTTCAGTAGAGAACATATTTATTTTGTCTAAATAGTGAAGAACAACCATCTAAATTTGGGAATTGCATACATTGCTACAGACATTACCCACCTTGTTCGTGATAATCTAGAAGTATATGTTAGTGTTGTTATTGCCAAAGTCCAAAAGTTGTTCAGATATGGTTGCTCTTACAAGCAGAAGTGGAATGCCCAAATGTTGGCCACAGAAATAATTTATGGAGATTGGGGTACAATATTTCAAATTCTTATGGCATATGTGCAGGCTTTGCAAAACTCTAAGGAACAATTATTAGATGGAAAGACCACCTGAGGAGTGCCGATGATGTGAAAATTTTTGAATGATTATTTTGGGATTTTCGACCATCTATAGATGGGTTCAAGCACTGTCGACCTGTCATTTCTGTAGATGGCACATTTTTAAGAGATGCATATCATGGGATTCTTTTGATTGCTAGCACATATGATGCAAACAATCATATATTTCCCCTAGCCTTTGCAATTGTAGATCAAGAGTCATTTGCTAGTTGGGGGTGATTTTTGTTCTTATTGAGATGTCATGGGATTAGACAGAGACAAGTTTGTATGGTTTCAGATCGTCACAAGGGTATACTTCAAACAGTGCGCCAGATGAGCGAGTGGCAGCCGCCATTAGCAGAATATAGATATTGATTGCGTCACAGCTAAGAAAGTTTTAATGTTAAGTTTAAAAATAGAGACTTGTCTAATCTTATGTACGGTGTAGAGACAGAGCCTAATCAAGCAAAGTTTAGTGCAATCATAGATGAGATTATGCATCGGAGTCAGGCCGTATTTGATTAATTGAATGTAATTGATCGTGAAATGTGAACATTTGCATATGATAACGAAAAATGCGATGGAAAATGTTTGCTATAGTGAGAGGCCTCTTTGCCTCATAAAAGCGCCACTTCAAGTAACGTTCATATCAAAAAAGACAACTCACCAAAAATCCAAGTCAATTACATACTAGTTTACAAAACTAAGTTACTTTGGTCTAAAACCTCAATATATTAAGAGCATGACTCCTCAACAGTATGAGGGATCTGTAGTGCGATTAAAAATTGAAGAAATTTTGTCTCTATGGAGACCTAAACCCTCTATTCTTCTTCTGAAATCCCTGTCGTCTCTAAACCTCCCTATGCTTCTGAAATCCCCACTTCCTCTGAAGAAACAAGCCAGTTTCGACATAGTGTCCAAAATTTAAGCGCTGGCTGAACGACAATGATGTTGACCCCTTCACCATATTAGTTTCAAATTTATCTTCTTTTGCTAATACTCTAAAGCAATCTGGAGTTTGCCATCCTTTTTGTTTGGTAGAAAATGATGACGAAGATAATATCATTGATCTTACTGAGGTGCCTATTCTTSCTTAAGCACCAAAGTGGCTAGCCGTGAAGATTGCTTTAGACAGCTTCCAGCGTCTGTGGAAGCCATGGCGAGGAGCTCTATTGCTGAAATTGAATATCGGAGTACGTTTCCTTCAACTACGGGTTCACGAGCCTTGGCATCTTGAGGAGGGTTTTGAATTACTGAATTTAGATAGTAGATATTTGTTTATCAGATTTAATACAAAAGCAAGTATGATTTTGTTCTTGAGAGGCGCCCTTGGATGGTTTTGGGTCCTAATTTTTGCCCCTCTAAAGAGAAGATTTCATCTACAATGGTATTGGCAAAAATTGCCTATTGAGCTATTTGATGAGGAGATTTTCATGGAAATGGGGAGTGCCACAGAAAATCTGTCAAAGTTGATGATCTTAGCCACCACTCATGACCATTTTGCCCAAGTCTGCATTGAAGTTGATTTGGGTAAAGCCCTCATCCCCCAAATTTATATTCTTCAGCATTGCCAGATAGTTGAGTACGAGGGACTTCATCTCATCTATTTTGTGTGTGGAGCCTATGGATATAGATCATAAAGTTGCTCTCTAAGTCAGCAAAACACCCTCCAGCGTAGGCTACGCCAACCAAAGGAGCAGCAGTGAAGTTCACATACTTAAAAAGGGGATAACCGACAACAGCAGGTCCCTTTGGACCTTTGATGTTAGTACCTAATTCTGGCGCAAGCGACCTACTGGAAATAGTCGAGATTTTCATTCTGGCGTGCTAACCAAAGACATTAGGTGCAAAATGCCAGCCCGATTCACTCATCATTCGCTGTCCCAACTCTGTTTGGGATGCAACATTCAGACAATTTAGGAAGCCCAAAATCAATTCGAGAATCTCGTTTCGCAGTCTTGGGAAAGACAGCCCAGATTAGAATTGGGCCTAGGACATTAATCAACTACAGACCAAAATTATTGCTATTCCAAGCCAATCAGCTCCAACGATTGTTGGACAGCCTCTAGATAAAGCTGGCCCAAGTGGTGTTAGAAAGGTGACATTGCCTGATAAAGCCAAAGTTGGACTAGGTAAGTCTATAGGTCCAAAAAGAAAAGATAAGAATAAGTTGTTTGGGCCACTAGATGTAACTCCGCCCAATATGTCTTTTGGGCCTACCTTGTAAGTTTTTCCAGCATTCAGTAAACCAGACTCAACTAAAACAGCCCAAAAAAGAGCTTTGTCGGCTACAAAAGTATGAGTGTCGGGTCATTTACCTCTCAACATAGGAACGTTAGATCTTCTTCAATTGGCATGGTGATTGATAGAGGTACTAGGGCTATCCCTCCAGATATAGATGGTGAACAATTGAGTGAAGATGGTGATACTAATATGCTAAATAAAGACTCTGTGACCATGAAATAAGTTGTTATGGGCACTCATGTCGCGATACTACAACCAATATGGAGATGGATATTGTTGTACCTTCTCCTCAAAAATTAGTATCTTTATGAAGATTTTTTGCTAGCTCCGATGAATTTCTTTCTTATATTTCTGAATTTTGCAGAACATACCATACAAATATTATATGTTTATTGGAGCCGAAATGTTAGTTAAATGGTTGTGGTTCATGGATTGCAGATAGGATAAAGTTGCAGGGATTCATGGCATCAGAAGCTCAACTTGAAATACTGAGTAAGTATGATCAAGTCTTAACAGCCTGCATGCACAAATGTACATATGTTAACTGGCTTATCTCTTTTCTTTATGCTTCTCTTAAACGTAAGTATAGGAATGAATTGCGAGATTATCTCTGCAAACTGTGAGATGTGATTAAATCCCCATGTTTGATTGTGGGAGATTTTAATCAGCCATTGGATGTTGTTGATAGAAAATGTGGCAGATCAATATAGTAGAACCAAACGATATCTTTGAGAAGAATGTAGGATTTTCTGGTTCTTTATTACGTGGTCCAACAAATGAGATGGACGGGCTAATATCAAGCAAAGGATTGATCGTGCTTGGAGTGCTTGGAGTACTTGGCAGTGGCTACAACATTTCTCTAGAACAATGGTCCAACATCTAATTAGAATTCATTCAGATCACCACCCCATTTTATTTGAGCGGGAGCCTAGTAGTCAACCAGTTCTACCCCAACAACATTTTTATATGCTTCATGATTAGTTTGACCACCCGAATTTTAAACATGTTGTGGACTAGTGTTGGAAATTTCCTAATATGCCTTTAACAGATTCTTTATATTTGTTGTGTCAAGAGGCGAGCAAATGGAATAGAGAACAGTTTGGGACATATTTCACCGTAGGAGGCATCGTCTGGCTAGATTGGAGGGAGTTCAATATTACTTTTTTATTGATATTCCAGATTTTTGTCTAAGCTGGAAGATGATTTATTGGCTGAATATTCCATTATCCTCAGACATTAAGATCTTTTTTGGTGGCAAAAATCTAAATGGAAGTGATTTGTAATGGGGAGTGTAACATAAAAGTTTTTCATCGCATGGCAATTCACAAAAAACAAAAGAAATTTTACAAAATTAAAAGAATGATTCTGGAGAGTGGATTGAGGATGAAGGGCAGCTAAACACTATGACTTGTGATTTTTATACTAAATTATTTAGGACTGAGAATCCAGAGATAACTACATCAGAGAATTGAAATTTCCCGCATACTATATAGACAAATGTTAAATGCAAAAACAGTCATGGTGACTTGGTTTCTTGGTTATGAAAAGCTTCACCAAGCTTCTCAGAGATCAAGTCACCATGATTGTTCCTGTACTTAAATAAGGTTGTCCGCCAAGAGCTTAATAGGCTTGCTACTTTTGAGGAGGTGACTGTAGTTGTTTTCTCCATGAGTCCTTATAAGGCCTCAAGACCAGACTGGATTGTTCCAGCTTTTTATCAAAATGTCTGGGGAATTATGGGAGCATCTATTTTTCAATTTTGAGTTTGCCTTCAATCAAGGTAGTTTTTCAAGAGATCTGAATGACATGACCATTGTACTTATTCTTAAGGTTGAGAAGCTCTGCCATATGTCTCTATTTAGGCCAATCGTCTTAGCTAATATCTCTTCAAAAACTATTACTAAGGTAATTGTCAATCGACTCAAACCCTTCTTTGGGGAAGAGCAATGCAGCTTTATTTCTATGCTCCAAAAATGGGGGAAGGGTGGTTTTATGGCACTAAAGGTTGATCTTGAAAAGGTTTATGACAGGATTAGTTGGGATTGTTTTGAATAAAATCTTGATCAGTGTGCATTTCAATGATAACATTCATAACTTAATCATGTTTTGTGTTAATTTGAGGTTTAAGGTAAAGGGATCCATCATCCTCTTACATTGTTGAGTTGTGCATGAATATTTTGGGACAAAAGATTCGAAGTTTGAATAACTCTAATCTATAGAAAGCCCTATCGATATCGAAGTGTGGTTCAGAATTGTCGTATATTTTCTTCGCAAATGATTTACTATATACTATTGTTTGGTAAGACACCCTGGGCACAAGCTAAAACCATGAGGGAGACCCTCAATCAGTTTTGTATTGAAATTGAACAAAAGGTAAATTCTCATAAATCGCAGTTCTTCTTCTCCCATAATAAAGGGGATCTATACGCACGTCTCTTAAACAAAGTTCACAAGCAATTAGGGGCTAGAAATTGAAATATCTATTTAGAACATCCCGTTGATTAGGATGATTTCTTCTGCTATCCCACCCTATGTTATGCAMAGACTTTCCGAGAGTATTTTGGAAAATCTTGAAAGGGCTTTAATTGCCGCTTTCTAGGGGGAATGGATATCAGAACAATTCTGTTCATCCTATTGCTTGAAAAAGGGTTTGTCAGCTTATTGTAAAGGGTGTTTGGGTAAATTCGAAACTTCAAAACTCCTAACAGAGCCTACCTTACTAAGTTGGCTTGGCGCGTTTTCAATAAGCCAGATAATTTGTGCATGAGCCTAAATTAGGTGGAGTATTGACTAGATCTAATGTTTCCTCCACTCGACTTGCAATCCTTTTGGGTAATATCATACTGCAACCAAATCACCAATGGGAGGTTTACAATGACTTTGGGCTCATCAGTGCACACCTTCCCTTGCCATTCCTCCTCCGTGGACCTCTGCAGAAAGGTAGTCTGGGAAGTGTAATAGTCCCGCAATGCCATTAAGATATCTCCAGTCTCATTACAGTCGGCCTCCATTTTCGGAGTGGGGTTTCTCTTTAACATAGATTGACATCGATCGTGTTACATAATCCATGCCAACAATTTGCTTGCTCTCTCATAAAGATCATTTTTCTACATTCCAAAACTGATTTCATAGCAACAACGGCAACGTTGAACATCTCAGCTCAAGGGGAAATTTTATCACTGTTCTATCAAATATCCATCCTCCATGCATTCCAAAGGAAAAAGGCCAGACATCATCAATTCTAGTGTCCAACTGTTTTGGGGGAAGACACACAATGTTCCTAAATTTTTTCTCTTCAAATGATGTTCCTAGAACATAAAAAGTTTATACTTTTTTAAAAGATAACTTTCCGGTTCTTCTTTTGCGTTCCATATTTCACTCTGGCCTCCGGTTCTTCTTACAGATACTTTCCAGTGAGTAAAGAATTGAAAAAACCAAGGCGCAGTCAATAGAAAATTAAGTCATGTTTAAATTTTGTAATTTTACAGGTTCAAATTTTACATGTCCTTAGTTAACCAAAAGAAATAAACTCCAAGATAAGTACTAATGGTTTTTATTAATTTTTTATTCTGTATCCTATTTCTTAGGTAAAATTTGTAACGTCAATTTGCTAATCTATCTTCAATATCTTTGTTCTTTTCAAAAGACAACTATGTTAACTCCAATCACATTAAATTTGCAACTTCTGCGAACCAAAATCATTAATCATCCTATCTGGAAAATTTCTCCACTTGACAACCTTTCAGTTGTCCCTTGTAACATGCACTATAAGAAGGATATCGACATTTTCGAAACACTAAAGACACAAAGAGGATCTCAAAAGATTAAATGAAAAGACAAAAAACTGTTAATCATGTCTTAGCAAAGATAAAGACACATGAAAAGACACGTACAATGCCTATTTGTCTATCCAACTCTGATATTACCTTTTTTCCAAGATCTAGAAGTAGTAAATTTATCCTAGATAAACATATTGGTAGTACTTTAAATGCTTTAGATCATGTCACCATATTACAGCAAGCAGGTAAACAAGTTATTCCAGAATCAGAAGGCGTARTTTATCATTGGATTACATGTAAACATCATTCATATCCCTATCTAACACAGCAAGATTACATACTCTTTACCCTCATCCAAAACTCTGATACATTTCAACAATCCAAGGTAGAGCTGATACATTTCAACAATCCAAGGTAAAGCTGTTTAAAACCAAGAGATTTGCCTTCCCATCCATCAGAGGAAGAATAATATACAAGAAAGAAGACAATTTCTCTTAATCATCTACCTTACAAAACAAATACGACGACTTTGATCCAAAAGCATATTATTATTTATTTTATCAACAGCAGCTCCCGATACCATCTATCGATTAGCTATTATACGCATCAASATAATCCATTCTCTTAATCAACAATACAGGTTACCACCACGAAAAGGAAAAGAAGAAGGGCACTCAAAAAAATAAAACATGTAGATACAGAAAAAGAGTTAGCATTATTATTATTATATTGCTTACAAAAGATTGTCAACAATTCCATCTGTATGCATGGAACATAAATTCAAATGTCAAAAGAAGCTTGCTTCAATTCCCGTGACGCCATTATGTACAGTAGTACAGTATTTTAAGCCAGAATACGTGCAGAAATTGGGTTACATAAGATCAGCAGTCTCCACATTTTGATCAGATCCGCATGTAATCTTGTACCTGCAGTATATATCTTAGGTATCATGACAGTTCGACCTTGCATATCAAACAAAGCAATTATATAGAAATTCAATCATCCAATCTCCAGGTAGATGCCAAACTCAAACATAATATACACTAAAGATACTTGGAATGAATAATTCCAAGTGATTGAAACGACCATTGTGCCGAATTTCATCAAAACTAGATCAACAAGTGAATTGCCAAAGGTCCTCTACTAGCTTCAATGTCACATTCACAAATATAGACCAAATTACCACTTAAACCAATAAAGCATTGAACAGCTCAAAGTGCCATTTCTGCTTGCAGTGCAGCAAGTTCATCTTCCTCATCTGTTTTCTGAGGAGCAGGCCGAGCTTGTTGCCGGCCTGCTGGTGCAGGGACGTGCAATGGTACTGCAGGGGCGGTGGTTGCAGGCTGCAGAAGCTGTTCTTCCAGCTCAGCACCTTCCAGTTCTTCAAGTTCCGCCTCCAATTCATCCTGCAATTGCAAAAATTACCAATTGCCAATATTTCAAAAGGATAGACCAAAAAACAAAACGAGGAATAAAAATAAGAAATCAGTCAAGAACCTCATCAAAGTCAGCTGCTGCACCAATTGGAGTAGCCAAAGCTTCCTGAATCTGTTTCATATTCTCTGTCTGTTCGTTTATTTCATCCATTGTCTTGTCCACGTCGTCAATATTTCTGCAAAATAGAACTCCATTGCAAAATAAGAGAGTTCATATGATTTACACTCAAGGAAAGTGAGAAACAGCTCAGTACAATGGTTTTTTTAGGCCACTATCTACCCTTTTGAAATGGTAAACAAAACATTTATCATATCTGTCCTCTTCAGTAAGGAACAGCAAAAGAGAAAAGGCTACATAAGAACATCAAAGGAGATCAAACACTTCAAAGACAAACAGAGGAAGACACCACTTACGTTGCCTTCTGCATTGCTTTCATTGCAGCTGCTCCAGTTCTCAAGGCATCAACAGTTTCTGTTGTAGCTTTAGCCCCTTCTAACATTATCATCTAGGCATCAACAAAAACAAGCATAAGCTAAATATCCTAAAGAACTTATCACATGCCTCCACCACAACTTTAAAAAAATAAGGTTTCAATGACGATACAAATCAGGCCAACTGTATTCCATAACCCAACATTAGAAATATTAGTAACTAACCTGATCGTGGATGCGCAACTGGAAATTACCAAGCTGCTCAATTTGTTGTTCATAGAGCCTTTTCCTCTTCAAACATTGGATGGCAGCTGCCAGATTAAACCGAAGAACCAAATATTGGAAACCACATTCTAAGATGAACATCTTAGTTATCCTAGCAACAAGATACAATCAAAAAGTTGCTTTATACCATACCCCTCTTGTTCTTTGCTCTTGTAAATTCCTTAGCCTTTTCAACCTCTGCTGATGCCTTCTTTTGAAGTACTTTCTCCTTTTTCTCTAGCATCTCTAATGTCTAGGCAAGAAAGAGAATYTAAAATAAAAAAGCTGGTACAATTCTTTAAAGCCTCCAGTCATGTCGCATGCATCTTAACATGAAGTCTAACATCATGTCAGTAAATAAGACTTCACCTAAACAAACACTTTCAACCAAACCTTATCTGATCCATTCCTTCAAAGAATATGTTTTGAGATATATTACTTCTATGATTAACTGAAACACCTTGACCTCATTTTGTTCAATAAGGAGGAGAAGGAAGAACAGTAAGGAACTATCTTCTAACAATATYGGTTTCTCCAATAGACAATTTCTAGGCAAGCTAAGAACTTTCTTTAAGAATCTTGAGGCCTACCAAAAACCAAGAAGGCTCTTACTCTAACTTGAAACACAACTCTCGAAGATTAGACAACTACACAGAATCTGGATTCATAGTCAACAAGCTTTCATTCCAAAAGCTTCAACAGGATCACTGGCGTTACGGTAGGAGGGGTTGACTATTGAACACCTCTAATAAATTTAGTTCATCACTATGGTGTCAGTTGAAGGACTAGAACATAATTGAGAAAAATAAACAACTCACTCTATCTTTGATCTCTCAAATTACTATAGGGTTCAAAAGATAGCAAAGGATGGCTCCGTAACCATCAACTTTGTACAAAATCGTAATTAAAACCAATCTTTCGACAAGACTTCCACAATATTTTATCATTGAAAATATTTTCTTTAACTGTAAATGGTTATAAAAAATTGTACTAAGCAGCAGATTTTCAACTCAACCCAAATGATATAAATCCAAACATCTTCCATATGTCTCAAAAGTAAAAAAAGCAAGGAATTCACAAATTTCATATGTATGCACAAATCTATAGGAAGATTCATGAGCATGGCGATTCAAATACCTCGTTTAATTTATCTAGAGTTGCGACAGCATTGCTCTCCTGTTTCGGCTTTCCAAATATCCGAGTAAACATTTTTTTCTGTTGTAAATACAAAGAACTAATCTCCTCGCAGCCTGAAATGAAAAACCCAAAAGAAAATATTGGTATTCACTAACTTCAGGTGAATTAAAACTCCGATCGTGATTGGGGATACAAGAAAAAGGATCTGGATTTCACATCAAGATTACAAAAAATACCAACAAAAACTTTACCTAGTGAAATTAGGGCCTAGGGCTTGAAAGTCAGCGATCGATCGATTCCACAAATGGAATAACAATCGCAGAGGGAACAGAGTCGGAATATTATCAGAGATTAGGCCTCTGATCCCAGGAATAAGAAAGAGAGGTTTCTGGATGAAAAAGGGTTGGATATTGGTCTCACGGACCTTTGTTTGCTTCGTGGTGTTGATTTGGTTGGACCTTTCAGGAATGGTAATTTAATCGGTTAATTGGAGTCTACACGCCAAAACCACTTGACTCGCACTCGCTGCAGAGAAGACCCCCTATACCAATGGCTATGTTGGGACGCGGATCTTATTAAATTCGTGACAAATACACAAGTTTGACCTTTATCATTTCAATTTGTAGTTTTTTCCATGCTGCAAATTATAAATGCCATCTAAATTCTTTATTTTATTATAAATAATTATTGTTGAATGGCTTCTATATTCTTGAAATCCTAAAAAACTTAAAATTTAATTTATATAAATAGAGAATTTTGATTCGCATAAAAGTTAATGATATTCAATCTATTTTCCTCTCAAAAGAAATTATTGATTTTGATAATCCAATTGACGTGACCAATATGGAAACCTCCGATTTTTTTGGTGATTCAAATAAGAAAATTGATCATTTAATTGGTGGCGACGTATTAGAGGATAAAGGCTAGTTTTTCCTTCTTATGTATTTTCCTAGATAGACTTTGATTATGTATTTATGAACTTTTTAAATTTTTGATGGATTTTCTTTAAGTATTTTTGAAGTTTTTATATTGGAGACTGTTTCATTATTTAGTTGATTTAATATTACATTAATGTTTTTCTGTAAAAAAATTTAAAATAATTATTTTATGTGATCGAGATACTTTTCTTATTGATAGTGCAACTATACATGCCGTTTTTCAAGATAAAAAGTATTTTTTTCATGTTAACCTAGCTGCAAATAATTTTAACACAATATGAGATACATCAAAGTTAATTGAAGGTTCAGAAGAGCTTGTATTATTTTATCATACAATACAAAGTTTCTATAACTGATGCACTCTTTTCTAGCAAATTTAGAAGAAATTTGCTTAAGATATCTGCTGCAATAAATGCCATATTGAGATGATGCAAGAAAATGGCGAGGAGTATCTTTTGCATAAACTCATTTTTATTTGAAAAGAAATAAATAAGAGAAAAACTGCCAAATATCCTGGAACAAGAATAATGAGTCGAATAATTAACAACACACAAGGATATTCTTTAACAAACTAGAAGATTTTCTTTTATCGAATAATCTTCCATGTGTTGCATGTTTACAATGCAAGTTGGTTACTAGGCTTTCCACCATGAAGGTGAATAATGAATCTCCAAAGGTTTTATAAAGAATCCATGAAGATATATGTGGACCATTTTGATATTTCATGATTTTAATTGATGCCTCAAGTTTGCTTGCTTTCAACAAGACATGCAGCATTTGCTAAACTACGTGCTCAAAATAAAATTAAAATCTCAATTTTCAGATTACAGAATTAAGAAAATACGTCTTGATAATATTGTTTAATTTAGATCTTAGGCATTTGACTAATATGGTATATCAATTGGAATTAAAGTTGAATATTCAGTTGCTCATATTCATACACAAAATGATTTAGCAGAATCTTTTATCAAGCGACTCCAATTAATTGCTAAACAATTACTTATGATGTCAAAACTCCCACTTCTATTTGGAGTCATGCCATATTGAATGCTGCAAACTTGGTTCGAATAAGGTCAACTACATATCATAATTACTCCTCATCGTAGCTTATTTTTGGTCGAGAATCCGATGTTTCTCACCTACGAGTCATTGGTTGTTCTGTATAAGTACCAATTTTACACAATGTACAAATGGGTCCCCAACAAAGACTTGAAATTTATATTAAGTTTAATTCACCATCTATTATTCAGTACTTAGAACCATTAACGGGTAATTTGTTTATGATAAGATTTGCAGATTGCCATTTTGATAAAATGATATTCCCAACTTTGGGAGGGACAAAACTACATTACCAGAAACAACATGATCTTTCATGAAAAGAAATAACTCTATCCCACTTCGATTCCCGAAGTAATCAATGTGAACAGGAAGTTGAGAAGATCATTCATTTGCAAAAGTTGCAAATCAGCTCCCAGATGAGTTTGTTAATATATAAAATGTGACAAAATCTTATATAGCAGAAGAAAATATCCGTGCAAAAGTTGACGTCCATGTAGGACAAGTTGCGATCACCAATGAATCTAATATGTGCCAAAAGCATGGTCGACCAGTTGATTCCAAAGATTTTATACCTCAAAAGAGAAAGGTAGAAGAGAAAACCATCAAATAGTTTCATAGAACAAGTGAAAGAAAAGATTGATCAATCAAATGAGAATAGTGAAGTTCCAGCAGAACAACAAGTATCCGAAAATAATGAAATCTCCGTAAGTTACTCATTTATCTCAGAAACTATAGGAGTGAGAACTTCACATTCAATATGGCCCTTGAGATAATAAAAAAATAAGGACCCTGAACTGCAGTCCGTTAAAGATTGTCAAAATAGAAATGATTGGCCTAAATGGAAAGAGGTCATACAAATAGACTTAAATTCCTTAGAAAAAGAAAAGTGTTTGGACTTGGTAGTTTGAACTCCTGATAATGTTATCCATCTAAGGTGGGTTTTCGTAAGAAAGAGAATGAAAAAAAAGAAATTATGAGATACAAAGCAAGATTCATAGCACAAGGTTTCTCTCAAAGACCTGGAATAGATTATGAGGAAACCTATTCCCTAGTATTGGACACTATCCAATTTAGATTCTTAATAAGTTTGGCTGTATCACAAAGGCTTGATATGCGGCTTATGGATGTAGTTTTGGCATATTTATATGGTTCACTTGATAGTAACATATACATGAAAGTCCTTGAAGGATTTAAAGTACTAGAAGCAAATACAAATTGTCCTAAGACTATGTACTCAATCAAATTGCAAAAATCATTATACGAATTAAAACATCTTAGTGAATATCTATTGAAGGAGGGATATAAAAATGACGATGTCTGCCCTTGTATTTTCATAAAGACAAGATATTTAGGACTTGCAATTATCGCAATTTACTTCGATGACTTAATTTAATTGGGACTCCTAAAGAGCTCAATAAGACTGCGAAATACTTGAAAAATAAAAAATGAGTTTGAGATAAAAGATTCAGGAAAGATAAAATTTTGTCTTGACTTGCAAATTGAACATTTAGTTAAAGGATTATTTGTTCATCAATCCACATATACATAAAAGTTTTTAAAGAGATTCCATATGAAAAATGCCCATCCATTGGCATCACCTATGGTTGTTAGATCACTTGAAGTTAATAAAGATTAATTTTGCTCATTAAAGACAGGGAAAAGATTCTTGGTCCTCAAATACCATATCTTAGTACAATTGGTGCATTGACTTATCTTGCAAGTTACACTCCACCTAACATAGCCTTTTATATAGATCTCCTTACAAAATATAGCTCTGCACCTATTCAAAGACATAGGAATGACATTAAACACGTTATTCAATACCTAAAATGTACAATAGATATGGAGCTATATTATTCACGAAAGTATGAACGTTCTTTGGTGGAATATGCAGACGCAGGATACCTCTCTGATCCATATAAAGTCAAATCACAAACAGGCTACTCGTTTACATGTATCGTGGAGATCTGTTAAGTAAACTCTAACAACTACATCCTCAAACCACTCAGAAATTATTGCAATTAATGAAGTAAGTCGAGAATGTGTATGGTTGAGGAATATGATGCACCAAATCTAATTGTCCTGTGATTAGTTTCAATAAAAGAGGGTCAACTATACTCTATGAAGACAATGTGGCCTGTATTATACAACTCAGAGGAGGCTACATCATAAGAGATAGAACAAAGCATATTTCTCTAAAGTTCTTCTACAGACACAAGTTTCAGAAAAGTGGCGACTTTGATGTTCAATAGATTCGGTCAAGTGATAATGTAAACTTAGTCATCAATCTGTTGTCAACATCAACATTTAGAAAGTTGATACATTAGATTGGAATACATTAACTCATCCAATAATTAGGGGGAGTAGCTGTATTTTTTTTTTTCTCTTTCATTCAGGTTTTGTCCAATTGAGTTTTCCTAACAAGGTTTTAAAGATGCAACAATTAATTACTTCAATAGAAGTTGTATTTCTTTTAGTTTGGTTTATTTTTCTCACTTAGTTTTTTTCCAAACAAGTTTTTTTAGGAGTTAGTTGTTGTATAGATTAGTCATTCAAAGGAGAATATTCTAAGTAACTAGTGTCAATGATTTCTCTACTCTTGAAACCCTAGAAGCCCTAAGATTTAACCTCTATATATAGAGGGATTTTGTTCACATCAAGGTTAATGATATTCATTCTATTATTCTCTCCTTACCTCTCTTCAACTCTCTTCTCCTCCTTTCTAAGTTTATAACATATTTAACTTTATTGGAGCAAGCTATTTTGTCAACCTCAATTTGACAATCAATTTAAATGATAAAAAAATATTATTTTTTCTAATTTCTACCCATCCACATCCATTATTTTAGTAATTCATATCTAATATATTTTTCTTATTTTTCTACCTAAAAGCATACGAAAGTTCACTAACATATTGTTATAGTATTCGTAATTATATGAATAAATTAATATAAAATTTTAATTCTAAATTCTAAATCCTAAAATCCTAAACTATAAATCCTAAATCCTAAACTCCAAACCTTGATGTTTAAAGTTTAAATTTGGTTAAGAAATGGAGAGATAAGTCCAAAGTTTTAATTATAATTGATCGTGATAAAATATAATCAAAATTTCATGACAAATCATGAAAAATTATAAAATATCACGAAAATAAATGAATTGTGAAATTAAGTTTGGCAAAGTAATATTTTTSTGGTATCAACAAAATTTAAAATGCACAACAAATAAAAATATGAATCAAACTTAAAATATACTAGTATAACTTAAAAATGTTATCTCACCAAAAAATAAACATTTTATTTACTAACAAGATTTATTAATGACACCATATCTACTTTTCCCTTAAGAATTTGATATGTAGTATTCTTCCTTTTTTATTATTATAAAATAGTGATAATGGATGCAGCTATTAATCTCTGATTCTTTCTAATCTAAGGGTCCAAATTGCAATGACCCAAGAGGCCTCTTATATATACAAAATCTTCCCCTTTTTACCTATATTTGGAATTTGTTAGGTGATTTGTTAGGCTCCATTGGATTAGAGTCTATWCTAAGAAAAAGAAACTCCCCATCTTATAAACAAGCTGCTATAGGGACATTTGCTTCTTTCACATAAATGTAAAATAAAAATTAAAAAAAAGAAAAAAGAAGAAGAAGAAGAAGAAAGTGAGTCATTTTAGTTGGTGAGACAGATGGTAGATTTTACAGTCAAATCTTCACAAATTACTTCGACAATTTTAATGTTAATGGATTTAGGCCGGTCTGCTCACCCTGAGCTTTTTCTGGACTAAATCCAAGTTGAGTTTGAATTCAAGATTTGAGTTTGAACCGAAATAATGATATTTAAATATTTTTTGTTACTTTTAATTTCAATAATWACTTTATTTTGATTATACTAGAGAAKATTTATATTACATATTTGTCATTGTTGTTAAAAATTACTTATACGATATTTTTTGACTTAGTCTTGGTAAGAAACATGATGATATTTTTTCTATTTTAAATTTTATTGTTAAATCATGAATGATATCTATAAATTATAATTTATCTTTATTTGATATGGGAAATGATATTTGATTTATTTAGATTTTGTTTACTTATGTTTTAAATTTCACATTTTGAAGTGTCATTTTTTAATTTGAATTTTGTCCTTTTTCTTTTTTTAACTTTTTGTCTTTATTTTTTGACAAATTCGGGTTGAAGTAAGCTTTAACTCAACTTTCTTGAGCCCTGTCAAACTTGAACCAAATAAAAATATTTTGGATTGAGATTGAGCTTGGCCACAGCCTACTCACCCAACACAATTATCACCTCTAGTGCACACCCTCTAAAAATCGAAACTCAAAATGCCAAACCATGTAATTAGTTCTTTTGGCTTGCAAACTCCTATGATCCATTCACCATTAATAAAAATTAAACAGTTTGTTAACAATATGTGGAATTGATCAATACACGTGTGTTGAGTAGATAAGATTATTATATGCTTTTAGAAGCGCTTGAGTATCTGTATACATAAAAATATCTTAGTTTCTTGATATAAATGTTAAAAAAAAAAATTCGGGCATTAAGAAAAGGAAAATAATTTTTGAATCAAGTTGATCCGATCAAGAGGGATTTTTTTAAAATATTTTAAATATAATTACTAATTTATCCTCATCCATTTTTCAAGTACAAAATTCAGGATTTTTAATTCTGACTACATTCATTAGATTATATTTTCAAAACTTACTTTTTTTTCCTTCAATCTTTATATTATGAAGCCTTAACTTACATTACCAAACTCAATTCTCTTATTGCCTTCTCTCTCAACCATTTTCTTCTTCTGCCATTTTCTTCTATCAAAAGAACTTCAAATACTTCGAAGAGGCAAATGCAAAGGTTTGGCTCCAATGCTTTTCCAACTTGCTTACTGACAAGAGGAAAAAGGTTGTACGACGATGAATCGACTAGAAATAGAGTTATATTACATAATAGTCGACAGTGACTCGACTGACAACTTAAAAAATGGCTGTTAATAGTCGACTGAGTAGCATTAATGTAACAAATACAGTTAACAATGAGTCCCAACTTCGTTCAAATTTCAGAACACATTTTCATGCAAATTTTATTCAGAAACTTAGTAGATTAGGAAGGAAAGGGAAGAAGATAATTGGAACAAATTTTCATAATATTTGGTAATCTTGAGTAATTAATGATACAATTTACTATAATTTAGGAGGGAATTGGAGTTSGAGGGAAAAATAATTTGAATYTTTTATCTTTTTGATCCATAATAAATATGGATCAACTAGATCCATATAGCATTGTCCTTAAAAAAAATAGCAAATCATCTCCATTTAACCATTTTGTTTGACTTTTTTGAAAGGTTTGACCGTTTATTTGGGAATAATTTTTTTAATCAAATTAAAGTTGAATATATATGTATTTTTAGCAGGTCTTCCTCATCTCTTAGGAGAACGAGTTAGGAACAAACTCCGGAAGAAACCTCTAGTAAAATCATTCCATATAATCAATTTACATTCGATGAATTGATTAGTCATATAAACAAAGAAGGTCTAAAACTGTGTCAGGATATTAGGCTTCAGCAGACCCTCAAGCGAGAACTCAAACAGTCCAAGAAGGAACTTGGTGACTTCTGCAGATAGTTTGAGAATCTTCCTTCAAATTCCTCTCACTGTAATGGCAGTTGCAGCAAGCCTTCATCTTCGTCTAAATCCCATATATATAAAGGGAAATTAATTTTTTTTATGTATCTCAATTATTTATAATTTTTTAAAAATGTCTCTAAACTTACTCTTTTTWTTTATTTATATTCTTCATTTAATTAGGAATCCTCGTAAATATTCATGAATTTTTTTTACGTATTTATATTTCTCATTCAATTACGAATATTTATTTTTGTCCCATTATTCTTCACGAAGGAATTCAGAGAATCTGTTCAAGTGTTTTATACTTAAAAAGGAAGCAAGTGTTTTTTAAAATTAATTTTATCATTTCAAAGTCATTCTCCTCCTAATCTTATTTAATTTTAAACAAAACATCTTTTAAATGTCTTTAAGATGACAAAATTGACCTTAAAAGTAAAAGATGTTAGATGCTTTGGTTAAAATTGATAAAATTGGACAAAATTAGGTCGGAGGGATGACAAATTAACCTTAAAAAAATAAGTACAAGGCATCTGAGTGGATCCTTCATAATTCATCATGAAGAATGATGGCAAGATAGATATAAAGATTCGTAACTAGACAATAGATATAAATAAATTGAAACAAATTTAATAATATTTATGAAAATTTATAATTAGATGAAAAATATAAATAAATAAAAAGAACATTTAAAATATTTTTAAAGATTCGTAATTTAATATAAAAATAAAAATTATAAATATTTATAAAAAATTATAAATATAATTAAAGAGCATAAAAAAACTAATTTCCGGATATTTTAATTAATCCAACTACTTGATAATTAGACTCCATATATAGTTGTTCAAGGAAAATGTTTTTGAGCTACGGCTGTAACTCGTCAATCTCAAGTTGGAGAAATAMTCGTCCCTCACGTGCATTTTATCTGTTGTTTCTCTATGCTAATAGCTGAATCCGCTTTGAAGTTTGATTCTAGAGCTCCAGGAACCTCATGGTGGACTATCTGCCTATGAATTTGGTAATTTACAGGTTTGTGAAACCTCAAAGGTGAGTGAAATTTCCTGAAAAGAAGTCATCTTCTGCAAGCGAAAGAAACCCCAAGAATGACATATTTGAGTTTAAATTTCTGATCGCAGAAATTATTTSGTGGTAACACTCAGTCATTCTTCGGTTGTCTCATTGGTGCAATTGGGCGACGTCTCTGCCTGCCATGGCGTAAATAATGATTTCATCGTATAACTTGTTTTTACTTTGTGACGAATCAATGACTTAGCAGATTCCCCTGATTGTATTTCCAACTAAAGGCCGAAAGCCCTGCTCRTGAAACATCCATTTTCAATTTCTGATGCTTGGGTCTCAGCTCATAATGGATTTCTCCAGATTTGTAAAGTTTCTGCTTTCCGTTTATTGCGTGTTTTCAGCAAAGCACACTTTGTCTATTTCGTCTTTGAGCAGAGAAGGCTTGACTGAAATCCCTCGGGAGTTTCTAGATATGGCTAAAAGACCGGAGATTTTTGAGGGGATGGTGGATATTAGGAGGACTTTGCACGAAAACCCTGAACTTGCATTTGAGGAATTTGAGACCAGTAAACTTATCAGAAGAGAGCTTGATAAAATGGGAATACCATATAAGTACCCAATAGCTGTCACTGGTGTTGTTGGTTACATTGGGACTGGGAAGCCACCTTTTGTCGCTATCAGAGCGGATATTGACGCTCTTGGAATGCAGGTATCGTCTTACAAACCTGGGTATTTTTACAGTGAAGATTATTTTAATTACTTTTAATGGCTACTTATACTGAAACACTGTTATGGATTTGTTCCACTTTGGACTCAGCAATTGTCTCTGATCCTTGTCAATGAGATAAATCTAGAATGCTTCTGCAGGAAGAGGTGGAATGGGAGCACAAAAGCAAAATACCTGGAAAGATGCATGCTTGTGGGCACGACGCCCATGTAGCCATGCTTCTCGGTGCTGCAAAAATGCTTCAAGAGCATGGCAATGAGTTAAAGGTTCCATTTCTGTTTCCCTTAGTTAATTACCTGAGAAATTTATATGTCACCGGCAGTCTACCTACTTCTCTTTCTTTTTGGTCTGCGATTCTTGGAGCTAAAGCCATTCAAATATCTTGATTCTTTACTGTACTCTTGACAACTACGTTGTGAATGTTATGAAAATTAGTTTACTGAACTGATGTTTATGAAGATGGCTGTCTAAAATTTCAGAAATCTGAAATTAATCTATTCAAATATGTTTCTAAAATTTGGCAACGCAAAAGGGTGACTGAGAATGCAAGTAGCCTTGTGAAATTGCTTTGGGATGCTCACTTATGCATGCAGTTGTTACTCTAAATGCCATGAATTGATTTGTATCTTGGTGCACGACTTTTCTTTTGTTCAAAGCCAATCCATGTCATTCTCCAGGGTAATATCCACATTACCATATCAGCAATGACTCTAGTGATGGATAAATTCTGCTTGATGAATAGCATTTCTACAAAAAGTCTTGCCTTCTAATTGAACTTGTCTAAAGCAATATCTCTGGTTAATTTCGTAATGTGTAGTTGATAACGGCATGGCTTTATGTCTTTGACTAATACTACTGTTGGAACTAATTGCACTTGAAGCAAACTGCGTCTTCAATGGTTAGTCCCTATGATCTATATATATTATGTCAAATATAAGCATGTTCTTTTGATTAGAATGTATTTTTCACATTCCTCTTTCAGTTTTACCTAATGGCACGCAGTAAAATTGTGTGTGTCAAGAAGATGGAGAACAGAGGGAAGATTTTAACTATAGCAAAAGACCAYGGTAACAGCACGAATTCAAAAGGACAAACTTTGAAACTTAAGATGAAGGCCAGGAGAGATCCACCATCTCTGAGTTAGGCAAGTGAAACAATAACATTACTTTGCACCAAAATGCTATGAAAACATTAATGCTGAGGCAAATAAATTTCAAAATGAAGATTATATGGAGCTAATAAGTAGAACGTACACTAGATTAAAGGTGTTCTTATGGAGATTATAGCATCTCTTAACAGGCTTAACTGCTGTGCTCATGAAGCTACTAAAATTTATCACAGTCTCTGTACTTTTCTATTAATATCCTAGCTCCATTCATTCTTTTTGGTGAATGCTGGTCAGATGAATTCCTTGGTGCATAAAGTTGTAAAAGATTTTGCAATTAGTGGAGTAGCATCAGATAAAAGTTCCTTTTCTAAATTGTCAAGTTAGGCTAGGGGTTGTCAGTTAGTAACTACCTGTTTTGTTCATCAAGATTCACTGCTTTTTATTTCCTTTCCAGGGAACTGTCACTCTGGTTTTTCAACCAGCTGAASAGGAAGGTGGGGGAGCAAAGAAAATGCAAGATGCTGGGATACTAGAGAATGTTGAAGCCATCTTTGCCTTACACGTCTCTTCCAGTTATCCAATTGGCACCGTTGCCACTAAAGCTGGTGCTTTAATGGCTGGTAATGGTTTCTTTGATGCAGTAATTAATGGGAAAGGTGGCCATGCAGCCATTCCCCAGCACACAATTGATCCAATTTTGGCAGCTTCAAACATAATTGTCACTTTGCAACATCTGATTTCACGGGAAGCTGATCCCTTAGATTCACAGGTAGTGTCTCTCTGTTAAAGAGGTTCACATCTGGAAATCTTAGTCATTGCTAAATCTTAACTTTAGCCCCCCAAAAAAAAAAAACCAAAAAATACCCAAAAAAATATAATTTTGAAAAGGTCTTCTGTAATGTGACTTTTCTGCATTACCTGAAGAAACAATGATTCAATTTTGTCCGCCATCGAGGAAACATTTTCAAAGCAATGGGATACTATGTTGCAGGTAGTGACAATTGCAAAATTCCAAGGTGGTGCTGCATTCAATGTAATTCCTGATTCAGTTACAATAGGTGGAACCTTCAGAGCTTTCTCAAAACACAGTTTCATACAACTTAGACAAAGAATTGAAGAGGTTAGTTTGCAGCAGATGGTGACATTGAATAGMTATTGAGACCTCTAAGTTGAATTGCTGAAAATTCTTTTGGTTTGATCAATTYGTGACAAGATATCCATAACATACAACTTATTGTTTTTGAAATTGTTATCATATGGTACCCATTCTAAACGGTTTTTTTTCTAACTCAGGTAATCATCCGGCAAGCTGGCGTATACAGATGCAATGCAAGTGTTGATTTCAATACAAAGGAAAGGCCCTTTGACCCAGTAACTGTAAACAATAATGACTTGCACCATCACTTCCTAAATGTAGCTGGCAATATGCTGGGAGCTAAGAACATCATAGAGGCAAAGCCGCTTATGGGATCAGAAGACTTCTCATTCTTTGCTGAAGCTCTTCCTGGGTACTTTTACTTTGTAGGAATGCTGAATGAGAGTCAGGGGCAACTTGAATCAGAGCACTCCCCTTACTTCAGAGTAAATGAAGATGTGCTACCATATGGTGCTGCTTTGCATGCATCATTAGCGACCACATACCTCCTTCAACATAATCCTAAACCATCAGTGCAGGAGGGTAGTTTTSATGACGAATTATGAGATTCTTGTGTTATACYAAAGTCCCTGCAACCCMATTATATTGGCTTTGTATGCCAGGAAGAACTCGATTTTGCTTTTGGACTTGTTTCATGTCACATTCTGGAGGAGTGCACTTAGGCCAAGATCTCTATGTGCAACTCAAATTTWTCTAGAGTTGCGACMGTATTACTCTCYTGTTTCGGCTTGCCAAATATCCGAGTAAGATTATTTGAGATTGTGTGAATTAAGATGTGAGATTATWAAATTTAAYATTAATATTTAGGCATTATAAAATAAACTTTTGGTGTTTTGAAATTCAATCAGTTTTCAGATTTTAGACTTCATRTTTAAATTATTAGATTTCAGTTTTATTAGWGGAGGCTTTATATGCCTTAAATTGAAAGGACACTCTCACTTTATGAAGATATTCTTAAGTTCAAAGATATCTGTGACAAACTGGTAGCCACTGAAAAACCTCTCGGTGATGTTGACAAAGTTTCCAACTTTCACAAGGGCTTGGAGACAGATACGAAGAATTATTCGGGTTGCTGTTACGTCAAAACCACCATATCCATCACTTAATCAAATCACTATGTCTATGCAAAAATTATGAGGAAACAACCATCATAATTAAGCCTTCTAAGGAAAAAGAGGTCACCCAGGAGGAAGAGGTTCTAATTCTTTGCCTTAAAGTCGGCCCCAGAACAATAATAAACCTCCTTCCTTTCAAAATCAAGCAAAGTTCAATAACAACAACCGGTAAGGACAACTCAACAAGACAAACACAAATCAAGTGGCTTGCTAGATTTGTAGACGAACCAATCATATTGCAATTCAATGTTATTACATGTATAACTMTGAAACAAAAGGTGAAAATGTTCAACAAGCTCTTGCAGCCATGAATTTGAACAATGAGATTGATACAAAGTTTTATTTYGGCAAATCAAAGAGGTAACCTCAAATCTTCAAAACCTTATTTTGGCAATAACTCAATTTATGTTGGTAGGGACAAGCTTTACCCATTAAACACAGGAAAAGCTTTGCTCAACACTCATTAAATAATGTTTTAGTAGTACCAGAAATTACAAAGAATTTGTTATCTGTCACTAAATTGGTTAATGTTAAATTTTGCACTATTACTTTTTGTTCTAACGAGATTATTATTAAGGRTCAGAACAACAAAATTCTGGCCAAAGGACATAGACAAGGAGGTTCCTATGCACTCGACAGAGGTCAACTTACTCGAGCTTTTGTTGAAATTAAATCTCTAGGAGTTTCTTCAGAAACATGGAATGCTCACTTAAGACATCCCAATTTAAAATTTCTGCAAATTTAGAGAATAGTAAAGTTACAAATGTTTCACATTAGTTGACTAGAGGGAAATTAACTTTTGTTGTCACTTTATTAATAAATGTTTCTAAACTGTTTTTTTTGACATTATTTTGTCATTCAATTATTTTCGATTCAACGACGAAATCTGGCTAAACTTGGTGGTACTCCGTCACATGCCGGACATGATTTGTTATTTAGTGAAGAAAATATGAAACTAATTTAATTTTTCACCAATACCTCCAAAATATTTGTATTTTTTAAATGATTTTGATGAAATGAAATGAAAAGATACAAGATTGTTAAATGATTTTGAGTTTTACTTTATTTCGGGATCCAAATCTTCTCAAGGCTTTCAAAGTGCAAGTCCAAATTAGTGGACTAGATATGGAAGAAGATTCGATCCAAGCCAAACTCCATTATCAAATGGTCTACCGAGTCTAAAATCATGCCCTTGACTTGGCATTACCATCCTTCAAAGAAGTTGCTTTTGTATAAATAAATTATGCATCTGCAGCGCCAACTCAGATCCAAATAYCCAAACAAATCTCTCAAGATGAACTTATCAAACTCCTATCCGAAAATAGATTACTGGTTATGAAAAGCTTTACCAAGCTTCTCAGAACCCCATTCAAACCACAGATGTTAGATATACCTCCCTTCAAGATGGTAATACTAAAATTGCCTTCAAGCTGCATCATCCACGTCGGCAATACTGCCTGTTTTCTCCATCCAATTTGCTTTACAAGATTTTTCATCCTTTGATATACATGTAGTCAAGTTTCTACCCGATTGGTAGACTTATCTATGAATTTAAAGACCAAGATTGTCATATGAGATGGGATCCATTCTGTAATTGCAGCTACTGTTAAAGACAACAAGAACAGGAATGATTATCTAGTCTTGATTTGGAGGACAAGTCAAAATCTAGATCTAAAAAATCTAAATCCAAATCTCAAAAATCTCTTCAAAAGAAATATGAGGCAGGCAATCCTACAGTATGATTGTTAGGAGAACTTAGGGACAAGTTTGATTACTATATCACATATGAAAATCCCATACCTACTACACTATTGCCTACTTCCTCTCCTTCTTCACCCATTGAACCACATGATGATCCTGATCTACCCATGTTAGACATGTTTCAGTTAGAAGAATTCCCACCTCTTAAAACATACACAAAAGAAAATGTCCAATATCAACCAAAAATCCTTACTCCAAATATTGTTGATTATTCGGGACAACACCAACCTCTTTCAGTAGTTGAGAAAGTTTTAAATTGGCAACTGACAACTCCTTGAGCCACAATAAGATGCTTTCGAAAATATCCTCACAGCTCTCCCACTTATATCAGAAAATGTCTACCGAGGTTGATTTCATATCAAATACTATTGTTGAAATACAGTCAAAGATTGCTATTCTTCATGAAGAACTCATGAATATGGCAAGAAGGCTAGATGTCAATTCCTCCTTGTTCTATGCTAAGAAAAGCGAGAAGAAWAGACTTGAAAATCAACTAAGGTATTTCGAAGAAGAGGATAGAAGAAGAAAGCAAACTCAGTATCAACATTACCAAAACCAGTTCCCTCCCTTATTCGAAAATGTAAAATCCTTTTAATCACCTTTCACAGTCACAACCCCTTTACAACCTATAATAGAATATCTTTCTCCAGTCTCTAATCCCTTCTCTGTGGGATCACTAGTATTCTAACCTTCTACATCCATCTCCAAACCACAACTGTCACAACCAAAAAGGCAGTATTCTAGACAATCTCAACTCGTGCAACGTCCCTCTAAATAGAGCATACTATAAGTTTGTGCTCCCACATCCACAACTATTGAAAACGTAAAATACAAATTTTACCATTATTTTACTAATATATGCAATGACTATACTATATAAAGGGATAAAATGACTCATAAGGTACCAACCTGAATAAGAATAGAGCGACTGCACATTTCACGAGATTGTGCAATGGAAGCGGTGCACATGGAGCGATACAAATATGCAAAATGATAGTTCCCCAACTCAAATATCCCGAATGACATAAATCCTCGAGCGATAGCATGTAATGAAAATCAATCTTGTTCTCAGAACGGTTTGCGAAAAGCATACTACTCATGAGATACAAGATCAAACAATGAGTTCGCCTCGCATAAGTAACATCATCCGCATTATCATTCAAGGGCTGCATAAATTCTTCCTCAAGAGTCCATAGCAGAATACAATTCCCCTTTAATCAGGGAAATTGCGGGTCTAAATCATAATAAGGWCTCGTAATAACTCTGTCACTGCTTTATACCTTGATCATAGTGACCGCYAGTAATAGGATCACCATTAGTGGGCAAACCCCATAATACCACCACATCCTATAGAGTGGTAGTGGCCTTCCCGAAAGTGAGATGGAAGGTATGCATCTCCGATCGCCATCTTTCAATCATCGCTGTCACGAGCGCATGATCAACCTAAATGCAACGACATCGGGCAACCTCCCAATCCTGCGATGTCCCTTTTCAAAAATTCCCATCTTGTTTTCTTACTTCTAATGCCGTCTCGATATAGAACCTTTCATCCCATATAAGAGCTGATCTATTATATGCCTGTCTCGTCAAAATAATAGGGTCTATTGGACCCGAATGAACATTGATGTGTATACGCTCGTGCTCCATTTAAAATATAAAAATATTATTTTTTTAAAAAAAATTTGACATAACTTCCTATTTAAATTAAACATTCACCAACTTGAGAAGGCCACATCTAGTAAACTATCTGATCAGGAAGTGAAGAACGGGAGATAAACATAATCATGAAAAAAAGTATATTGATTCTTTGGGCGACATAAACGTAAAAAATACGAACATTATGAACATTATGATCTAAATTGAACATTGTGAACTAAACTTGGGTATCCTTGATATAGTAATTGAGTTATTGAATCATGCTAAAAAAATGCAAGTGGTAAAATTACCAGCAATTTACCCACTAAACATTCAATTCAACTTTRGGCGACATAAACRTAAAAAATACCTAACTAAACAAGTTCACTATCTTATGAAAAGAAAATCTCAAAAATTTCTTAACTAAAATGCAAGTTTCTGATCCGCAAGACTAAAACCGTTTGAAACCAACAAAGACTGAAATACATATTAAAACTCACAAGATTGCAATAACTGAAATTGTAATCCATAACAAAATTGCTTCATACTTTTATATGCATTTTCAGAATACATTTACTGAATGAAAGCGTGTTATGCAATAATCCAAAAAAACAACCTTCTTTTAGAGACATTATATCTCAAATCTCTAAAATGTCTAATTGTTCAGAAAATAGACACAGAAAAGGATCAATATCATCTGCCCATGGAGATAATTCCCATTGCCGACAGTAATGATAGACTAAGAGTTTATTCCTCTACTCAAAAAGTCATGGTAGTTGCTGAATCTTGTAGATTCGAAGCAACAGTACAAATTGAATTGGGAAGTGTTAGTTCATACACAAAATAGTTATGTGTAAAATTATAACCCATAACACTGAAATGGAAGATTTAATTGAATAAATAGATTTGTATGACATATTGTTGTTAATACAATATTTGGTTTGATTAACTTTTTTTTTTTTTTAATCCCACAACATTGAAGTGGAATTTCGTTCCACAGCAACAGAATTTCATTCACCCACAAAAATACGACATGCCATTCCATTTGAACAATACAATRACAAATTTGGAATTCTTCAACAACAGAATTTGGTTTATCCAACAACAATACAACCTATCATACAATATGTCAACTAAATTTAACGACAATATTGCATTCAATATCTGGTTTCTTTGTGGAGGTAATGGAATGAGAGGATTTGTAACTGAAATAGAACCCACAAGACCCCATAAAAAATTGAAACGAGCAATGAAGCATACCTTGAGTAGCTGGAGATTGCAAGGGGAGAGCTGGTGCACTTGTGTAAGGGTTGAAACTAAGAAAACAAGTAATGCGTGTATACCACGGACTTCAATTGCCAGTGCACTTGAGCTGCCGTCGCTGCTGAAGTTCAGTTGCAGGAGAGCAGCGTCACTGGAGAGGTTCAATCGCCAAGTTGCAGAAGTRACGGTTTAGAGGGATTTGCACTTACGYTCTAAGTAGAAGGATGTAAAAGCTGATTAGAGTGCCACTCCATCCGGCGTCTCTGCTTTAATTAGAGCGGGACTTGCACTAACATTCTACCTCAAAATGAAAAATTTTGAATTAGTTAAGACGCTAGAAAAAGGGGTGTCTTTGATTCTTAAAGATGCCCCTTCGATCGCGTCCATGTCAAAAACTTCCATGCTCAAGAAAAATGGATCATGGCGAAGTGGATAGTCAGAACCCGATTGTTTGGGTCAAATTCTCCAACTTCTTTGCTAACTCCATCAGAAAAAGTTTTTAATTAAAGGCTAAAGTTAATTCAAGTATAACTTAATTCTTTCAGCCTAGTGGCAAACTCCCAATAACCATTCAGCACTAATAAATTTAAAAAAGGCACAAACATGTCTTTTTTGTCCGCATAAAAATCTTTAAATAAAATTATGTGCATTAAGCAAAATAGCAAATCTTCCATTTTGTTTGACCATTTGTTTGGCAATGATTTTTTAAAATCAGATTAAAGCCTAATRGATATCTTAGTTAATACAACTRCTTGATRATTAGACTTTCTATAGGAGTTCGAGATAAGAGCTTTGAGCTACTGCTCTAGCTCGATTCAATCTCAAGTTTAAAAAATATTCGTCCCTCACATGCATTTAATCTGTTGTTTCTGTATGTTAATAGCTCAATCCCTTTGTTGAAGTTTGATTCTCTCGTCCTCATGGCGGACAATCTGCCCATGAATTTGGTAATTTACAGGTTTGTGAAACCTCAAACAAAGTTGAGAGAAATTCCCAGAAAAGACGTCACCTTGTGCCAGCAAAAGAAATGCCAAGAATAAACCATCGAGTTTAAATCTTTTATCGCAGGAGTTCTATGGCGGTAACTTTTAGTCACTCTTCGGGTATATCATTGGTGCAATCGGGCGACGTCTCTGCCTGCCATGGCGGAAATGGTGATGTCATTTTCACGGTATAACTTGTTTTTACTTTGTGATGCACCGAGTCAATGACTTCGCAGATTACCCTGATTGCAGGCCGAAAGCCCTGCTCATAGAACATCCATTTTCAATTTCTGAACGCTTGGGTCAACTCAACTCTACAAGAAGACTAATGGATTTCTCCAGATTGGTGAAGTTTCTGCTTTCCGTTTATTGCGTGTTTTCATCAAAGCCCACTTTGTCTATTTCGTCTTTGAGCCGAGAAGGCTTGGCTGAAATCAATTTGGAGTTTCTAGATATGGCTAAAAGACCGGAGATTTTTGACTGGATGGTGGATATTAGGAGGACTTTGCACGAAAACCCTGAACTTGGTTTTGAGGAATTTGAGAATCAGAACAGAGCTTGATAAAAATGGGAATACCATACAAGTACCCAATAGCTGTAACTGGTTTTGTTGGTTTCATTGGTACTGGGAAGCCACCTTTTGTCGCTATCAGAGCGGATATGGACGCTCTTGCAATGCAGGTATCATCTTACAAAAACCGTGTGTATTTCTACAGTGAAAATTATTTTAGGTACTTTTAATCGTTACTTATTCTGAAACACTAAAAGCCACTAGCTATGGATTTGTTCAACTTTTGACTCAGCAATTGGCTCTGATCCTTCTCAATAAGATAAATCTAGAACGCTTTCTCCAGGAAGGGGTGGAATGGGAGCACAAAAGAAAAATACCTGGAAAGATGCATGCTTGTGGGCATGATGCCCATGTARCCATGCTTCTCGGTGCTGCAAAAATGTTCCAAGAGCTTCGTAATGAGCTAAAGGTTCCATTTTATGTTTCCCTTAGATAATTTATCTGAGAAATTCAGATGCCATCGGCAGTCTATCTCCTTCTCTAAATGGCATGCACTGATTTTTATGTTGGCGCACGCCTTTTCTTTTGTTCAAGGCCAGTCAATGTCATCCTCCACGGAAATATCCAAATTACCATATTAGCAATGACTCATGGAAGAATTTAGATCGAGACTAGGCTTCGTAGACGAACTCGAACGGGTTCCATCGTTTCCCACAGAATGAGAAAATGCTTCCAAAAAAGAAGAGATAATGTCTTCCAATTCGGGGCAAAGAATGCCTAGAACTACTTTCTTGCAAAGGAACAAAATCAAGGAAAATTTTTTACACATTGGCATATTTGTCCAGTATCTATAGAATAAGCACTGTGAACCATCCGCTTCGAAAAGACAGTTGTAAGAATTGAACTGAAACTCGATTGGAATACGAATGAGATCAGAAAGGCCATTGTTAAGATAAATCAAAGAAAGAGTGGGAAGTCCTTGTAAATGATCGAGACCTCGCAAACAACGACGCTCCTTCCCCATATTCATTCAAACCCACTGCTTGATGAATGGCATTTCCACCAAAGATCTTGCCTTCTAATTGAACTGTCAAGCAATATCTCTTGTTAATCTCGTAATGTCTAGTTGATATTCCACATGGATTTATGTCTTTGACTACTATGTGGAACTAGTTACAATTGAAGCAAACTGTGTCTTGAATGGTTTTTCCCTATTATCTATACATACTATGTCAAATATAAGTAGTTATTTTGATATAGAATGTACCTTTCACATTCCCCTTTCAGTTTTACCTAATGGCACAGTTTAAAATTTTGTGTGTCAAGAAGAGAACAGAGGCAAGATGTTAACTATAGCAAAAGACCAAAGTAACAGCATGAATTCAAAAAGATTTAAGTTTGAAATTTTAAAATGAAGGCCAGGAGAAATCCACCTTGTTTTGAGTTACTCAAGCGAAACAATTGGCATTACTTTGGGTCAAAATGCTACCAAAACATTAATGCTGAGGCATAAAACATTTGAAAATTAAGATTATATGGAGCTAATAAGTACAATGATAGATTAAAGGTGTTCCTATGGAGATTGTAGCATCGCATAACAGGCTTTAACTGCTGTGCTTGTGAGCAACTAAAATTTAGCACGGTTTCTGTACTTTTCCATTATTAATATCCTAGCTCCATTCAATTTTTTTTTTTTTTTTTTTGGGTGAATGCTAGTCAGATAAATTCCTTGGCATAAAGTTGTAAAAGCTTTTGCAATTAGTGGATTAGTATCATATAAAAGTTCCTTTTCCATTTCCAAATTGTCAAGTTAGGCTAGGGGTTGTCAGTTAATAATAACTACATTTTTTGTTCGTCAAGATTCACTGCTTTTCATCTCCTTTCCAGGGAACTGTCATTCTGGTTTTTCAACCAGCTGAAGAGGGAGGTGGGGGAGCAAAGAAAATGCGAGATGCTGGAATACTGGAGGATGTTGAAGCCATCTTTGCCTTACACGTCTCCTCCCGTCATCCAATTGGCACTGTTGCCGCTAATGCTGGCTCTTTATTGGCTGGTAGTGGTTTCTTTGATGCAGTAATTAATTGGAAAGGTGGCCATGCAGCCATTCCCCAGCACATAATTGATCCAATTTTGGCAGCTTCCCACATAGTTGTCAGTTTGCAACATCTTATTTCACGGGAAGCTGATCCCTTAGATTCACAGGTACAGGTTCACATCTACAAGTCTTATTCATTGCTTAAGTCTTAACTTTAATTTATCAGTCTGAATCTTCTGAAGTCTTAGGTCTCCCCACTCGGCCCCCCCCCCCCCCCCCCGGCCCCCCAATACAAAGGAAAAGCTGAAGCTTTTGGAAAGGTTATGACTTTGCTGCAAGTATTGGTTGTACCTGAGGAAGCAATGATTCAATTTTGTCCACTGTTTCGGAAACATTTTCAAAGCGATACTATCTTGCAGGTAGTAACAATTGCAAAATTCCAAGGCGGTGCTGCATTCAATGTAATTTCTGTTTCAGTCACAACAGTGGAACCTTCAGAGCTTTCTCGAAACACAGTTTCATACACCTTAAACAAAGAATTGAAGAAGTTAGTTTGCAGCAGATTGGATGTTGAATAGCTATTGAAGCCTCTAAGTTGGATTGCTGAAAATTCCTTTGGTTTGATCAATTCGTTACAAGTATCTCTGTAACATACAACTTATTGTTGTTGAAATTGCTACCATATGGTACCCATTCTAAGCCAAGCTGCTGTACACAGATGCAATGCAAGTGTTGATTTCAATACAAATGAAAGTTCCTTTTACCCAGCAACTGTAAACAATTATAACTTGCACCAGCACTTCCTAAATGTAGTTGGGAATATGCTGGGAGCTAAGAACATCATAGAGGCAAAGCCGCTTATGGGATCAGAAAACTTCTCTTGCTGAAGCTGTTCCTGAGTACTTCTACTTTGTAGGAATGCTCAATGAGAGTAAGGGACAACTTGAATCTGGGAACTTCCCTTACTTCAGAGTAAATGAAGATGTGCTAAAATATGGTGCTGCTTTGCATGCATCATTAGCGACATTCGACATAGGCCTAAACCATCTGTGCAGGAGGGTAGTTTTCATGATGAACTATGAGATTTTGTATCATACTAAAGACCCTGCAACCAAATGAAATTGGATTTGCGTGCCACGAAGAACTCTATTTTGCTTTTAGACTTGTTTCCWYCCAAATTCCAGAGGCCTTCAAATCTGTTCTCCTGCTGTGTAAGATATCCCAACTCATGTTCTACCACATGCCACTTCACTCTTCAAATGGCAGAACTAAAAAAATTTCACCAATACAARAGGCAAAGAGTTTTTCCTTTTTAGCGTCGTGGAGAATCCATAAGGAGATTGTACCATGTACATGTAGTACCATTGAAGTTGAGTTGTATAAATTGTGTAATCATCTTGTACCAGATATGTAAGTACAAGGTAACCGAGTCMCAAGACATTTATCTTGAAAAGGAGTACTAGGTGACTGAATCACATGATAATTATACAAGATATGTACATAATTATCTGCCAGATAGGATTTTCAAAAATTTTGATAAGAACCTCCAAAGTAAAGAACAGCTCTTACCAATAGATCAGTCTCTCTCAAGTCTTCTGAACCGATGAAGTTCTCTGATCTAATTTCCAAATCTAGTTCGCCAATGTCAACTAGGGAACGATGTTCAGAGTCGCCGAGCACATTTGAGAAGAACCATTTCTCTTTCCCTCGTTGCGTGGACTTGGAAAGTGGACAAAAGTTCTGGCGATGGAATCCCGATAGATACTTGTCTCATTTCAAGCCAACAGAACCAGAGTCGGACGTTGGATTCTTGTCTCATTTCAAGCCGACAGAACTAGAGTSGAAGAGAAAGAGTTTCGTGTTCAAGCAATCACCTAATTGCTACAGCGAGATGAACCCTGCAGAACGAGAGGAAATGCTCAGATCTGCCATTTCTCATTGCAAGAAATACTCTACCTAGGTTCCTTTTCTGTGCATTGGATCAGACAACATCTAAACGCCAGAAAGGCAGGTTCGATTGCTTCGTGGCACAGAATTATTCTCCCACAAGCTGAAAACAGAGGATTTCTTGTAGAGTTTTTCTTTGATTTTTCTGTTTGCAAGGTCCTTGAACCTGGGAAATCGAATCAGCTGTTTCTTTCATTCTTTAAAATTTTGTTCTTTCGAAAAAAAAAAAAAAAAAACCGTATTTATGGTTTTGATTTCTTGTTATCTTATGTTGGGTTCAGTTATTTGCTCTATTTCACGGCCGAGTTGAGGAAGGAGCCACAATAGCCCTACAATATTTTTTTCAACATCTTATATAATGTTAATATTTTTAAAAATTTATATAGGATTCTTATAAAAAAATATATCATTTTGCATATCTGCATTGGTATGCTTGTATATTAGAACACTCAAATGCTATTCACCTGGTACAAGTGTTCACAGCGTGTTTAGTTGAGTGAGATTGATCAAACCTGTTCGATCTAAAAATAAAAATTTAATAATTTTTATATCCGTTTACTTCTAAGGGGGTGTATTATTCATTTACGTCTCTATCGCGGGTAGAGCAGTTTGGGGAGATTTGATTTTATTGAGCGTGTTCATTCATTTTGACTATCTTAACTAGCTCAAATAAGGTGTACAAATAAAAACATCCATGCCCTACGTCTTTCATCTCGAGAGGGTCTTCCTCCACTAGCAGGTTTTTTGGGTAAACTTTTCCGGAGTAGTATTGTAAAGGGAAATGATCAACCGCTTGGATCATGTTTAGACAAATAAAAGCATACTTTATTATTTATGAATTTTCAATGAAAAGATTTCCAACCCTAATGAGCTTAAGAAAGTTGGATCGGAACTTAGTTACCACAAGTATAGTATCAGATTGATGTTTTGTAGTCCAAAATTGTCGCAAAGTTTCAATTTYAGCTAAGTTTCATTTTTTAGTTGAATGACAAAATAGCTATTCCGAAAGTTGACACCTTACAACTTTTGTAGTTGTGTTGGTTGAAATGTGAAGGTGTCTATTCAAACAAGGGGTTTCTCTCTTTGAATAGAGAGACTCATCTGTTCAATTTATAACTGTGGAGACTAAAATATACAATCAACAGTTGAATCTATTCGTTAAGTGAATTTTGGAATGCTATAAATAGGCCTCTTACAGAATTGAAAAATTTGTTCATTTTTCTACATTCTATCATCTCTCATTCTTCCTAACTTTGATAGGCATCTCTCCTATCTTCTTCTTTTTGAGAGTTCTATACTTTTCATCTAAAGAGAGTACAAAATGCTTTTCAATTCCCTATTTCACGTGATTTGAAGTACCTCTATTGCAAGAAGGGATAGTTGTATCTTGGGAGGCGATTGTCGTTCAACATTGAGCACCGTGCGGGGCAAATTTATCTTAAGAATAAAGAGTTAATCTCTCGCCTCAATCCATTCTTTTCTTTTTTTTTTTTTTACCTTCATTACCTAGAACAAGTGAGTGTACTCTAAGTCATTGATTTATTTTTCGTTTTTGTACTTGTTTTATGAAAGAATATATTTGCATATTATAGTTACATGATATATTAGTTTTTCCTTGGAGAAATGGATCGCTATATTATTAAAAGCAATAATAGAATTTACATAGGTTAATGGAGGGAATCAAATTCCCTCACCCAAGCACGAGTAGCTTCATGAATTCTATCCCTAATAATCTTGGCTCGTATGTGAGCCGGAGGAGACAAAGTGCCTCCCCAAAAAGTTGAACGTTTCGCCACCTCCAAATCTGGTATATAGCCTCTCCAAATCAATCTGCCTAGGTAGCACAAACCCCAGCCATCACTTGTGTCATCCGTAAACTGTTATCCACCCATGCTGAAACCTCATTGCACCTGGAAAACTGCTAACTAATGGACCTCAACATGAGTGCTCGACATGTGCATCACACCCTTCAGCAATCACTTAAAGCATGTAGCATAATCTCCACCCTTTCATCACAAATAGAACAAACATACCTCTAGAAAATTTGAGCTTGATAAAGTAGTTCAGTCGCCCTCCTCTAGCAAACCAAACATGCAACGCAAAAGACCCTTCAGCTTCCATATGTGAGAGTATGATTGTTTCGCTTTGGTGGGTGGTGGTGGTAGTTGCCATACATAACTGTAGAGTAGGAATTCCTATTGCAGATCCTACCCAACAACGGTAATATATCTCTCTAGCCTCCTTCACTTGTGCCAGCATAAACATCTCCCATACCTCCCTAGAGAGCTTAAGCCGAATCTGCACCTTATCCCATCCCAAACTCGGGATCCACATATTCCAGACCCAAACACCCGCATGCCCTTTCTCCAGTTCTAGCTTCTCGATCARTAGCTTCAATGAACCACATGGCAACCAATAATCTTCTCGAAAATAGCATCGTATGCCCATCCTCAACAGAGAACTCCAAATTCAACTATAATAACCACCATCTCACGCAAACCTTTCCAAATATGAGAGACCCAAGTGCCCCTGCCAGCACGATGATGTTCCTGTGCCAAAGTCCCATRCTTTGCCATTAAAACTTGTGTCCAGAGGGCATCACCACCTTAGCTACTTTATCGACCTGGCCTGTTACTCAAGATTCTCGATTATTTCATTTCCTGATGTTAGCAATGTACAGTGGTMAAATAGGATCATTTTCTTCTCGTGACCTTTTACTTTTTTTCATCATATGGGAGTTAGAATTAATTCTTGTTTATCTACTTCTATCCATGTGGGGAGGAAAGAAACGTCTRTACTCGGCTACAAAATTTATTTTGTACACGGCGGGTGGCTCGATTTTTCTCTTCACTAAACTGCTCCAACCCATAGAAGCAAGGGCAACATTATTTAGCTCAAGGAGTCCTTGCGGCCCCAAACCTCTATCCCCTCTCACGCAAACCTCTCCAAATATGAGAGACCCGAGTGCCCTTGCCAGCACGATGATGCTCTTGCACCAAGGTCCTATACTTTGCCATTAAAGCTTGCTTCTAGAGGGCATTCRGATTCACCAAACTGCACCAACCCATAGAAGCAAGGCAGTAGTATTGAGCTCATGGAGTCTCCACAGGCCCAAACTTCCATCCCTCTTTAGACTAMATATTACCTTCCGCTAACATAATGAAATTTTTGTTGATTTTTGAGCTCTCTCCAAAAGAATAACCGATTGATCCACTTCAAAGTTTTAATAACACCATGGGGGTAGCTTGATTGTGTTCATAGTATAATATGGGGTCGTGGATGTAAAAAATTGAATTAGAAGAGCTCGAGCAGCCAATGATAGCTATTTAGATTTTCGTCTTGTTAGCCTCATTTGCATCTTATCAACAATGTACTGAAATGTTTGATATTTTGGCCAATTGTGCAATAAAGGCACTCCTAAATGGACTCCCAAATCCTCAATGAGTGTTACATGGAGCCGTCTGGCCAACACCGTTGCCCTTGCTACTAGCATGTTCAGAGACACAAACAATCGGGTCTTTGATAGATTAACCCTCTGCCTAGACATATTACAAAATTGAGTAAGGGTAGCTCTAGCTTGTTGCGAAGTCGCTTCCCCAAACAAAAATAGATTATCAGCAAAAAATAAATAAGATATATGAGGAACTTGCTGACTAACCTGAGCGGGTATCTTTACATCTCCCACTTGCAACTGCCTTCTGAATTTGAAATCCCAACATCTCTGTGCAGAGCACAAAGAGCTTATGCGACAATGGATCACCTTGGTGGATCCCTCTTGTTAGCTTAAAACACTCAAAGAGGATGCCATTCAGAGTATAACCAATAATGTAGAGGTCATCCAACGCATAATAAGGTATGTTATCGCCTAGGGAAACCAACATGGCGGATAACAACACATAGAGTGCCCCACTCAACCCTATCATATGCCTTTTCCAAATCCACCTTAACTGTCATTAAGCCTTTTCTCCATTTTTTCAAATTTATAGTGTGAATGATTTCCTAAGCAACACAACATTATCTGCAGCTTGCCGACTGGGTATGAAATTGCTCTGGGCAGAGCCGGTGAGTTTTAACATAACTCCCTTTAAATGATTGGCAATGACTTTTGTAATCATTTTCATAATCACACTATAGAGGGCAATTGGTTAAAACTGAGCAACAGTTTCATGGTGCTCTTGTTTCGGAATTAAAGTGATGAACGACATGTTGAGGGACTGTGGAATGTCACTAGATCAAAAAGTCTACTAGAAAAACTGCACAATCGATTGACCCACGTGCCAATACTTTTGCAAAAACCCGTGGCGAGGCCATCTTGGCTAGGCCATGTGTGGGCCCATCTGTAAAACAACATCATTTACTTCATGTGGATGAACCCTTTTGTTCAAAGCAAAGATCTCCTTTCTACTAAGGGTTGAAAAAAGCCATTTGAAACTATCCACTTGCGTTACAAGCTCTAATGTATACAAATCAAATGTAGAAATTACGGACCAGGCTCTATAACCTGATCAGATCATCAATTTACTATCCCTCTGTATCCTTTAAGTACCTAATCTTGTTTTTGTAAGCTAACTGTGAAAATACCGAATATTAAGCTCCCTATTAGTAAGCTAACTCACTCGGACTCTTTGAAACCAGTGCAATACTTTTGCATCAAGATTTCCCATCATTCCTCCACCAGCTCTTGCTCCAAGTTTGAAAGAAATCTGGACGGTCTCCAGCTGAGGCTCCACTGGATACCATCCGGCTGTGCTAAGACACTTCCGCCAAAACACATTACCAAACTCCTATCTACCCATAGCTGAGTCGTGGCTAAAAATTTCTGGATGATGTCCGTTAGCATCCGACCTCTCCCACACCTATTGGACTAAGGGCAAGAATCCTAGATGTCTGAACCAATCAATATTCACACAAAAGGGAGCACTCATAGGCTCATTGATAAACCTAGGCGAACCTCATTGAGAACGAGTGGTGATCTAAAGTAGTGTAAGGAAGATGGGTCACACAAGCATCAGGGAACCTGTGGCGCAACTCCATAATGCAGAGTACCCTATCAAGTCTCGCCTAGATATTGGCCTTCCGTTGACTCTTATTGGACCAGGTGAAGTGAGGGCCAATAAACTTAAGGTCTACAAATCAACACAAATCCACCATCTGTCTCATACTACGAGTCTAATGTCCTTAGTAGGGTGCCCTCCATGTTTCTCATCTCTACTCAGAATTTTATTAAAATCTCCTGCAATCAGCCATGGAGGCTCAATTTTATCCCCTAACTATTGCATACTTCCATAACACTCTTGTCTCTCACGTTGAGGGGAGGTATAAACAATAGAGAAAACCCAAGGAATACTATAAGGTGAGTAAATAATAATACTAACAATCTGAGCATTTGACATAACCACCTCTACCCTGATAACTTATTCTCGCCTTAAAATTCAAATCCCACTAGTAAATCCTTAGCCTCTTCCACATGCACACGACTAAACCTATTACCCCTTAAAATAGTATCTACCTACTCCCTACTAATCCTAACTTCCAACAATGCAAAAACGGAGGGTCAACAGGATGAAATGAGCTTAAACAAGTGGGATTGAAACTTATCGGCTGCCCCAGACAATTCCAGATAAGAAATGACATAAGGAAGCTAAACAATTTACAGGGTAAAATATCCGGATACCTCTGAATCCATAAGAGTTACATCACTCGAGTAACTGGACTCAGCTCTGCTGCTCATGACCAACCTCAAGGTGCACCACAACATCAACAAATGTCTCAAAAATCGAAGGTTGCTCGGTACCTAGTATACTAATATGCTGTTGTGCCAATACATGGTGGACATCCTCAAGCTCTGCGCAAGTTCTTGCTTGGCCTGGCCTAACCCCGTTAACAATAAGATCCATAGGTCTGTGTGGGTTCGCCACTGGATCCCCAACCGATACAAGCGAGGGGAAACTAGAAGTGGAGAAAGACAATCACATAGGTCACTATTCGAACGACTATACCTTGATCTGCTTGCTCAACTGGGTTCACTGCTAGCCTGCTCACCTCCAGCCTAAAACAAGAAACTAGGCGGCCCAGCTACACTTGCAAGGCCTCGCAAAGTTGGGCCACTGACCTAGTTTGCCTCAGTGGACCCCCTATTGGGTCCATGCTTACCTCCAAGTCTATTCCCAAATCTTCCTCGTCAAGAGAGGCAAAACGATTAGCAGGTGGGGTTGCTCCAATGCGAACTCAATATGAATCGCCTGCTCACCCACTTTAGATTTACCGTTGCCCCTACTCTGATTAGGATGATCACGAAAGCCCCTTCGCTCTATCCTGACAGATTCAAGCGCATCACTACTAACCTGCACAACCCCACCCGACCACCTGTAACTGCCACCAAAGGGGAGGCCAGACCTACGCTGATTCTTCGGATCATCCATGGCCCAGAGGGCATGGTTGTGTCCAGTAGAGCACCCTTAGTACCCCTTGACAATAGCGCCGGTGGCTGAAAAGAGGTAGTAGTCAGCGATTCAGTCCCTTGTGGTGGAACTCTCCCGTTACCCTTTATTGGTGGTTGAGCATTGATAACCGGGTTTGGCTGACGAGGCAAGAATCAATAATATGACCATATTATTGGCACTGAAAGCATATAGAGAATAAGCCTTCAAATTCCACAACTTGAGAATGGCCAAGAACAAAATCTTTTAGAACCAGAGACTGATCAAGTACACCTCTACACATACTTTGGCACAACGCCCCCCGTTTGCATGCAACGTGGTATTATCAACTTTAATCACACGACCAATGAGGTTGCCCATCCTAAAGAGTATGCCTGAATAAAAAAATTCAATTGGGATGGCTAGGAATTGAACCTATACCAAAGTAGTGGTAATGGCCTCTTTGGAAGGCGAAAGTTTGGCTCCCACTTGCTCATGGTGACATAATGACCAAACACCCCCCCCCCCCCCCAACCATTAGATCGATATCATGAAGTCTTTGCTCCATTGCACGAATCGCCATTGTTTGACCTAGGACTTTAATCACCAGTGCCTGTCGCCAAGGAAACCACAACCTACGACATTCCTCCTCAGTCAATTCCATGGATAGGCAAAACATAGCCCCCTATACATGTGGCCTTACCAAATTTGACAGAGCAAAATCCACCTCCTCCTCACCAATATAGACTGGAAAGAAATTTGTCGACGTTTGAAAAGTCGCCTTAAAGGATCTCCCAGCCCAGGCATTGGCCCCCACTTGTGATGAACGCAGTTGCAGTGGAGATTGTCTCTCAACCTTCTACGCGGGCAATGAGGAATCTCGCACACTTCTATTTAAACTTTTTCACCCCTCGACAAATGATGTCGGCCTTTTCCGATGACCTACCATCACTCTCAATGCTGACGACACTCACGTTGTCATCCATTTGCTTAGGAGTATTTGTCACAATAAATGCTATATTAGTTTCTCCAACAAAAAACTTGCACTAGTATACGTATGTATATATAATCRAAAATTTCATCATTCATTGTTTAATTGGTAATACTATTTGTATAATAATAACTATATTAAATCTAGAAATATTAATAAAAAATATATATATTTAGAGTAGTATAATATATGAATCATATGGCATTAATTCAATTCACATTTTTATTTTTTCTAAAAGAACATATATAAACATTGTACATATATAAAGTAGAAATTGTTACTTGATTTACAATAATATGAAATAAATCTAAACTATAATTTAACAGACAAACCATAAAATATTAAATTTGGCACCATATTGAATATTCTATAGCAATGAAATTAATTCTATATAATATATAAATTTTAAAATATTAAAAGGAAATTTGAACGTGACTTGTAATTTTCTTTNACATTGCTCAAATTTACTTCTCCGATGAGTTTGGCCCCCTCTTCTTTCCAAAGCCAACAACTGCAACAAATCAAATATAATATAAGATTATGCTCACTTGTAATTTTCTTTTTCATAAAAAGAGAAATTAGAATATATATATATATATATATATAAAGAATAGAGTATTCACTAGAATATAGATATTGCATTTACCGCGCATTCACCGGTAAAAAGATACAGTAGAAGCGGCAAAAAGAATTACTACGGTAATTTTGGGAAGCTTCACAGTTCTATTCATAATCTAACATAAAAGGCCTTTCCATTTTCCTCTGCACAATTTCCAGTAACCCTCTCTTCTTTCCGGTCGATCTCACAGCTAAATCCAATGCAGGAGAGAAGAAATTCAAACAGAGGATAGCTACGGCGGGCGCGTCATTTGTGGAGCCCTGTTGAAATCGGTTGAAGAAGCTCAGGATCACGCCGAGCTAACCAAAGACTCAAACTTCAGCGAGTCGTCCACCGACCCGTTCTGAATCTCGTCTGCGCTACTTGCGGCAAAGCCTGCCGCCCCAGAACTGTAATTACGACACTCTTTCAGTCCGTCTTCGTTGTAAATTATGCGAGATTGTTGCTTCTTTATAATGACTTGTTGCGTAATTCTATTAGACTTGTTTAAGTTTGGATCACTCTAATAAAGGCGATTGGTCTAAGATGTTAGAGTAATTGTATGATTATGTTGCACTCCTTAATTTTGAGATCAGTATGATAAAGGCCATTGCTTTGAGGAGTTGCCCGGGTAATGGTGCAACTTGTAAGCACAATGAGGAACATGCTGGTGCTTTAATTTAGGCGGATTATGTTAGAATAGTTTTTAGTGCATGAATTTCAGTGGTTTGTGGCGATTCATCGAATTGTGGCATTCTTAAGCTCATAGCAGAGAGATATAGAGAGTAATAGGTAATTGCAATTTTGTAACTTTTGCACTTGTTTTTTCTGGATATTGTGAAGAAGTGCATCTTGATACGTACTCAGTATACTGAGATATGTCATGCAGATTGGACATATAGATTCTGATATTCCATTTGGGATGGGGGGCAAGAACTTTGGATCAAGGAACAGTTTATTCAGCATAAGTCTCAATGCATTATTATTCTACATTATGCTTTGATGGTAATAACTCATGGAGGCTGTTTTGTATTGTGTTATATTGTTTCTTATTCTTATTGGGGCATCGGACGGTGAAAATGTACCTTAAATTTCTGGGGTATTCCTGTGTTTCTCTACCTTATGTTTGTATTTTTTTAGCTCTGCTTAGGCTGTTGTGTGGGAGGAAGGTTTGGCCCCAAGCAAGATTTTCCCTTTTAACATTCATGAAGACAATGTCAAAAGACGTGAAGACTGTTAGAATATCACAATCCTTTATTATTCATTTCCAAGGAAAATCATTGCTGCATGTACATGCATATAGATGTATGTATAGGCATGACATAAATCATGTTTTTTAAGTGTATCAGTGGGTTCTTGTGTTTGTTTTTATTTTTTCCTTTTTGGATGCACTGTGCAGGAGAGGTATTTGCATACCAAGAGAACTGCACACAATATGTTCGTGGATACATCAGAGATGGTAAAGCGAATAAGTTTGGAGGCTCCAAAACCGAAGGTTGAAGTAACTATGGAGGATGTAGATGGAAGCGACAGTTGTCCTCAAGAAGATGTTAATTCCATTCTGTAACTATGAATTATATATATGAGTGCATAGTTGGGGAGCTGTCTTTCTTATACATATGCACAGCAACCTGGGTTGACTTTGTCTTATTTCTGATATTGCGTTCGCCCTCATCATCGTCATTGCAAGAATTAAATTATGAAAATTCAGACCGAAATGCAAGTCTCGGACAAACTTCCAACCCAAAAATGTCTGTTCCAAACTAGAAACTGACCGAAATGCAAGTCTCAGACAAACTTCCAACCCAAAAATATCTGTTCCAAACTAGAAACTGGTAGCTACCCAAGTCAGGGACGAAAGGCATGCATAGTAAGTAATTAGACGCTAAAATGTTAGCCAAAAAAATTAAAAATCTTCCCAACTCACAAGCAATGGAGTAAATAAGAACAGATAATCGCCATAGATCTTCCTGAGCATCGAGTATTTTGTATTCGGTGAGGTTAAACACATGTTCGAGAATTATTTGGCCTTTTTAACTATCTATGGATGCCCAATTGCTCTACTTGGTGTTTTGAAGAAGCAAGCCCAGGGACGAAGACAAGAAACTTCTCAAACAAAATGAGCCCTAAATAACAATCATCAAAAATCAAATAGTGACTCCCTACCGAAAGGGACTGATCAAGATAACCAAAATTTCATTTCAACAGGAGTGAACACACAAAACTTCTTAAATGACAGAGAAATGTAAGATGTTCAATCTATAACATGATTCAAATAAGAATTTAGTTTCAAGCATTCCCAGCCTATTACAAACTAACATTGCTCAAATTTACTTCTCCGATGAGTTTGGCCCCCTCTTCTTTCCAAAGCCAACAACTGCAACAAATCAAATATAATATAAGATTATGCTCAAACTCAAATCTCATTAAGACAATGACGAGTGAAATCTTATTTGAATGTTTCATCCATATATCTAGCTAAGGATCAATTTCAACTATATACAGAATTTAACCAGAAAAGTTAGAACAAAACCAAAATGCATATCAGGGGGAGCAACCACCCTCCTTGCTTAAATTACCCAAAAAATAAAACCGACATATCAATAATTTGTAGATCAGCAAAGCATATTACCAACCAGTTTAGTAGCCAAGGAGAAACCAAAGCCTACAAATGATGGGATTCCATTGTCGTCCCATATATATTTCCAGTTCTAGGCGAAATACTCAAAAAGTATCAATAGGCCGAAATACTCAAAAGTTTCAATAGAAATCATCTGCTAAAACGAAGACATAGAGTTCTAAAGATCACTAGGTAATTATAAGCCACCCTAAGATAACTTATTTCTAATCAAATGAGGAGAAAAAACGATTTAGTAATTCCCAGCAGTGGACAAAAAGGCGCGTTGTATTGCATGCGCCTTGTGGGCGCGCCGCCGTGGCTTTCTCTTTTTTTCCTGTTTTGCTACCTTGGGAGTTTGCCCTCTCACCCTTACGGCCCGAGCCAATGATCCGTGAACCTTCACCTGCATCAGCCAATAACCACAATTACATTCGAGTTAATTCGTGCTATTTTATTTTAATCGTATGAAGAGAGGTGATTGGTGAGCTTACCCATGGTTGTACGTCTCGAGAGATCTTCTGCTTGGTAACCGCTCCGACTGCTGTGAGGAAGATAGGGACTGGTAAAACGAGCAGAACCCTTTAGTACTAAGAGGGTTTTTTATGCTATGTATATATAGTAATATCGAAGGGCTAGGGGTTTTCTCGGAGGAGGTTACTTGTTTGGGCCTAAAGGCCTAGTCTTAGTAAAACATGTGGATGATAATTTTACTGGGCTATAATAATACTTCACTAATTTGGGCCAAAGGTGAGATATTGAGCTTCGTGTCCCAAAACCATCATCTAGTATTCAACTGGGCAATGCCTCRTACTTGGAAAATCTCCTCTTTAAGCAAATATGATGACTCCCCAGTATTGCTAGGGCTGCGGCTTTACATTTCAGTTTTAAATTTTTATTTATTAAAATATTTTTAATTCTCAATTTTGAATGACTATTTTTAAATTTGTTGAAAATGCTTCTGATTTTTCCCTTATGATTTTTTTAAAATGAAAAATTGGAAACACACGTCCTAGCTGACCATAAAATTATTTTGATTATTTTTTATAATTTATTTATAAATATTATTAGTCAATATCAATATAGATTTATTAAATACAAAAACTAGCTGCCATATAAGTGATGAGAAGGTTTTTTATAAGTACTACAAAAATAAACATATGATACATATTTTGCGTTTGCGGTGATAGAAGAGAAACGCTTAAAAAAATATTTTAGTTACTTTTTTCAGTAAAAAAAATTATTTTCAAAAATGAGTTTGTGAAAATATGAAAAAGAATTAAAAAATTAGAAATAGGAATCGACAATAGAAATAACATGACCTACATTAAAAAAGAAAAGTTCAGCTGAAAATGGCAATTATTCCAACTTTTCCAACCCGTCAAGCGTCAAATCTCTCGATCCAGATAAAAATGTAATTGGCCTGTGACTACCATTTTTTCTGCTACGTGGAAGCACGTCATTGGCTAGAAAGTGTACAGAGTATAGACTCGCCCCGAATAGAATCTCCGTCACGGACCCGATTCGCCGGAATAACTTTCTTCTCTTACACTGACTCAACAGTATATAAAATGAAATGAATAAACTCATGTTCACTTATCACTAGGGTTTATCGGACGCCACATCAACTCTCCTTCTCACACTGACCATCACATAGCGGGAGCAAAGAAAAAAACTTCACAAACCATCGACGACAATGTCAGTTGATTCCACTCCGCCACTGGACAAGCTTACTATAAGCGCCGCCGTAGAGAAGGCTCAATTCTCTCAGCGCGTCCTGATCCGTTCGATATTGGGCCGGCCTGATGGCGGAGCGGGACTTGCTGGTCAGGTTGTTAAGATCGGAGGATGGGTGAAAACCGGCAGAGAGCAGGGGAAGGGCTCTTTTGCGTTTTTGGAGGTTAATGATGGCTCCTGCCCTGGGAATCTGCAGGTGATTGTGGATGCCTCGGTGCACAAGCTTGGCGATTTGGTTCCTACCGGCACCTCCGTGCACGTCGAGGGACTCCTTAAGGAGCCTCCTGAAGGGACTAAACAGAAAATTGAGCTCAGAGTTCAAAAGGTTTTGGATGTTGGTATTGTTGATGCGGCAAAGTATCCGTTACCGAAGACGAAGCTTACGCTTGAGTTTCTCAGGGATGTTGTTCACCTTCGTTCTAGAACCAACACCGTAAGAACTTGCCCTCTCTCTGTATGCTTATGCGTTTAGCTTATGCTTGTGTTTCAAAATTTTCTGGCTTAATGTGTGCATACTGTTATAATTTGTGTGTTTATGCAAATATTTTGGGACTATTTTTTAAGAAAAACTTTTAAATAAAGTTATATGATCGATTCCATATTTTTCGAACTAGAGCGTTTAAGGTTTTGTTTTCAATTTTCCATTTTCGACTTTAAGCACATGTAGTTAAGGAAATTGAGGTATTTCTTTCATTTTCCTACTTATCGAGAGTGCCGTCCTCCAATTTTTGTTTGAAGATCAGTTTCTTTCCTGATTCATTTATTCTCGTCTGTTGGAAAAGGTGTTAATGCAGACTGTACATTCATTTCTGTATACATATCTGGAAACTAACCTCTTAAGCTCGTTTACATAGATCACACTAGATGTCATTATCCTGATATTTCATGAGAGTAGTCAAATGGACTTATTTTCCAAGTACTAAGAGTTGTGGCTCTTTTCAATATAAAGTTTGAATTGTCCTCCTTAATTGCATGTAGTCTTCCATCCCTTTATTATGTTTTTGTGCTTGATCTTTTTGGGGAAAGGGCTTGTGTGGTTAATGAGATGACCTCTTTTTTTGAATCTTTTATTCCTCTGATCATTTGTTGAGAATTGTTAATATCACTGCATTGCATCAATTTGATATAACACAATACTTAAGCCTATAGGACTTTGAAGCAGCTCTATAATTGCTGATTGAAAACTCAAACAGTTATTTCGTCTACCAAGAGCTTCCTGCTCGGGAGTTGCATTTATTTTTTGGCAATGACTGGTTAATGATCTTTAACCTGTATTTTTCTCTGCACATCTGTATGCTAAGTCTTTGCATGGTCACTGGAGGATTATTGTTGTAATTACACTTGCATAGTTTGCAGTCAGGATCATGCTTTACCTTGCAGTTTTGCCTATCAATTGTTTTATGCCAATTTATGTTTATTTATTGATTTGTAGATTTCTGCGGTAGCTCGGATACGTAATGCCCTGGCTTACGCCACCCATACGTTTTTCCAGCAGCATGGTTTTCTCTATGTACACACTCCAATCATTACAACTAGTGACTGTGAGGGTGCTGGTGAGATGTTCCAAGTCACAACCTTGATTAGTGAGGCAGAAAAATTAGTGAGGGAACTGAAAGAGAACCCCCTTCCTTCAGAAGATGACTTAAAAGCTGCTGAAGTCCTTGTAAAGGAGAAAGGAGAAACTGTTGCCCAATTGAAATCTGCTAAAGCAAGCAAGGCCGAAATTAGTACTGCTGTTGCTGAGCTCACCAAGGCAAAAGAGAATCTTGCAAAGCTGCAAGAGAGATTGAGGTTGGGAGAGAGATGTAGGCTTAGTGCCGGTTTCCCCAAAAAGGATGGGAAGATTGATTACTCAGAGGATTTCTTTGCTCGTCAAGCATTTTTGACTGTATCTGGGCAACTACAGGTTGAAACATATGCATGTGCTCTTAGTAGTGTGTATACATTCGGGCCAACTTTTCGAGCTGAAAATTCACACACTTCAAGGCATCTAGCGGAGTTCTGGATGGTGGAGCCTGAAATAGCATTTGCTGATATACATGTAAGTGTTTGAGAACAGTGCAAAAAGTTATTTCCAAATTTAGAAATCAAAAGGTTAAAAGCAACTGAGTATTGTTTTTTTTAATTTTTTCCAGAATATTAGTCTCCTTCATAGTGAAGGAGGATTTTGTATATGATCTCATTAATATATGAAGTTTTACAACATCATTGGTATATAGGTCTTGCCTCCATTTTCTGCGACCTCTGCCGTTTTTTCTAATCTAAGTGCCAAAAGGTGTTCTTTTTTGCGAGTTATAAGTATTTATGTCCATCAGCATTTACCAAATAAATATTTTCTTTGAACATACATATACTCGTATGAATGTGGCTATTGGTGACTAGTCTTGAGGACCCTAGTTGACAGTCTTCTATCTTGTTCTCCCCCCCCCCCCCCTTTTCCCCTTTTTCTTGTTGGGTCTTTGCATGCTCCCTCAGGGGGTGGCTTGGTGGTTACTGCTCAACCTCCAGGCACTCTACTACAAGTATGAGGGTTCTCACAATTGCTGATTCTGATGGTTTTTGTAGGATGACATGAACTGCGCAGAAGCATATGTGAAATATCTATGCCAGTGGTTGCTTGATAATTGCCTTGATGACATGGAATTCATGGCCAAATTTATCGACAAAAGTTGCATTGATAGACTTAAAATGGTAGCCTCGAGCAACTTTTTCAGAATAACTTATACCGAAGCTGTTGCAATTCTCGAGGAGGCATCTAAAGAGAGAAATTTCGAGAACAAAGTAGAATGGGGAATTGACTTGGCCTCTGAGCATGAAAGGTAATATGGTTGCACATCATATTGTTGTTGGATTGACTTTGTATACAGGTCTATTCTGATGCCGGGTTTGCTTGGTCTGAAGATACTTGAGTGAAGAGAAATTCAAAGGTCCTGTTATTGTGTATAACTACCCGAAAGGAATTAAAGCATTCTACATGAAGCTCAATGATGACAAGAAGACAGTTGCAGCTATGGATGTGCTTGTTCCAAAGGTAGGTGCAGAGTCAAGTTTTTTTCCATCTCTAACATGATTCACGGTAGACAGACACCTTATCAACATAGTACGGCGATGTTAGTTGCATATTGATTATGTGTTGTCCTCATATTTCAGGTGGGAGAACTAATTGGAGGTAGTCAAAGAGAAGAGAATTATGAGGTCCTAAGATCAAGGTAYGAGATGCCTCTGGTTTACTTTGGTAAATATAGCAAGTCCCCCACGCCCATCCATTACCTTCWCATTATTCTGTTCTTATTGTACTCTTCTCATTATTGTGTTCTTTTTGTACTCTTCTCATGCTTGCATTCGTGACTCTTTAATCTTTATCAATGTCCCTATGATTGCCAATTTCTTTTCTATTTCTGAGGAAATTTTATTGCATGACTACATTGCAGAATATTGGAAATGGATCTGCCACTTGAGCCATATGAGTGGTATCTGGATCTGCGGCGTTATGGGACTGTTAAACATAGTGGTTTCGGTTTGGGGTTTGAACGGATGATTCTTTTCGCCACAGGCATTGAGAATATCAGAGATGTTATTCCATTCCCTAGATACCCAGGAAGAGCAGACCTTTAAAATCAATTATGAGGATTTTCATTGAAGCATTGGATTTTGAAATTAGTAATAGCCGCCATTAACCATGTAACCCTTGTAATTGCAAATTTTTAATAGATACTGAAATACAGAAATGCGATCGCGAATTGTCTACTTCAATACGTGCTATATGTCTGGCTTCCTTATTGCAATGCATCGTTCCATGCGAGTCTGTCATTGTTCACCGTTTTTTGTCTTGTGTTTCTTGCGGGTTGCCGCTGTGATTGGTGAATCGAGTGTTCTCTTACATTGACTTTTACCTTTTCCCGGCTTACTGGCAAATCGTGTATAGAAGATGGTCGTCCAAATCGGAAGCTCATGTGGTAGGCGCATATGTTCATTCATTATATAAGTTACTTTCTCTAGGAAATTATACCGCGAAATCTTGTAGCGTTCTTAAAAACCCAGGCTCTAGGAACCTCTTCAGCTGCAGTTGGTTCTCAAAGTAGGGGTTTTCTCTTAGGCTACAAGGAGTGTTGGAATTTTTGTAATTTTCTCCAAATTGATTAACGTAAGGAATGTTTTAATTTAAAACATGTATCAAGCGTAACCAACAGCTAAGGCACAAATCTTCGAAATGCTCAAAACTAGAGAGAGAACTCCATGAGATCTGGAACATAATAGTCTTAAATGGAGTATAAGTTCTATTTTGTTAAATTATTTTTTACGTTTTAAATTATACATTGCATTTTTTTAAAATACTTTTTATTTTATCTTTTAATTTATTAATTTTTTAACTTTCAATTAGTAAAACATTCTTCCAATACAGGAAATGTGGAATTAATGAGATTATTTTAACCATTTTGATTTAAAGTTTAATAAAGTGCTATATTTTTCTAATTTTGAATGTAAATTTAATATGACATGCATTTTAAAATGGAGAATATATCCATTTACATTTTACATTTAATCACTGGAGTATAACACCGGCACCATCTAGTTTATTGCCAACCTAGCCCTTGAATATGTTCTGCTAGAAGCTCATTTTGAAAGTAAGAAGTTGGATGTAAATTTCACAAAAAGTTAAGAAAAGAATTTGAATATTAAATTCATTAAAATTTTATTTATGGTAATAACTTACTATATTCAAGAAATATTTTGATAAATTTATTCATAATCATGGCAGTGTTCTTCGTGAGGCCATTCCCATTTTACAACAGAACGCTTCAGATTTAAGAAGAGAGGTATATCCCTCCAAGGAAGAATATTTAGTTTGCCATGCCCCTAAATTCAGGAAATATTACCTGTACTACCCTTTACTGACTTCTCCTTCTTATTAGCAACAAAGAAAAGAAAAGAAAAGAAAATCCCATTCCAAACAAATCAAACGAGGCCTGCGCCTGACAGAGACGCAGTTTGAGCAAACGAAAGGAAAGAAATGATGCAGAAACTCAGCAGAAAATGGAGAAAGTCCCGCCACGGCCACGACGATGACGATAAGTTCTCTCTCCCTACTCGTGACGATTTCCAACCCTTGGACTACCATGGTTTCTCACTTACTCTCTTAAATGGCGCGATTCAACCTGAATATAGTCTTAATACAACTTTTCCCTCAAAATAGAATTATAGGGTTTCTAAATATTTGATGGATTTTGAATGCGCAGAGCAGGAGGAACTGGTTCAGTCGTTTGAGAGAAGTCAAGCTCAGCAGTCTCTCGTCTGGAGGGTATCTATCAATTCACCAGCACTGTCATATATTGTTTATACACAAAAACTTTTTTCAAACTTCAAAGTATTACTGGATTTGAATTGTTTTATACGCAGAGTGTGTTCTCCGGGATGCTTTTTGGTTACATGTTGTTCCTCAGCTACTCAATTTATCAGCAGGCTAATTTTCCATGGGAAATGGTATTGCTATTGCGTTTCACTATTACTTTTATGCTCTTTGAGTGCTTATGCCTATTATATAGCGAATTTACAGATTTTTGTTTGGAGAAAAAAGAACAGAGGTATGAACTTCACTTGCTTACTGGATTAGCTTAAACTCAACAGTGCCATCATGGAACATGACTATAGTCTACAGGAACTTATCACATGGGTGTCTTGGTGGTATGGAGTTCAGAAAACGGTAGGAGAAAGAAGAGACAATTTGCTTATCTTTCTCATTTCTTGAATTAGATTTGGAAGTAAAAAAGGTTTCAGACATTCAGGTCACAGTAGGAAAACAAAGTAATTAATCACAAAGGATGCCCCCTCCCTGCCATAGTTATTTTCTTCTTACATCTCCTTAGAGAACCCCCCACCCCCACTGCAGCAATTATTCAATTCCCTTCCGTCATCCGTTTCCTCGGTTAGTTTTAATTCTCATGCTAGTGGAAGAAATTCCCCTGAACAGTAGCTGTCCTGTTTCTTAGATGATTAGAAGTACCAAGTTAATGCTACGTTGATTTATTTGTGTTTATAATATATGCTGGCACTAAAGATATGGTTGACTGCTCAATAGSCTTTGCAACGATGAAGAGAGAACTCTTTTATCATTTTTCATTTGTAATTTGGAACTTGTGGAATTTTTTTCTCCAGTAGCATTCTTCAAGGAAACTAACATTTTTACAATTTTCAGTTGCTTTCTGCCGTGACTGGAAACCAAGAACATTTTGGTCTAAGTTCAGATGCTGACACCATTTTTAGGATAACTTGATTATAAACTGGGGCTACCCTTTTGTACTAGTAGTAGTTGGTTTATTTTGTCTCACCTGCATAATCACCATTTGTGCTTCCGGGCATTTGAATCAGAATATATAGCACTATTTGGGGACTATACCAGGAAGGACATAGCGTGATGGCTATCGTTCTTTTATGTCTGTCTTTTTCCATTTGATGCTTAGTAGTGCCAAGGAGATTAGATGGTTAAACAAATTAAAGCAATGCCTGAAATCATATCTGGATGCAGTGACCATGATTGCTGCTATTTTCCTCTTCTGAGGATATATTCATCAAAGCATTAACATGATGAAGCTTTGTTTGTTTCTGACCTGGATTATTTCCTTTAAGATGCTAATGTAGGTAGTCATGTTTATTCTTCTTTTGTCTATAATGATGAACAGCGCTATCATGCTTACTTTATGTACGAGCTTGATTCATGGAGCATCATAGCTGCAGGTTTGTTATATTCCTTTTCTCCTATTTACTGCTGCTCTTTTCAGCTGATTCCAGACTATCCCTACTGCATCATGAGATTGCTAACCGATTATTCAGACTATCCCTACTAGATCATGAAATATCACAATGTAATGAGAATCTCTTTTGGACAACTTTGCCCTCTTATTTTATTAAAAAATTATCGATAATAGACTTATTTAATTTATAAAATATGAAAGGTCACTCAAAAAAAATGTTTGCTTAAAATATGTCTCATATTTCAATAAATTAACATTAATGTTCTTAAATAGATACAATATTTTACATTGAAGAACATGCAACTCACAATTATGAAAAACAACGGCATCCAATATGACGGTTGGTCCATTATCTCTTTTAAATGGACTTTTAGTAATCTATTGACTTTGGTGAATATACTTTTCTAGAAATGCTTCTAGATATAAACATATATCTCATAAAATTCTAAAAATGCATCAAAATACATTATTAGTGATATTAACCTTATGCTGGACTTGTAATTGTCTAAGAGGATACAATAGAGATTTTATGAAGGATTAAGTATAGAGAAGGCGCCATAGCCCATATGTGACCATTTCTTTGTATAACTTTTTTTCTAAAGAAAAGATTTCTTCATATAACTTTTGAGAAGTTGATTTCTTCATTAGAAAGTGTTTGTAAAGGAAAAATTAGTAATAATCATTATTTTATATTTTACATAGAGAACAATATACAGTTAATAGGTAGTAATTGTATTGTCCTCAAGTGTGTAAAAAGAATATATCATATTAGAGTTTTTAAGATAATTTAAAATCAACAAAAGATAATTCTATAAATAATTATCAAGAATAATACAATAACACAAGAAATTAAAATTCCTAATAAATATAATTACATTGTATCGATAGATCTAATGATGATATATATRTATTTTTTTCCTCAATCTGTAATTATATATTCAAAATATTAGTTGACATAATTTATAAAGTAATACAAGAGAATGCGATACAAAACAACGTACAAAGCAAGTTATCCCAGACTAGAATGAGTAAAAGAAGGCCAAAAATCTATTCTAAGATGATTGATGTGTAAATTTAAAACATAGTGGAACATCTGATGCAGTTGACTTATATTTGGTATTAAGTTAGAGACTATGCTGTAGATTTGAAATTGCATGGAAATAGCATTTCAGGTGTGTATGCTAATCATTTTACTTGCTGTAAAACATGCTACAGATTTTGTAGCTGTTTTAGTTTGCCTAGTCACCATCTTTGGGCTACTGCATAATTCAAAGCATCATAAACGATGGCTGTGGTACTCCTGCTTTCTGGGCCTATTATTGGCATTCTTCTGGTTATACCACATGATGAGGTTGGTGCTTACACAATTCTGAAATTCCATGGTCAATCTTTTTACTATCGTTGCTTGGAATTGCAAGAAGAACTTGGAATCGGGAGTTTCCAGAACGAATTTCTATTGTTTAAGACTGCTTCAGATGAATGAAAGTTACTTGGAATTACAGCCGTTATGGCATATTGGCATGCCACATACTTGTTCATAGAGGAATAGGTTACAAGAGCAAATTCGACCAGTCATACACAATTATATTAAATAATAAAACTTTGAGCTAAGACAATTTCACACGAAACTTAAATAGATGAATACCTGCAATAAAATATCCTGCCCAACTAGGGAATAGTGAAGCACCTTCATAAGACTTCATCTGTAAGCACCTAATATCTTYCATCTATTTACACTGTATTCTGCAGATTGTCAAAGTTTAGGTGGGATGTGATCTGGCTTTCTGTTGGTCCATTAAGGTGAGCCTAGAATTGAACTATGCTATTTCATTATTCCCTATTCAATTTCCTGATAAAAGTATCAATTTTATCAATTTGCAGTGGTGCTGGTATCTGCCTTTATGTGGACCAGTTACTTGATGAGTCATCTGAAGAAGTTAGAAAGCTTCGAGGATATATGTATTCTTGCAAGGCCAGTTAAAAATCTTATTCAAATTCTTCGGGAAGAGGCAAATGTGACCTAGCTCGGAAGGCTCGCGATTCATGTGGATCATTGTGCCCCTCTGTAGGAGGACTTGTCCAATTTTGAAGATGTGTTTTTCTCGATGATAAGAGTAAACAGATTATGGATATTCGCCAATTTTGTAGTGAACTGTAACCTTAGGTTGGTTTATTGTTTTTTCTTCAGCTTTTAGTTCACGTGAAGGTATGCGTTAAACTGTAACTGGTTCGTGATAGAAGGCATATAGCTAATTACTTAAATTGCTGATACTTTGTAAATAGGAAGGTTTGATTTTTCGTAGACCTTCGTAAAACCTCGTATAGTGCTGGAAAATAAACTGATTTTCAAGTCGAATTATATTCTATAGAGCATAATTGGCATTCATTTGTAATTTCCTAACTGCCGCAGTTTCTACTCCTGCTAAACCGGTCTGACGAATAACCAACCATTCTGTCATGGATGCTTATTGGAGATTCTCGCACCGTCATGAATAATTAAATTCCAGTTGAAATGAAATTCTTAAGATAAATCAATGCTATTCAGAAAGAATTAAAGAAAGAAAATCAATTCGAGTCCTAAATTTTTTAATTTTCCAATTGAGAGATCAAGAATTAGACGCCTTGTTTGCGCTACTCGATTTATGTTCTTAATTTCCGCATCAGCCATGGCAGGGATCTGTGATCATAGAGACAATTCTCTTTAAGCATATTTATGTTCTTAATTTCTTGGCGGATAAGACACATTTGATTTGTAAATTCCAATCCCAACGTGGCAGGCATTTTTTAAATAAAATATCATTATTAAAAAAAAGCTTTTAAACTCTGAAAGTCATTTCCGTTTATTATTTTTGCTTCATTCAGAAGATGTAACAAATTCTCAATGATGTTAACAACATTTAAGATCTCTACAGTTTTCCATATGCACTAGAAACTGAGCGCTGAGATGAATGATGATTCAGTTCATCCAGTACACCGAAATAAGGTAACTTATTTAACATTACGGCTACACAAGTACTCTCAAGCTATCTTTACCGGGAGAAAAGGTTATTGATTAGATGCCTCATTTAACAAGTGAAGAAGAATGAGGCAAATACTCAGTGCATTAGAGAGACCACTCTACTGCCTCAATATCTATAATCAATAACATACTAGAAGCAAGAGCAATAACAACTAGATCAGTAATGAAAAGCAGTAACAAGCTCAATATAACTAGGCAAATACCAAATTCTGCAGCAACTCAAAAGAAATAATTGAGATTGAACGACGTAATCAAAGGTTGATCATTGCAAAGCAAATGCAACAGAACTATGGCAGCAAAGTCTTCTGAAAACGGTCACCCATGCTGGTCATCAACGAACAACAGCATAATATATTTAAAATATCTCTACTTGTTCTCATGAGACTCAAAAAACAAAAAAACTCTAGTGTATCAGACAGTTTTCTTCCATATAATAAATTACTCTTCATCCTCAATGACCTTGGTTCCCAGACCCTTCAAGCCTTCTGGTGGGATCTCTGCAACAGTTACAAGAGAGTAAAGCTCTTCCTTTGCATCCTCATCATCGTTCCTTTTACGAGCAATACGGACTCTAACCCGTCTCGGGACACTTCGGATACCCCTGCTCCACACATACTTGTTCAGCTTCACATCCACCCTAACATCCTTTGTGCCCATAGCTTTCTGGGCGAACTTCCTGATCTCCTTAATGGCATTAGGAGCCTTCTTCTTGAATGTGCTATTTTTTTGAGACAACATCACAACATAAGTTTACACAAAAGTAATAAAGTAACATAATGACAAACATCAAAGGGCAAATATTTCAAACAGCAAAAATTAAGAAAACTCGCATTTATCTAACATTGTCAGCAGATATGCAGAATTCAGACCCACAGCTGCTCATTGAAGTCCATTAGTAATCAGCAAAGCAAGAGGAAATAAGAGAAAATGCAACAGAAAATTTGTTATAGCTGATCCCTAGAAGTAGGGACAGATAACGCAACCTACATAATGACTAATGAAGGTTTCTCTTTTGTTGCATATAACAGCTCAAGATCCTTTGTAGAGAAAGAAAAATTTGTTTGGGTTTAAAGAGTAAAGGAAAACAAAGTGATTTCAATTGCTTCAACTTGCATAACTGTATTAATACCTATAACAAATGGATAGGCGATTCCATGTTTTACATTCACAGATGTAGAGTGCACCTGTCCACACAATGTGATCCAAGCAACAGCCTGAGCAGCATTAAGTATATAGCGTTCCATTAATAACTACACCACAATTTTTCTTATTCATTACCCAACGATAATATTATCAAGACCAAACACAAAAGCCGGAGAAATAATCCGTAAAACAAGTACAGATTAAGTGTAATTTTCGCTAAACCACATCCAATATGAGCGTAAAACAGGAAAAAAGAAATCTAGTACCAAGCTTATTCATTACCCAACGATAATATTATCAAGACCAAACAGAAAAGCCTGAGAAATAATCCGTAAAAGAAGTACTGATTGAGTGTAATTTTCTCTAAACAAACAGAAGAAGAAAAGGGAAAAAAAGAAAAAAAAAAGAAAAGAAATCCAGTACCAAGCTTCGGTTAAATAGATGAAGGGTAAGGGAGCTAATTATCAATGACCYTTTTTTCCTATGGAGGGAGGGGGGAGATTTACCAGCCATGCAAGCGCTTGTGGAGGTTTATGGTGTACTCCCGAGTTACGACCTCCTCTTTTCTTCCCGTCGTTTTCTCAACCATCCTGCCTCTTTACTTCTCCACTACTGCACTCAGATCGAAACAAGCAGAAAACTTAATCAATACCCAAAATCATTTTCAATATACGAGCTTAACCATGACTGGTAAACATAAGTCTGAATCATTCAGTTTCGTTCCTCTGTATGCGTCCGTGCACGGTGGAGAGAAAGGGTGTGTTAGTTACCTGCTATGTTACGGTTTGAGGGGACGGAGAACACAGCACGGAAAGAAACCGAAAGGAGAGCGATGAAGGATATTAAAACTAGGGTTACAGACCTATCATGTGTTGGGCTCTATGGGCTCATCTTTCTATTAGATTGGGCTCAGAAAATTCCACGTCATGTAGTTACTCTAGAACAGCCAAATTTAAATGTTGCATTGTAATATAATTTAAAATGTCCTACTATAGAACATTATCACTTTTTTAATTTAAATATTTTAAAATTAAATTATCAAACAAACTTAATTCAATAAGTACTTAATTCATCCAGTTTTAAGTATTGAATTGAGTTATCAAATAATCCCTCAATTGTCAACTCCAGGCCTAATGTTCCAATTTAACAACATTGCACCCCAATTCAAAATTTCATCCAAATTATTTAGACGGATTATGTGAAATGTTTAGGGTAAATATGAAAATTTTATGAAATTAAACTTTCATAATTATTTAAATAATTAATAGTTAATTTTAAATATTTTCATTAAAATTGAGAAGTATGTGATATTAAATTAAATGATGACATGTGTTAACGATGACAATGTTCAACTAATAAAAATTAAGAACAGTGGCTTGGCGAATCAAGTTATGCCACGTCGCTCCTAGATATGACTTTGACCAATCAAATTAATTCATTTTGCCTATGAATAGAGGCCAAAGTATAAGGGGAAGAAGTCCAAAAATTTGTATTGAGAACAAAAATTCATATCCGAGAAGTTTTGAAAAAAGAATATCAAATTTCTCTACAAATCTTGAGATCAAGTTGTGAAAATCTAAAAAAATTCCAAAGAGTCCAAATCCTGAATTGAGTTCTTGACAAGAACATTTTAGAGATTGAAATAATTTTCTTATCAAATTTATAAGATTAAACATATTTCTCTTATTTTCTTTGTATTTTGAAGATAAGAGATTCGTGTAAAAAACGTTTAGCACGTCCAGTGGGACAATCTCTGTTGTTCATCTCTTCTCTCAAATCAAATCAACTCAAATTCATCAATAGCCCCAAGAACAACATCTCGAGGACTACCTCTCCCAAATTTGCAACAATTGGTGGTGCTGTCAATTCAACCATGCTGCCTACATACRCAAGACAAATCATACGGAGTAAGGCACCACCCACTGCAGGAAAATATGTGCAAGAGCACTTCGTAGATGACTCGATCTTCGAGTAAATCAATACCATGTTCAATGATGTCTATTTTTTGCAAGAACGAAATGAATGAGTTGATTCTGTCATAAAAACAATCATGTTCTTGTTGAATACTGGAACCAAGTCACAAACATCCAAGCAAGTGATGGTGAGTCTTCTGCGAACTGTACGACTATTGTTTACTGACAAGATCTACAATTGAAAAAGTTCTGTTATGAAGATTCTACTACAACTTTATTTATCGTATCTATTATGATGATCGATACTGTCATCATTAAAAAATAAATCACAAAGTTGGCCAAATTGGTGGAAGGACTTGCAGAGAGTTCCTAATAGCGAGATGCCACGCTTGCTCGATTGTTGAATCGCCTTGATAGAATTGGAAAAATAAATAAAGTTACTCCAAAGCAACTAGAGATCGCAAATGATGTTGAATCTGCTAAGGTTGCCCGAATACAAAATCAATCCAAAACTGGATCTGAAACTATATCGAAAGTACAAAACATCTAAGTTTCTTTTAATGAATTGATCTCGATAAATTACATGAAGAATGTTATTACAAAAATAATTAAAGAAAATTATGAAGGAAGCACCAAACCTTCTCAAGGGTACGCCAAACCATTTACTCAAAGGATATGCGGTCTTCAAATGTCAATCGGTTATCAGCCTCCCAAACTTTAATAATTTGATGGTAAAGGAAATCCAAAATAACATATAACTCACTTTGTTGAAACATATAATAATGCAGGGGGAGATCTACTTGTCAAGTAATTTGTTAGGTGATGCTTTTGATTAGTATATGGATATTACTCCTAGATCAATCGATAATTTGAGTCAACTCGAGTAGGAATTTCTAAATCAATTTTATAGCACTCGAAGAATTTAGCATATTTCAGTTAAGTTGAATTCAACAGTTGAATGATGAACCTRTCATTGAATTTTTCAATGATGGAGRAACTTGAGTCTAAGTTGTAGAGACCAACTTTGTGAGCCTTCTTTAATTGAGATGTGTATTGAAAGCATGCAATGCAATCTTCAATATATCCTCAAAGGCATTCAACCGAAAACTTTTCCATCTTACCTATATAATTCAAATATAAAAAATATAAAGTTTTGTTATGGTAAAACTTCGTAGCCCGTTGTGCGAGCCTCCCACTGGGGCTCGCTATGCGTTCGCAAGAATGAAACTCAAAGGAATTGACGGGAAGAAGTTCCAGGGATTACAAAGAAAGCTTCTTGGAATCTATGGGTTACTATCCATATTGTTAGTCCTRGCGAACTGAAACATCTTGTTTGCCAAAGGCACGAACTATGAGAATCAATAGAATATTTGTTTTTATTACACTCGTAAAATTTCTCTTTGCCAAGGTGAAGATGCGAATAAATCAATCGTGGTCCTTGCGGGTGGGATCATTTGATTTCGATTAATCAACCCGACAGTTCAAAGCATTTGACTTCGTACCATTGAAGGGGTTAGGTTCAGCAACTACTCCGATCGAATTATTTGGGCCCATTTATTTTGGAATCAGAACGATAGAGACTTTCTTGATGCTCCCTTTCTTTGCCCCTCCACTAAAATGGGCTGGAATCCATTTTGTTATCGATAGATTAGGAAAAAATCCTTTGAAAATTTCCCTATAAAGTGAAAGTCGAATTCATCAAATCCTTTGAAAATTTTTTTTGGAGTCTGGATAAAATGGCTTACAAAAGTAAAAAGTAATTCCACCAAGATCTCTCTCTTCATTGGTTCATGGATCTTAGAAATAGTGAGAATTCTTGATCGATCTCGTAGCACTTACCAATGAGGCCCCATCGACATTTGTTTCGAGAAATCTATCAATCAATTTCGAGTACCCRAAAATAATATTCCAAAGCTTGGGGAATTCTCATAGTTGGGGCTATTGTGCAATGATTGATTAACTGATGTTTCAAAATTTGCCATTTCATGAATAAAATGTGACCAATTATCCAAGGTATCATTTCTAATACATCGGTTGGGTAAGTCAAGAACTGATTAATCGGTCGAGAATAAAGCATTAGCATGGAACATTTTATTTTTCAAGTGAAATCCAAAGCAATTTGATTATAATTCACAAAAATTCGTGTTTGGGTTCATAATCATTATATAGAAGAGATGGCAAGTTTTCCTTGAGCCGGACGGAGATTGGCCGTCGATTACGAATAGGCATAATCAAACCCGCTTCTTTTTTCTCTTACATACCTCATTGGCGCAGCTCATAACCTTGAGGTCACGGGTTCAAATCCTGATCATTCAGATAGATGGGGGCAAACTATTGAGCTTGGACAAACCTATTTTCATGGTTTAGACAGCTCCCGTTTCATCTTGATATTATATAAGAATGAAAACAGCAAAGGCCAAGCAATTGATTCACCGCCGTATGGCTGACTATTGAAATTGGGATCCGAAGGAAACTTGGGGATGAATTTAGTAGATCTTTTTAGGAGGACCGATCACAATTCTATATATTCCATTTACATATGGACAATTTCTCGATATCTTGGAGCCGTATGAGATGAAAATCTCACGTACGGATCAAAAAGAGATGTTTTTATGTCAGCAACAGAAGCTAACATACTCCATTTTTGTTCTTTTTTTGGCCAAATAAGCCTTTGAATAGGCGAACTCCTGAACATTTAGCTTTTSGGGGACATTTTGGGGATAGAGGGACTTATGCTCGGTCCTACTTATGGGGTCAAATCAATAACRGATTGATCCGAAATATGGCTCTGGTTCATTTAGAAAATGTGGTTCGAGGAACCTCACAAGTTCCATATAGATTACTACCCGCGCTCATGATATAGAAATAAGTATCTTCGCCAATCAAAGTCGAGGAATTCATGTCAATGAGTCAACCAAATATGAGAAAAAGTTAGAATTGCAAAGTGGGATTAACCTTTCCTTAGAATTTGAAGCAAAAAATTCAACGCCAACAAATGCAGATGATCCTTAGTGTACGAGCCTAAAGTGCACATACTCATTGATAACAGTTAAAACTGTCTGAATTTCTCAACCAAAAAAAAAAATTCAAGATGGTCCTTAGTGCACGAGCCTAAACTACATAATACTCCTTGATAAGAGATAATATTATCTATAGATCTCAATGAAACTTCAAATTACTCTTCGATTGCACGAGCCTAAATTGCAAGTTTAAGTTATCAGAGTCAAATGTTTAAAGACTTTCAAAGTTGAAGTCCAGAAAAATAGTTTGAAATCAAGATTCCCATGTAGCAAATTATGACCTCGAAGAAATTCAAGGCTTAAAGTCAGAGCCTTCAAAGTYGATATTCTTTGTAAAGGTGGTGTAAATCAACCCTCCTTCTATAGTAAATTAGGACCTCAAAGAAATCCAATGCTTAAAGTTAAAGTCATTCTTAGTGATGGTGCAAATCGACCCTTCTCCTGCAGCAAATTAGGATCTCAAAAAAAATCCAATTCTTAAAGTCGAAGCCTTCAAAGTCTATATCCTCTATAGTAATGGTGTAAATCCACCCTCATCCTACAGCAAATTAGTACCTCGAAAAAACCCAAAGCTTATAGTTGAAGCCTTAAAAGTYGATATCTTTCGTAGTGATGGTGTAGATCAACCCTTCTCCCTCCAGATTGGTGCTCCATGGCTTGAAATCAAAGCCTCTTCTCGCTCCAAGTTGGTGCTATATGACTTAAAATCGAAGCCCCTCCTTGGTGTTGGTGTTTTTGGCTTAAAATCGAAACCCTTCGGTGTTGACACCTGGCTTGAAATCAAAGCCCCTCCTTAGTATTGGCGCCTAGCTTGAAATCGAAATCCTTCCTTAATGTTAGTGTCTAGCTTGAAGTAGAAGTGACCTCCCTCCTTRGCTCAAAGTCAAATCCTCAAAGCCTAATCTTTGAAGTGAGAGCTGAAAAACATAATTGAAATTGTGCAACTTTTCTAAAAATCGATCAAAGAAAAGTTAGTATAATAATTTTGAGAAAAGAAAAAGCCTGGCCCAAAACAAGCCCAAGGCTCATTTAGGGCCTTCCGATTTTAGTTAGCCCCAATGTTAGTGAGTGATGAAAATGAAAAATCATGTAAGTTAAAATATAAAATTATTCCGTTGTATTCAAATGCTCTGAGGGTATAAATGTAAATTAGTTATTTATTGAGTAAGATGGCTATGAATGGATGTTTTATCAAGTGCACTTTCCTCCTACACTCTCTTCTAGRCATTCCTTAATAACAATTAGAGCACAATTCAAAAATATYCTTATCCTCACTAACAACTCTTCTCCTCTATCTTCAATCCTTCTTCTCATCTATAGTAGAAGTTAAGATATCAAAAAATAGGAAAGCGTCAAGGTAACTTGTTAACTTTTGTATTTAGGGATGATTTAACTATTATAATAAGCATGGATTTATTATTTTCTTTCAAAAAATAACTACACAAAATGGCATTATTCGTCAAGGATTCTCTATTTTTTTGGCTTCAACGCCTCCAATGAGCACCTAATCTGAGCTTAATAATGCATCTTTGAATGGATTATTTTTATCTTTCAAGAAAGCATTATTTTATTTTTATATTTTGCATTATTCTCTTATACTCCTCTCCATCCCATAATGATAGACATACTTTCTTTTTTATAGATCTGTTTCTACTTTTAAAAAGTAATTAAATTATAATTTCTGAACTATGATTCATCGTTATGATACAAACAATTCTATTAATCGATAAATATACTCATTATTGTACTGCATACTTATTTTCAGAAAAAAGTTGAAAGAAACAAAATAAGATTTTTGATGTATTAATTATTTTTTTACAAATTAAATATAGTTTTAAATTTCAAAATCAAATTAATTTAACTAAATTATCTATATTTTTTAATCTGTGTCAAGATGAAAGTAAACTTATCTTTATGAGAGAGAAAAGTAAACAATGCATTCATAGGCATGTGAAGCTTTTTATCGTTAACGCATTGATATCGTTAATAAAAATGTGAATATAAAATCTCATAAAACAAAAAAGCCGTCTTGTGAAGCTTTTTAAATAACAAAGCTAAAAGTATCCAAAAGACAATAATAGGTTCGGTACAAGTATCAATATGAAAAATGTTAGGCTTTGCACAAAGCCAAAAAGATGCATCTCGACCAATTCAAAGCATATGTTAAATCATATATCAGTGAGTTTGCCTCCTATTTCTGAATTCTAACCATGGAATTGAACTGTATACAACCTCTCTGAAGAGAACACTGGCCCACAAAACTCTAATCAATCATAGACATAGAATCAGACTTGCATTATTCAAACACAATCTGACAGTGCCCAAGGAATCTTCATGAGATCTACAATTTTCAATCAACGGACTCCAATGTACATCCAGACTTCTGATCCTAAACCAAGCCGATCAATCTTAGCAATTTGTAAAAGCAGGAGTTCATCTGTTACTCAAGACACAGGGCCTGGAGAAAACCTGAGGTACCTCAATTAACACGTTGTACAATTTTCAGCTTAACTAATCTGATTAGAATGCCTGAAATTCAAAGCTAACAAACCATCTCCGAGAGAGTTTGAAGCGCAAACTGTTGAAAAGCCCAGTATTTTCCYTTCAGATTCAGTTCTTGCTGATCCATTCCTTTGATCTTACAATTATGTAGATATTATTCTGATTCACAGTCCAGCAAAAGGAAACTTTTGTATGGGACTCACCTAGTCCCAAAAGATAGCGAAGAAGTACCCCTATGATCTCAGTGCAGTTCTCGAATATCTCCATAAAGTGAGCCCCAAAACTGCCAAGCCAGCAATTCCAGCCAAAAGCTGCAAAACAAGAAACTACTAAGTTTCGATTGGAATATTATTGAGAAAACATATGCAAAGAACTTAAGAGTCCTAGGATCAGTATCCTAATCAAAAGAAGAATCCCAATTTGCAACCAAAAACTTGACAAAATGTCAAATATAAGACAAAAACCACTTGTCGGTTGAAAATTCAGGGGGAGAAAAATTATAGTAGTGTAACAGTAGAAAGTCTGAAGGTCGACAATGTAGTTGCTAAATAACCACTAAATATATACATATAAAGGACTTATTACCTTTGCATCACTACCATAATTATTTCTCCCAGAGTGGATCAATGACTTTAGCCTTTTGAAACGAGATGCCTGAGGCATGAGAATTACAACAGTATATTGTTTTTTGCAAGGGAAAGGTAGAATTCTTCTTAGGGCTAACTGCGCCGTTAATGGTGTCAACTTCTCTCTTACTTTGGAACGACCCTCATCTTGAACCTGTGCAAGAAAATTTCACTAAAATTGTGGCAGATCAAATAATAGAAAGGCTGCATCTTTCTAAAGCTCCCTCATAAGGTTGAGAGAAAATCAGAGAGCACCATGCACCAAAATTTCTTAAACAGCTCTAGTCAGTATTTCTTAAAGTGCCTTATACAGCATGCTCAAAGCAGGGAACTGGCTGCTACACTTTCAGATGATAATCTTATTTACTATCAAGTAATGTTCTAATCTTTAAACTCCAACTACAACTTCTAGCTGAAATAAGCAATGGACTTTCCAGAAAAGAAGAAACCCTTTTTGCACGATATTTCGTCTCCTTTTCGTCTCCCAACAATTTACCGAATTGTTAGTATTGACAGTTACAACTAAGCAACAAAATTATCAGAAATATTAGATCTATGAAATACATTGCCTTCCTAGCATGGGCAAAGAGTGGCAGTAAATGCAGGCTTGCAACGCACAATTCAAAGAAAAACTGCAAACAGAATATTTAATTTACAGACGTTTCCAATGGACTTTCATGATAATAAGTTTATTGATGTGGAAGGAAACTACATCAATGAACATCAAACCGACCTCAAAAGAAGAACCAATGTCATCAGAATAGATCCTTGACTGGTAGCTGCGCAAAATCCTATCCAGCCAATAGAAATTTTCCTGGAAATTTAGAAGGTAATCAGCAGCAGCAAATATTCCACATGCACATTCATGAAAAAACATTAGTTGTTTGGTTATATAAGAACAATGTTCAAGTAAATATGCCAAATAATGCCAATGTTCAGTGTTTTGTCTGCTGTGGATAACAAATCAGAGTGTCTGGCCGTAGGTTAACAGTTCATCATCAAATCTGACCTGTAATCCATTTTCATGAGCTCTTTGTTCCACTTCAAGAATGGCTGAGACATCATCTTCTGAAGGACCTTCCTCTTGAAGATGTAATATCTCATCCAGAGCAAGATCAACCTAAAATAAAATATTCCAACTAAGATTCAACCAACTTMAGTGCATAGAAAACAAGCAAAAAGAGTTACAAGGAAGAAACAAATCACCAATGTTGATGAGATGTCTGGATCACACGAAAAGTTTATACTGATATCACCACGAACATTACCAACTCTCGAAGGTTTGTTACCGCCAAGGAACACAGAAACTCCAACAGAGTATATCTGCTTACAAAAATAATTTTCAAGAAGAATCAGGTAACAGAACAGGGAACAATAGGGGGAAAAAGGCCAGAAACAGAACAGAAACCTGTCCGTGCTTAAAGCGGAGAACTTGCAAAATCTTTGTTTCCAGAAGCTTGCTCAAAAATCCAACAAAATGGATATCTTCCATCTGCCAGTCAAGGGAAAAAGGATACGACCATATAATTCATCAGATAAACAGAGCTTCCAACAGATATCAAACCTAAATTGCTTGTGAGAGTAGTGCATACCATATTCTCATTCTTTAGTTCAACAGGAAAGCATAGCTGAACTGAACATTGTGCTTCTACCATGGGGCTTCGAACAACTTCTCTGCAAGCAAATTCAAAACTACTTTGATAAGCTTTTGGCTTTCAAGAAAAAGTGTGTTCCAATGATATGTAGAATTATTCTCCTTATGTATGTATAGAAAATAGCAAAAATGAGGGTGCACCAAAACCAAGTATATTTATGCTCTAGCCAGACAACCAATTCCACCCCACTAAAAATGAAAAGAAARAAAAATTGGAACCTTGGCAGGCATTACAAAAAAGAAAATGACTAGAGCGAAAGATAGATCTTTTATTGGCAGATACATAGACAACTAGATATTCATACCTGTTAAAATGGGCTAAAAGAAAACTGTTTTAAGTCAGCAGGAAATTTAATACCTAAAAACAAATTGCTTGCTTTTAGCATCAGAAATTGAAATTACACATACCTAACTATAGTTGAAGGAAAAGTGAATGGCAAGCCTTTGAGGTCATCACGGTTGAAACTTAAAATTGGTTCAGGAGGCCTTGGTATCCCTCCCTGCATAAACAATTGGAAAACTGTGAGTTGAGATGCCTTATACCTTTATGGTCACAAATTGTCTCACAACAGATGTCACCTACCAAATACTGCAATATTAAGGGGAATGCAGTAGCAGGGTCAATATTCCCGACAATCACCAGGGTAAACGTAGATGGGTCCTTGAAACAATTGCTGAAATATTCACAGGCTTTAAATGGATCAACTTTTTGAAGGTCACTAATTCTAATTGGCTGCAAGTGGAAATTGAACTTATCAATAGGATAACCAGATAAAAGATCAAAAGATCCAAAGCAGTAGATAAGACTTACTCTGAAAAAGTAGGAATTCCCATAATTGAGCTCCCTTACGCGGTTTGCAAATGCTGTGTAAGGGTCTCTCTCTTGAGCTCGAACTGCTTCTTCTGCCATTTGCATCACAATATTGACATCTTCTTCCCCAGGTTCCAGGGTGGTTGTAAAAAGTTGATAGACAAGCTGCAAAAGCGCAACAAGTAGAAGTTAAACATTGCATACCAGTAAAATTTGTATAACATTTACAGATAGCAATGATCTCGCTTTTTCACACACACACACACACACAGAGAAGAAAAGAACTGTCCTGTTGTAAAGAGCATGTCCTTAATAAAAAGGGAATTGTCTAAGAGCCTCACAATCAGTGGACTTTTCTGCASTTCTAGCTTAGGTTAATGTGAAACTGATATGGTTGTGCTTCATATAAATTCTAATGTTCCTTCAGCAGGGACAACCATAGTTCTTATGAGATTAGATATCATATGTGTATCATTAATCACAAAGAAGGACATATAAGACAGTTTAAAGACTATGAAATAGACCTGCAAAGCAGTTTCCAAGTCTGAAGGCGAACAATCACCGGAAAAGGTTCTCATGTAAGCTCCAAGCTTTGTACCAACTTCAGCCCTTTTACCGGCAAGCATGTCCATGAGTACAGAAGGTCTATAACCAAAGACACCAATTTCGCCAGCAATAGTTGGACCCATTGAACATGAGAAGTACTCACTTTCAGGAAGCTCAGATAATCCCCCATATGAGAACCCTGTGAACAAAACCTATTTAAACAAAGAGTTAATAGTAACAACCCCCATTACATCACCAAATTTAACAGAAACCATTTCAATGTAAAGCGTGTCTTGGAAGGAATATTTCAGTAAGAATTAAAGCACAAGTTTATTGGAGATCATAGCTAATCTTCCATATTAACTAAAACCATCCTCTTAGAAAGGCCATCTAAAAGAACTCCAAAATCTAGTTCCCTGGCAGAAGTGATTTTCTACATTTACAAGGTTTTCCTTCAGATGAAGCATTATTTATAAAGTCATAAAAACCATGCTCAGATACATGGATGAGAACCTGTGAAGAAAGGTTCTCCATTCCTTTTAGAAGAATAACTGATGTTGGTCTCACTAATCTTTACACAGCTACACTCCTTCTGCTATACATTCACATGTCTTCTCATATTTATGAAGTAAATGATATAGAGGAAATCAGCCCTTTAGGAAAGTCTTGAATGAAAAGAACTCATTGAAGAACGAATGCTATAGAAGATCTAATATTTGTTCCTGACAATTTTCCTTTAAATGGTTATTAAAAATTTAACTTCTGATTTGGAAAAAGAAATTACAGGTTTTCTATTATTACAACTCCATGTTTGAAACATTTTAACATCACTGCATGAAGGAAGGTCCAAACCAGACATAGTGTCTTCTTTGATATCATTGACCATAACGATACCTGGTCATCAAGAAAATCAGTGCATTTGTAGCAAACTCGCATGCCATTTGATAAAATCAACTCTGTTGCCGCAATATTTGAATATTCAAACTGCTGCACTACAGATCTGTAAGTAAATAGAGAAGAAAAAATAAGTTTGAAACTTCGAAGCAATGAGTCAGAAACTCAAAAGAGAATGAAAAGTAAAATGAGTCTCACTGAAAGAAAACATGTAAGCTGTTTATGAAGGCTTGGAAACATTAGGTCTACATTACATCAGAAGATAATGCTTATATCTATAATAATAAAATAAATGACTATAGAATACCCCCTAAAACCTGACTTCAGAATTCTTATTGACTCAAGAATTAGTAGTCATGACAAAGCAATTGATCCACCACAGTAGCGAAAATAAATAAGGAAAAGAGGCAAGGGAAAAAAAAAAAGAATTTCTTGGCAGGGGGAATGCACAAATAAGAGTGATAACGGACAAATGAAGGAGAGGAACATCCCTATCCAATCTAATTAAACTCAATTAACCAACCCACGCACCCCACCCCCAAAACCCAAAAAGCAAAGGGGAAATAAAACACACCAAAAGCTCACTTTTGCTCTTTCAACCTAGGTAAAACACACACAAATGAAGAAGTAGAAGAAGAAGAAGAACAAGAAGAAACTTCAAGCAGAATTTCTTCATTGTGTATAAGCAGAAAACTGTCTTAGCCATGCATAACATTGATCACATATAAACAGACTATCTGAATCTAATATCAGCAGAAAAGTTCATGACTATCAACTGCAATTAAGGATTTATAATATACAGGCCAAAACGCATTAGGATAAGAAGAAAAAACTACAACAAAACAATAATAAGAACAAATTCATAAATCAGAGGAACTACAATGAATTTTCTACGGCTAAATGGAGCATAAACTTACCCTGGACTTGGCTTTACATTAACAATTTCTTCTGGGATGTGCTCATCGTCCCAAGGAGAAATGGCTCTTCCTTCCTCGAGAGAATTTATTCTTGAAACAACAGATTTTAATTGATCCACTGTGGCTGATGCATGAGGCTCAATTGTCTTTATAACACAGCTACACGATGTCCAAAAATTCTCTGAGTATCTGGATACCTCAGATGCTGTAATATCTATTCAAAGGAGGGGGGAAAAAAAGTTACAGGAAAATTCTCAAGCTTGCTTTCTTGTCAACAACTGAAAGTGGAATGCACTTGGGTGCTCACGAGGTAGAAGAGTTTTGTGAAGTTGTGCCTCATATTCAATTCCAACCACAGGTTCATCTCGAAGAAAATGCTGAACATAAAAGCAAAGGCATATGATTAGCATGCGGGTCTTTAAAGCCAACGTGTTTGCATTAAAGAAGATACTAGGGAAAGGATGGCAAACAAAGAGAGAGAGAGAGAGAGAGAGAGAGAGAGAGAGAGAGACCTCCTGACTAGTACCTGCAAGTATTCATCTCGTAGGCTAGTAGATTGCATTTGATCCCGTTCCAAATAGGCAGATTCAATCTCCGACATCAGTAAAGCACGGACAATAGCTATTTCACGTTCAGAAAACCCATGTATACGAACCCTAGCAACCTGAAACTTAACATATCAGTGAACCATATACAAAGGGAATCCGTAACACTATTTTGAGACCAGACCTCTGTTAGCATTGATTCGAGAGCTTCAATAGTCCCCTTCTCTTTACAGGATGAAGTCATTATGTAGGCCTTAGTTGGACGAACTAGGACATCTGCAGCAGCTGAACATGAAAAATATGGTGGATCCTTCTTACGAGATATTTTAAAGAATCTTTGGTTTAAAGCATGAAAAAACATGGACTCTGCAAGCAAATTTTTGTAATCCTTCACGGTTTTCAGCTCCCCCAAAGGTAGTTTGCAGCTAATCATCACCGCTGACTGTGGTAATCCATTTCAGAAGTAAAATTAATATACACATACAGACTTCTGCAAATATACAGATCCTGATTCGCAAGAATACAGATATGTTTGAACAAATGAAATGCAAAAAATTATGCTTAAATAGATTAATAATTTGTGAAAAACTAACCCCCGCAGCTTCAGATTCAACGAAGCATGAAAAGCGTGGCTCCTGGTGAGATGGAACTTGGAAGTATGGTATAAGTGGAGGATCAGGYGTTGAAAATTTATGGCCAAAGTGAGCTTTTATTAACTCAACAACTACCTACAAGGAAGAGACAGCGAGGGAGGGCAGTCAGTAAAGCTTTATCATAAACACCTTATCGTAACTAAAAGACAACTTTTTTTAAAATAATCACCAAAAAGGTATTAAATATTGGTATTACTTGTACCTGTGTATCAGGAAAATCTCCAACAGCAATCACAGCCATATTCTGCAGATGATACCACTTCCTGTAGAATTGTTTGACGACTTCAGCCGAAACTGTTCTGATTACCTTTTCCAATCCAATGGGCAAGCGTTCAGCATACTGGAATCAACGGAGAAATATCAGCACATAACTCTGATATAACCAAGTCAGATGAACTACTATATCAGCAAAATGAACCCTGAACCTAAAGGGGGGTATCTGACAAAAAAGAGAAAAGGAAAAAAAAAACCTTTGCAATCAGCAATAGTTTTCTTTTCCATTCACCACCTCCCCTGTGTTTCTATTTTCTCAAAAATAGTTCAAATAGGGACTTCACCCTGAAGGTAAAAAGCAGAGCAAAAAGGAATGCACCGCTCAACTCAGTACAAATAATCCATTAACCCACAAATTCTTCAAAGTTAATAACTAAATCCATGTCAAAAAAGAAAAAGAATCTGACAAATTCTGACACCATTTTTCTATTTTCTCTGCCCTTTGTTTCTGCCTTTCCATTATTTTCACAAATTCTATTGTGGCACACGTAAGCGAGCAAGGGGACACCAAAACTTAGGAGAGGAAAGGTTTTAAATAGAAAAAGAAAGGGAAAGGTTTAAAGAGTTAAAATGAAAGGTTTAAAGATTAAAAAAAAAAAAAAGAAAAGGAAAGACAGTAAGAGAGCAGGGAAACAAACAAGTAAAGAAAAAACAGCACTACCTTTGAACCTTCCATCATGAGAATCCAATGAGCATCCTGCATTCTTCCATTGGCATTTCTATTTACTCTATACTCTTCCATGACTGCTCCTCTTTCTTTTTTCAAGTCGGCCAAAGATGCACGAACCTTTAGAACAGAAGCCACAAAAGTAAAATAAAAACATGCAGAAAACACTTGAGGTCTAGTTTCAAAAGCTGTCAAATGTGAAAGAATATGGGCACCTCAGTACTGAATTCAGCCAAGACTGAAATAGCCTGAGACAATAATTCAGGTTTGTCAACTGGAACAAACAACTCATAAATGGTTTCATCAGCTGATGTAACAGCATTTTGACAAGCACCAAATTCTGCCCCAATACTTTCAAGAAATTTGATGATATCATGATTTGTGTAATTTGTAGTGGCACTGAAAGCAAGATGCTCAACTATATGAGCAACTCCACGCTCTTCCTCCTCTTCCAAAACTGAGCTGCCATAAATTAAAAACTGAGCTTGGCAACTAGATATTAATGATTTAAAACTGACTATATATGTCTMTATGCATATGGCTAGTATGCATGCAAATTCTCAATATAGCGTGAAAAAAACTACAATCAGCAAGAAATCAGAAAGTGCCTCCTGCTAGAAGTGCCGTCTCTGTGTATCTCTCTAGCATACATAAAAATATAAAATATGCAGCGCTCTTTCATGCTTAGATCTATGTCAATCTAATTGATTACATTCAATCATGAATTACCAGGGAAGGCAAATCACCTCACTAGTAAATCAGTCCATAGTAAAAGCAAATTTTTATCTTTCTAGGTACAAGAGATCATGTGAGTATTACAACCTTGAAAGTGAAAATCAATCATCTCTGAGTTTGACAATCCTTCTTCTCAAATAACTACTTTTAGTTTTGTATTGCAGTTGAGATTTTTGATAACTCAGTGCATGTTAAGGCTCCATTTGTTTGGATGTAACATGTTTCAAACTACAAGATATAGTCCAGTGACATTAGTAAAGCAAAAGCTACAGCAGGTTTTAGAATCTCTTTCAATTCCATTGTTTGGTGAAGTATAAATTCACTTTTCTTTATATGGAGTTTCATTTTGATGGGATGAGGGTATAAATTCGAACTCTAGGAATATACTCTTTGATGGAAAACAACATCAGTAAAGCCAAAGGTACAGCAGCTTTAGAACCTCTTTCAATTCCATTGTTGGTGAAGTTTAAATTCATTTTTCTGTATATCAATAGGGAAACGATATATTTTAGCACCTTCCTCATAAACTCGAACTCTAGGAATATATTGAATGATGGAAAACAGTATCCTATTTGTCCTTCATATTACTATACATAATTTAGCAATTTGACGCAATGAATAGCTCAAACTGACATGTGGGCTACCTGAATATTTTCTTTCCACTTAAGGTTTCACTTAAATTTCTTCTTGATGGTTTCACTTCCTTAACAGAACGGGGCCTTGATTCTTAACAAAATCAGCCTCACACTACACACATTTGTGATGCCTTTAACACAGTCATTTTCTTTCCTTTCTTTTTCTTTTTTCTAGATTTAATAGAGCCTTAATTCAACAAAGAAGATTCATGTGACACAAGAAACTTCACAAAAACCGTAACAATCAGAAGACAACATCATAGATACTAAAGACAGGAAAATTATGAACATTGGACAAATTCCATTCTAGAACACTCAAGTAACCAAATACCAATTTCCACAGTAAGAAAAAGAAATCTTCCCCTTTATCACGCAAACCCAGAGAAACCGGGCCAATTTCGCAACTCAGCGGTGACATCCCAAACACATTTCCTGATTTTTATATTTTTTCACAACAGGAAAGGCCCACGATTTTATGAAACAATAGGAACCACCTCGCAATGCATAACCAAAGAAACAGTAAAATATACCCAGTCAGCAACAGAAACTAAGAAAGATTACTCTCTCACGGGAAAAATGCACACTGGGAAAACCCCCTTCACCACAAGGGGGAAAAAAAAAAGGATTCAGATAAGGCTTTAACTGTAAAAATGAATACCAACCCGGCCTTGACAGCAAGAGCAAGAGCAGCTCTCATTCTGGGCTTGGAATTAGATCGGACATAGTACGTGAGCCCATTTTCGAGTCTGCCGTAGTCCACCCCGAACGGTTTCTCTGGTAAAGCTTCTTCTAAGCTAACGTTGACGAGCTTCAGCGAACGAAACCTGCTCTTGTGTTTCTTCACCATCTCCGACGACTCCGCCGGTAAAAAATTCATCATCGGCGTTGATGATACCGTTAGTAAGTCAAGTTGCCGTTTTTTCAAATATACTCCTGGGGGTGATTCAGTGTAGGTATATTTCCTAGAGGAGCCAAGGACTATAATGTTAGTAATAATCTTCTGATGGTAAATAAAATGCGTTTTGTTCCTCTGTASTTGGGGGAATATCGCGTTGCTGTGGGAGGATCTACAGCAATATGCTCCGGCTTTCCTCTTGTGAAGTGATAAGTGGTTTTTCATTTGGAAGTTTTTCTTTTGAGAAAGTTTTTCATTTGGATATTAGGAAATCTATAAAGAATTATTCTAAGTTTTTTAATTACTAAATGTAAGAATTATTTTAAAAATTTAAGTATGATGAAACATTAAAAATCTGTTAATAATTTTTAAAAATGGTTTGAAATATATTCGTTTAATAAGAGATTGTTGATAAATTTAAATACACTTTTATTTGAATAAAGTATTATTATTAGTATCTTATAACTATTGGAAAATTCGATAATAAATTTTGATGCAATACATATTAAATATTTGTTGGATGGAAAAAAATGAAATATTTTGCGTGCATAAAATGAGTTTCTTTTGCTACTTTTTCATTCATATAATATTATTCGATGAATATCGAAAATAGTTCTTTTAKATATATTTTTACATATGGTATTTTTCATATATATTTTTACATATGGTATTTACTTCAACAAAAGTAAGATAGATATTTTTATGAGAAATATTTTTTTAATATTTTTTGTTTAGTAACATATGCAAGACTTTTGAGRTATCTCGAATAATTACCTAATGTAACACTATTCAATTATTTCTTTTYTTTTTMATACACGATTAGAGGGATTCATCAGATTTATAATGTTTTCTACATAGAAGAAGAGATGTGAATCAACTTAATAATTAATATCTGTTGATGTCTAAAAATAGCCAATGTTAACGATTGAGGTAGGAAGCAACGGTGAGCCGAGCAAGGTCAAAACAAACAAAAGGCCGAGGGAAAAGGAGTCCAAACAGTTGAGAAACTCAAAGGGTGATGAAAAATCAAGCAAGGAATGGATTAAAGAATAGCTGAGAAATAGGAGGAAAAAGTCAACTGAATCGGTGGAAACAGCGAGAAGCTAGGAACTCGGCTCTGCAATCAAATAAGGCCATAACCACTTGCCGAAAATCAAGGGACATGATCAATAGAATGGCCGATTGAGGTGGACGTGGGCAGAGGAAGTAGTATGGAAGAAGGAAAAATGACTTAAAAATAGTTGACTTTTTTAGCCACTAGCCGGCAAGAGAACGTTGCTCAAGAGGAGTATAAATAAGAAGAGAGAAAAGAAAAACAAGCCCAATTAATCGACTCAACAATCAAGCAATTTATCTTCATTTTTATGCCTTTGTTCATTAAATAGCTAGTCTTATCACCTTTTCTACTATTAATTGATTTCATTGGCTTTATTAGGATAGATTTATAACCTTCTTGCATAATGTTTATGCAGTACAACGTTTATTCGTTTTTTCAGCCTTAACAGCATAGCCGTTTAGCTTATTTCATTTCTTTGTTTTCTTTACTGCTTTCTTTATTGCTTTGTTTACAACTTTTTAGCTTATATAGGATTACTTAGCTTATCTCATCTTATTAACTGCATCATTTCCTCAATTAGCATGATCACTAGTTTAGTTCAAGCTAACTTTGTTGTATCTTTCTCTTGCTTAGCATCCTCCAACATAATTACTTATTTGGCCTTGAGTTGACTAAGTTGTATCTTTCTATTGTTTGGTATTTGTCAGCATAATCACTTAATTAGCTTCAACTATCTTAGTTGCATTTTTCTGTTGTGTGACTTTTTACAGTTTGTGTTTGTTTGTTCCTTGATCAGCTAAGGGATTCACTTTGCTATTTTCTTAGCCATAGCAAACACATACGCCATAATTTTCTTGGTTAGCACACTTTATTTGCACACTTAGTGAGAACTTACTAAAGTTAACTCAAGAACCACACATACAAAAAAAGAGGTTGCTACAGATCCAATGAGTCAATTACACGGCTAGCTAATTAGAACTTAGGCCTCTTTGTGTTGAAAAGTTTAGTATGCCACAACTAGGATAGTCGARTTAACTAGGCAATTTTTACACACCAACACGATTGGCACACCCAGTGGGACTTGCTAAGTGCACATGAAACTTTGTTTCGGCCAATAAATCATGGTTAAAAATCAGAGCAATCAAACTTGTATTTAAGAAACACATACTATAGATATGTCGGAGCTCGGCTCGGTAGCATTGCCCGGCAAAATCTATAGAGCGGGTTTCCCCTAGAAACGACTCCTAATCGTAGAGATCCATTGACATCGACTAGCAAACAGATAGCTCCAACATCCTTCTCAGCCATCTAATTCACTATGGAGCAATACACAAGTGAGTTAATGTCAAATCTAATACAACATTTTACTACTATTTTCAAGCCTATGTTGCAGAATAAGATTCTAGATTTAATGTGACGTGGAATACCACATACTCTAACCCAGTTCCAACCACTTTTCGTCCACTATAATGAATAATCACTTGTTAGAAAGTCTAGAAGCAGTATAAACATGGGCTCCACCTATGCCGCAACTTCCCCAGGACCCAATTACAATGGCTCGAAAAAACTCCTCCTAGCTGATTAGCTATACCTCATCTGGAGGGCAACTTCAAGTAGCATGATCATCACAGCCCGAGGGATAACCAATGTCCTATGACACTCTGGAAGTCTCTAATCCTTTTTTATCACAAGTTTTGAATTTTTCCTATATACCAAGGTAGTACACCTAATAGGCTGGTGGACGACAAGATTATGTTACCCAATTTTCTGATAGCCCAGCCTAGGGTTTCAATATGCAGCAAACAATGCTGGTTATGGGAATGCAAACACCTTGGGCACAAGAATGGATACCTTTCTTGACAGAGGGCACCAGGAGAGATATTATCCAAAACGGGCATATCAATTCAAAAGACAACCACTAGCCAATCCAGGAATTCATCCAGCACAAGCTCCTGCGCCAGTTGATGCTGATGCAATAGCTGATGTAGTAAGGAGACAATTCGGGCACAACACTGCTGGCAATGACTGTTTGGTTTATAAGAAACCTTACATAGAATGGATAGACTATGCAGCTGTCATGCCACGAGGATACAAGATGCTGAATTCTCCACTTTCTCAAGAGATGAAGATAAATCGACAATGGAATATATTGGCCGATTCATGGCTCAATGCGAAGAACTTAGCAACACTGACTTACACAAATTGGAACTCTTCTCTTTATCACTAACTGGAGTGGCTTTCACATGGTATGCTAGTCTGCCTCCCAATTCAGTCAACAGCCGGGCTAGTATGGAACACCTATTTCACGAGAGATTCTATAGGCCTATCCAGGATGTGACAATTGCAGATTTGCTACAGTAAAACAAAAAGGCAACAAAGATGTAGCCAATTTCCTRGAGAGATTCACGGGAATTAAAGAAATATGTCGCACTTTATTGCCAAAAGTTTACTATGCTAGAATAGCAATTGGTAGTATGAATCCACAGTTAAAGGAGAAGCTTATCATAYAGGAATTTTTGAATTTGTCCAGATTACTTTCCCATGCAATCCATGCAAGAGTTCATCAAAGATAAAGAAACTTTTCGAGCAGCCAATTTTAGTAGGGGGTAAACCATGATTTCAATCATCAACGACATAGCCGATCCAGAAGAAGACGAGCCAGTAAATATCATGGCAGCCGAGCTACTGAAGGGATCACTATATGCTTGCCCTATGCTGAAACCTATGTCGGGGAAAAAAGAGGCCAAGCCAGGAGACTATAGAGATATTCTTTTGATATATCAAAAGCCAATCAAATCTTTGATCAGTTGCTGAAAGATAAGCAAATCAAGCTCTCGGTTGACCAGAGAATTTCTTTTCTCGAGGAGTTAAAAGAAAAGAGGTATTGTAAGTGGCACAACTCATTTAGTCAAGCAACAATTCTTATATAGTGTTCAGGAATATCATTCAGAGAGCCATCCAGGAGAGGCAGTTTCGTCTTTCAGATAAAAGCCCCAAGAATAATTGGTGGATATAGACCCTTCCCAATAGCCGACTCTAGCGTGATAACAATCGTTTCGGCTGAAAAGAAGCTGTAGTGGTATGAGAAGACACCACAAGGTCCTGTAATAGTWAAAAAATGTTTATCCACCAAATTCATGGAAGTACCACACCAGCAGATCTCATCTTTTAGTCTAACACCTGATCRTTTGTTTAGTTAGATGGCAAGCCTTCCATATTCGAAAGATTAACTATGGCTAGAGCTGGAAGTACAACTAAGTTTCATCTAAAGGAAGAAACCATGACCATAGAAATCCCAACTGCTCAAAAAATTGCCAATCTATTTCGACCCTTATATTTGACTAAAACTCAGAAAAGAAGAGACAAAGATAAAAAGCTCGGCAAAGAGCCTTGCTCAAGGAGTATTCGAGGTCATTTGGGAAACTGACAGATCAAGAGATTAATATCRTCAGTTTACTATTGGCTAAATTCAAGAGCACAAATCTGCAAGCTTCCAATAGGAGATGTTTTATCGACTAAGGAAGCAATGGCTGAGTAGGTCTCGCCCGCAGCCGACTCCTTTTCAGCCGAGCTGCAGATGTCTTTCCCTAAGCCAACCAAGAAAATGGTGAATCATCTCAAACCACTATATATCAAGGCTTAACTAGACAGTTATCCACTTAACTGAGTCTTTGTTGATGGAGGAGCCATTCTCAATGTCATGCCCCTCTCCACGTTAAAACGTTTAGGAAAAATATTAGTTATCTCATGAATACTAATATTCAAATAATTAATTTTATAGGGAAGTCTATACAAGTAGAGGGAGTTCTAATTATGACCACCACAATGCTCAAAAACTAGTATGTCTGTTTTCTTTATAGTAGCAACTAAACCAACCTATACGATGCTTCTGGGGCGAGATTGAATTCATGCCAATCAATGCGTCCCTTCCATCCTTCAACAACAACTTATTTTGTGGGATGGGGATCAGATAGAAGTCATACTAGCCGATACGAATCTTTTCTCACATTCGCTATCCTCTATTCCCCGAAGTTCAAGCAATCCCACTTTGCTAAACTGTCATTAGGCCATGAACTTAGTGAAAGATAAGAAGACTATCTTGACAGAACTCAAGATGGAAAAAGATTTGGGCCAAAAAGAATAGACCCTCAAAGTCTGAATAAATTGAAAGCCTACTCAACTGTCAGTAAAATCTAAACAAAAATGGCCGATTTGAAAAGGAAACAAAAAATGCATCAGAGGTTCTCGAAACTATATGAAATCTCAAGCAGACACCAGGTTTTATACTCAAGGCCTAATTATACATGTCAACTTGGGAGATCAAGGGGAAACCAGACTCACTCGACTAAGTGCCCTATTGGGTGAGGAACAACAAAAATAGCTGATCGAGTTAATCAAACAATATAAAGATTGTTTTGCATGGGATTACCATGAAATGCCAAGCTTGGATCGAAGAGTGGTGGACCACCACCTACCTATCAGAGAAARACACAAACCTTATAAGCAGCCTGCCAAAAGGTTCAATCCAACACTTTTTTCGAAAGTTAAGGAAAAGGTTGAACGGCTCTCTCGGTGTATCTTTATCCGAACGGCTAAGTATGTTAAGTGGATATCGAACATTTACCTGTCATCAAAACAAAAAGGTCAAGTCCGAGTATGTATCGTCTTCAAAAACCTAAATTTAGCCACACAAAAAAAATGAGTATGCTATGCCTACTGGCAAATATACTTGTCGAATTAGCTGTAGAAAACAGATTTCTCAACTTTATGGACGGATACTCCGGCTACAATCGAATTTTTATAGCCGAAGACAATGTCCATAAAATAACTTTCAAGTGTCGTGGGACAATTGGCTTATTTAAGTTCAAGCTAAAGATTGCGGGGGCAACTTTCCTAAGAGCAATCAACATGATTTTTCATGATTTAATAGGCTGAAACATGGAAGTCTACTTCAATGTCTTGGTCGTGAAATTAGCCACCTTTGCCTAACATTTAGCGGATCTGGAAAAGTCTTTCCTAAGGATGCGCCGACACAAGTTGAAGATGAATCCTATTAAGCGCATATTAGGGGTATTGGCTGGGTGTTTTCTAGATTTTTTGGTTCACCAAAGGGGATCTAAGTTGATGCCAATAAAGCTAAGGCAATATTAGAGGCCAGGCCCCCAAGAAAAAGGAAAGAATTACAAAGCTTAATTGGCAAGATTAACTTCTTAAGAAGATTCTTGGCAGACTCAAGTGGGAAACTCATAGAATTCTCATCTTTACTGAAGTTACGACTAGCTTAGAATTTCACATGAGGGCAAAACATTAGGAGGCCTTTGAACAAATCAAGCACGGCTTTTCCAAACCTCCAGTTTTAGCTGCACCACGGGAAGGGGGGAACAAACTAATTAAGCAATATGTGTCTGCCACTGAGACTTCGATCGGTTGTTTATTACCACAAGATGATGATGAAGGAATCGAGAAAGCCATAGTTAAAGCCTCAATAATGCAAAATGCAAGTATTCTCCCATTGAGAAATTATGCCTCTCACATTTTCATGCTTGCACCAAGTTAGAATATTACCTCCTGCTGGTAGAGTGAATGTCATTTGCAAGATGGACCTGGTTTGCTTTCTCTTGAATCGACCAGTCTTATAAGGAAGAATGATGAGGTGGGTTGTGAAATTAACTGCCTTCTCATTGCAATATGTGCCCTTTAGAGCCGTGAAAGGCCAGACAATAGTCGATTTCTTGGTAAAACATCCATGCCTTGAAGTAGCTGATCCTTATTCAAAAGTCCAAAGTTACATAGGAATCAAACCTTGGAAGCTAACCTTTGATACGTCTAGAACTAGCTAGGGTCAGGAGCCAATATTACAATTACTAGTCCAGCTGGTCTCAAAGGAAGTTTCATGTTCTAGTTAGGAAAAGGGGAATCCAATAATCAAGCATAGTATAAAGCTTTGATCCTGGGTCTTCATTTTTCTCTTGTCAATGAAAGCACAAACTGTTCAAATCATGGGAGACTCTCAATTAGTTATCCGACCATTGGTAAGAGAGTACAGATGTACAAATTCTAGCCTAATCACTTCTACTAAGATAGACAAGCCTTACTCGGGGAATTTTCTAATTTGATACTAGTACACTTGCTAAGAAGAGAAAAACAGGAGGCCAATGACTTAGCTTAGTATGCAGGGGGTATAAAGACATGCTGCCAAAGAATTCATTCGGCTCTTTTCCACCAAGCAATTCTATATATCGATAGCCGCAACTCGACCGATTGAAAGATTGCAATTATCAGTTACATGAAAAACCCATCAGCTAAGGTTAGTAAGCAACTCAAGCATAAAATATTAAATTATTTGATGCTCAATATTGACTTGTTCAAAAGAAGCCACAAAGGCTTGCTTTTAAAGTGTTTAGGCAAGGATGAAGTAGGTCGGGTATTAGCAGAAGTCCACGAAGGATTGTATGGGGCACATCAGGCAGGGTCGAAATTAAGATAGTTGTTATATCAATATGGAGTTTACTAGCCTATAGTGACAGTTGATTGTTATGGATACGCTAAAGGTTGTGAGGCATACCAGATGCATGGATATTTGTTCAACGTCCTAGCCGCGAAATTCCATCCTATAGTGAAGCCTTTGCCATTAGAGGCTGGGCCATGGACATCAACATCAAGATCTATCCACCTTCTTCCAAAGGCCACTTCTTTATTTTAGTGGCTGCTAACTTCTTTAGAAAGTGGGTAAAGGCTCAGCCGTTGACTAAAGTAACCCAAGAAGCTGTTCATCAACTTCATTAAACATCAAATCATTTTTCGCTTTCAGATCCCAAAGTCCATTACAGCTAATCAAGAGACTACTTTCACTGGAGATAAAATAGTCGCCTTTGCCCAGCAATTCCAGCTCATGTTGATCCACTCAAACCCTTATTATGGCCAGGCCAATGGACAGGCAAAAACAACTAATGAAACACTCATCAACATGACTAAGAACGTTGTGGAGGATAAGCCCAGTAGAACGCACAAGATCTTGCAGGAAGTATTATGGGCTTACAAGAATTCCCTTAAGATGACTACGGGTTTTACTTCTTATTGGCTGACTTACAGGTAGGATGTGGTCCTACCAGTGAAAGATTCAGTGTGATCGGCTAGAATAGCATTTCAGAACAATCTGTCCGAAGCCAATTAGCAACAAGCTCTCTTGATGGAGTTGGATCAAGTAAATGAAGATAGATGGACTATCTTTGAAAATATTATAAGGAATAAGCAAAGGGTAGCCATCGCATACAATCGGTAAATTCAAGTCAAAGCCTTTCAAGAAGGTGACATGGTTCGGAAGACTATTTGCTAATTGCACCTAATGACCCCAAGTTTGGAAAGTATTCAGCTAGCTGGGTAGATCCTTTCCTGGTTAGCAAGGTCATACCAAGAGGAGCTTATCGACTAATGCAACCGAATGGTAAGGAGCTACACTGTAGGATCAATAGTACATATTTGAAACATTTATTATCCTTCTTTTTGGGAGGGTATAGAGAATTAACAACTACGAAAGTACATAAATAAAACTTTAATCGGCTAGTAACTAGCCGATTGGCCTTTTATTTTATTTTAAATAATAATTTCAACTACATTCTAGCCGAAGTAGCATTTCAATTCTCAGTAAACAAAACAAATAAGATAACTGGCAAAGCAAATCAACTCTATGAAAATGAGGAAGAGCCCAAAGAGAAGGGACATTGAGTACAGCAAAATAGACGATAATAGCCCGATTTAGCACCGAATGAGCATTATTGACAACCCTCATCACATCACCATACAACTCAGCTAGAATGACCTCATCAAAAAGGACATTGGCAGAAGTTGGAATTACCTAAGCAGCAGGAGACGAAAAGGTAGGAGCAATCGGATTTTCAGGTACAAGACTTTGGTCAACCTTCTCAACCCTAGGGTTCGGCTCTAAAGCCGAATGCACCTATGTCAAGCTCAATATCCTAGAGCTCAGGTCCTGCCAAGTGGACTTACATTCCTTCAGGCCTAGGGTGCCTTCATCCTTTTCACAATCAAGCATCAGTTGATCACTCTCCAACTCCATTAGCCGAGCACAAACCTTCTGCACTTCCCTGAATTGGCCAACCAGAAGACCATCTTGTTTTTTGATTTGCCGCTTATCCTGAGACAGCTGCTTCTTTTCCTTGGCTAACTTAATCAACAGGCACTGGATCTCAACCTCCAAAAAGGATATTCGATCAACATAGGCAGAGACACCTTCCTTCAGCATGTCCTGTTATCCCTTCTCAGCTATAAAACTAGTGCTCAACTCTTCATCCCTAACAGCAAGAGCGACTAAGTCTTTAGCTTAGCGGGGGCATTTGTTTGTAGTTTGTGGCTAACGTCTACTGTATATAGAAACTTGGTTAGCTAGAACATATCATGGAGCACTTAGCCTTCAATTTGGCCGATTTKGAGGATTTGGCACCGAATCTTAAGGTCTTCTTCAGTTCTTCATAAAYAGTCTCCCTTATGGGCATCTCGCCTTTAAACATAGCCTCTAAAAAMCCCAGACCAACCGACTCAAAGAATGTGACCATATCTTCCGTAGGCATGGCCGAAACCGGAAAAGCGAGAGGTGGAGATGTTGGAGTTGCAAMGACATTCCTTTGGTCTTCAGCCTAGCTCTATTGCAATTCCTCCTCAGACGATTCGGCTAGGGGAGCATTGGAAGAGGCAGATGAGCGAGACTTTTTTTTTTTTTTTTTTTTTGGGGTTCTACAAAACAAAGTGGGTCAGCCGATAACTACTCAACAAATGATGAAAATGGATGAAGCGAAATTACCTTGAGAACAGATGCCTTAACATCTGTTATTCTTAGCCATTGAGACTTTCTCAATCCAACTGAAGCAACTGCAGCTGGAGGGGTATCAGCGAGACTATCTACATCAATCAGCTCAACTGATCTTACAAAAGGTGAGAAAAGCAAAGGAGAGAAGCAGGGCAATAAACAAACACCAAAAATAGCCAATAGACCAGAAAAGAGCAAAACCTAGGATTGGCTCTCGGCTCACGTCTTCTTCCTAGAAGAAGCCTTAGTTGGAGGAGAGACGGCTGAGAGTGGAGAAGCAATCGGAGGAGCCATAACTCTCTTTTTTTCAAGCAATCTACCCAGCGGCTGAAGCAGTTTGAACAGAAGGGAGACAAATTTTTTTCCAAATGCTCGGCCAAATTAGCCAAGAAGAAAATATATTCTACCTGGTCCCACCAGGAATCAAATTGTTCAGTACTTAGAGGGAACCAAGGAAAATCTTGGAAATAAGAATTTTTCAAGCTTTTCCTGGAAACCTATGGTCCAGGATCTTACATTAGCCTCAATCAATTCTAGACGATTGAGAGGCGTTATACCGAGCTTGGGATGGGCTGGGATGTCTTGCATCAGGCTGAACTGCAGCACATAGCMGGCAGATAATACATTTTGGTTAGATTTTATTGTAGTGAGCAGTCGGTCGAATCCCATTAAGTAGCAGTCTGGAACAAAGGAGGCTGGCCCAGATGGCCTTCACCTCAGCATAGTTAGAACTATCTGGCCTTAGTCACTGCCAGTCAGGGCCTTCATCCTACCTAGAATACCAGAAGAAGTCAATGGTGATAACCTTGGTGGGATATACCCGTTTGAAAATTTCTTGGCTAGAAAACTCATTGAAACGCACCTTCGTTTGCTGATATCCTGTCACCTCACCAGCGAACTCGGCGGCCTCAACCGAAAGTCGGCCAACCCCGAACTCAAGGAAATATTGATAAAACCATAGTTGTAGGATCTAAAAAGTTGCGGTCACATTACTGGTATCTTTCCCACCTTTTAAGCCTTCACCAGCTGATTAAGTCCCCCGGTAGATGAGGGAAAGAACCAAGAAAGCTACAGTATAGAGGCCGACTGTTCATCAATAGGCCAACGTAGTATTGGTAGTCAGCTACAACACCATTAAAAGATGAGCAGAGAATAAATTTGTAGAGCCAGCAGAGTAGGAATTCCCATGCTCATCCTGAGAAATAGTAGCCGAATCGACCATATTGGCCTCAATAAACTTGGGGAAGCCGGCTAGTTATTTACTGAAATTCAGTCGAAATTCCTTTTGTCAGCATATAAAGCCGGCATATCAATGCCAGATAAAGCCAAAATTCCTCAAAAATAGTAGCTGAATCGGCTATATTAGCCTTAATGAACTTGGGGTAGGCAGCTAGCTATTTGCTAAAATTCAGCCGAAATTCCTTCTTGTCAGCATATAAAGTCCGCATATCAATGCCAGTTACTGGCAGGCCGAGAATAGTGGCCACATCCAGCAAAGRTGGAGAAAAGATCCTTGAAGGAAGCACAAATGCGTTGATAGTCAATGACTAGAATGAGAAAACGGTCATCAGTAGATTTAGATCAAAATTCAGCTTAAGATTTATAGATAGCTGAATTGCATGATGCACCCCCATCTTTTCCAAACAGATTCCACGATGGGGGTCAACGCTCAGCCTAAAGGTCAAAGCTTGCAAGTTGGCCTTGCCAGCAATGAAAGCTTTTTGGCCATCTATAAAGTCCAGTTAAAACCAATAAGAGGAAGACTGAAACCTCTGAGTTTGATGAAGGCAAAAAATATGAACTTGAACAGTTGGACCCGAAATGTAAAAGTCCTTAGAGGTGTCAGAGAAAATTAGAATCCAATTGTCAGTAAAAAGGGAAAAGATCGAAGGCTTCGCCATGAGAGCTACTGCTGAAAGACATATTGCCTGACGGTGGGTAGGAAGAGGCAGTCARAAACTAGTGACAGGAAGCTCAAAAATAGTAGAAGTCAAAAATGGCAGAGAAGAGGGAAAGCACGAGTAAAGGCTTGAAGAAGAGGAAGTGAAGAGTTTATTTTCCTTTTTGGCCTATTTTCACGCCATTAAAAGCGGAATGGATGTGACAATCGTAAGTTCTGGAAAGAGTCATCATGACTTTGGTGAGCCAACCGGCTCATGGATCGACAACTGGCCAAACTCAATAGCCAATAGGACTCAACAATCACAGAAGCAAGGCGGGTGACACCAAGCTTCGCCTAAACCAACTATTCGGCATAACAGATTAGAGCAAAGGCTTGGGGGGCATGTGTTGACGCCTAAAAATGGCCAACGTCAACGGCTGAGGTAGGAAGCAACGGTTAGCCGAGTAATGTCAAAACAAACATCAATCTAAGAGAAAAAGAGTCCAAACGACTGAAAAACTCAACGGCTAATGAAAAATCAAGTAAGGAGCGGATTAGAGAACGACCAAGGACCAAGAGGAAAAAGTTAGCCAAATCGGTAGAATTAGCAAGAAGCTACAAAATCGGCTCTGCAATCAGATAAGGCCATAATCACTTGATCGAAAATCAAAGGGTATGATCAACAGAATGGCCGATTGAGGTGGAAATGGGCCGAGGAAGTAGCATGGAAGAAGGAGAAATCGCTTAAAAGTAGTTGACTTTTTCGGTCACTAGCCAACAAAAGAACATTGCTCAAGAGGAGTATAAATAAGAAGAGAGAAAGCATAAACAAGCCCAATCAATCAACTCAAGAATCAAGCAATTTATCTTCATTTTTATGTCTTTGCTCATTAACTAGCTAGTCTTATCAACTTCTATAGTGTAAATTGATTTCATTAGCTTTATTAGGATAGATTGATAACCTTTTTCTATAATGTTTATGCATTAGAACGTTTATTCATTTTTCTTAGATAATAAGCATTTCCAACCTTAATAACATAGTTAYTTAGCTTATTCCATTTCTTTGCTTTCTTTACTGCTTTCTTTATTACTTCCTTTACAGCTTTTTAGCTTATATAAGATTATTTAGTGTCTCACCTTATTAACTGCATCATTCCCTCAGTTAGCATAATCACTAGTTTTGTTCAAGCTACTTTATTGAATCTTTTCTACTGCTTAGCATCCTCCAACATAATCGCTAGTTTAATTCAAGCTCACTTTATTGTATCTTTTCTGCTACTTAGCATCCTCCAGTATAATCATTTCTTTAGCCTAAAGCTGACTAAGTTGCATCTTCTGCTGTTTGGTATCTGTTAGCATAATCACTCGGCTAGTTTAAGCTACCTTAGTTGCATCTTTCTGCTAYGTGACTTTTTGCAGTTTGTGTTTGTTTGTTCCTTGATTGGCTTCATGATTCACTTTGTTATTTTCTTAGCCATAGCAAGCACATACATACCAAATTTTTCTGGTTAGCACATTCATTTGCACACTTAGTGAGGATTTACTAAAGTTAACTCAAGAACTCCACATATAAAAAAAGAGGCTGTTACGGATCCAGTAAGTCAATTATACGACTAGCTAACTGGAACTCAGGCCTCGTTGCATTATAAAACTTAATACGCCATAACCAAGATAGTCAAGTCAGCTAGGCAATTTTTTATCACCTRTAATATCACGTAAAAAGATCTTATAAACAACTAAATACTTTCTTGCCAAAAAAGATAAATATTTGACTTAATTTTTTCAATATTTTGTTTCCTTCTTTGGCATGGTCTGTTCATTTAAAAGGCCATTTGGATTATTAAACATTAATTCACTTTTACAAACAACATTAAACTAACAACACGATACTTTCATTGAGGCCATGTTTGATTGACAGAAAGGTTCAATTATACTTGGATTATGATTACTCGAAATCAAAATTAAAGGAATTAAAATTCTTAAAACTAAATGAATAAAGAGCTTATTAGATTAAAATAGTTTGATAATATAATTTTGTAATGTCTTAATATGTTAAGTGTTTTTTAGTTCTTTCTATAAATTTTAAGCGATGATATTCTGACTTAATATATTAAAATATTGTAATTAAGGGTATCAAATTCATTATTCAGAATTAGATGTACAAACTGAATCAAGAGAAATTTTCAATATTTATGCATTCAACTATTTTATCAAATAGGGCRTAAGAGATTTGAAGCTATTATTGATCATATCATTAACATATGATGAATTAAACATAGATTATTTCCATTAACTAAATGAATATAACTATTTAATTATATTAAATCAAATATCATAGTGGATATAAAGAAAACTCTCTTCCATAAGACGACAATAGTGTATCTAAAGAAAATCCTTTTTTGTCATATTAAGTAGATTTATCTAATATGTTTAATTTTAAAAAATAAAACTAAACAATGAGCAAAGGATTTTTTTGAGGAAGAGTTTAGAGAGTTTTTTGAAAAAATGTTAGAGGGTATTTTGGAGAAGAGTTCATATTATTAGCCAACACAAAGCAGATTGCAGCTAAACTAGTATGGCCAGGCTAAAAACATGAAAAAGAAAACAATTTAAAAAATAAAACTAAACAATGTGCAAAGGATTTTTTTGAGGAAGAGTTTAGAGAGTTTTTTGAAAAAATGTTAGAGGGTATTTTGGAGAAGAGTTCAGTCATGGAGGAGGAAAAAAAAATGAGAGNTTTAAAACTTATTTGTAAACTAGTGTCTATCTTTTTACATCAATATAACATACTATCTTCAAGGAGAAAAAGATTTATTATGCATATTTTTTGTTTTAAAATTTTGAGGAGAATAATCATAATATCAACTTCTAATAAATATATTACTTTTTCTYGAAATTGTATAATTATTTTTCTTAATTTAGAATCGATTTTTTTAAATATAAAAGTAATTTTCGAATATCAAAATTTAATAATGAAGAATAAAATTTCTTTCGCAATACAAAATTCTTACTCATCAAACAAGGACACGTGGTATTCCGGTTAACCAGCACTATCAAACTGGCCTAAAATTTAAGGGATAAACAAAGCCTTTCTGAATTCTGAATTATGAATGAGGAACTCGTCCTAAAATTTAGGGATAAACCTTTCAGAGGAAAAAAAAAAAAGAAAATTACGGACAAACAAAGCCTTTGCGAATTCTGAATTAGGAACTCGAAAAAGGACACGGATTTCTGAATTGGAATCTTCTCCGCTAATTCTAAACATCTTAACCCCTTCTGGAAACCAAAAAATGTTTACTCTAAACGCCTCCGCACCCTATCTTCGATTATCAGAGGTTTCAAGCCATGCATTTTCACAGCAACTGAATCAATGCTCGCCGTGTCTTGCGGTTTCGCTTGTCATTCATACCGATTTACAAAGCAGGAAATTTTCATATACCACTCGAGCTACAAGAAACCAAAGAGTGAAAACCAGAGATTTGCTAGAACCGGATGAGGAAAGATACGATGATGAAGAAGATGAGGAAGACAATGAGAGYGATTTTTCATACCGAAAAGGGCTCAGAGGGAAAGAAGAAGAGAAGGATTATGATAGAGACCCCGAGTTCGCTGAGATTCTGGGCAGTTGTCTTGATAATCCAGATAAAGCTAGGTCTAAAGTAAGTTCATTTCGCTTACCGAATTCCATTTAATTTTTCACTCATAGGCTTGTGCTTTAAACATTCTGTTGTTTCTTTGTTCTTTGTTAGTTCTTTTTAAGTGTTCAATGCAATAGTTAGTTTAATTTGCTTTTTCTGAATTGTTTTAACTTGATTGCATGTGATTGTGTGCATAGAGATCTCTGCTTGCTTTTCTTGTGCATTTGTATTTGTACAGTTCTACCATAAAGAGGAAGTGACATTATTGCTGATTGACCTGGTTAATTGAAATATCAGATGGAGGAGAGGTTGAGAAAGAAAAGGAACAGAATATTACACGCGAAAACTGGTTCTCCGAAACCAATGAAAGTGATATTCAACRAGTAAGCTCACTTGCTTGCTTATGGATACGCATTATTTCCTTCATTCCGATGTAATCCCTTGAATGCTTGCTGCTTCTGTCAATTCTTTTGAGTACGCCATAGTATGCTGGTAATGACTTTGATAAGAATCTCAGGGGAAATGGATTAGGACAAGGTTTTCTTGGTTTCTAGATGTCCTTTCCTACATAACATTTCTAATCTTGCACAAATCTTAGGATATAAAATCTACTAAAAGATCCACCGTCATAGAAGAGAGGATTATCCATTTAGGAACCTATTTCATTTGGAAGAGAAAACGTCAAAAGTTAATTAGGCAGCAAAGCTCGTACCAACAAAGGAACTCTTAAAGCATCTTTTGAAGGAGACTGTACAGAAGGCTATGCTTTCCAAAGATGACATATCCTTCCTTGTACTAAAACCTTTATGTGCACCTTGCATTTATTTTTTGAGGAGAGTATGGTTCCGCTGCATTTTAGGCTTATGTCAGATTCAGTATGATTCTTATTACATTTCTGCGTCACTCTTGTTGGTTACTATTGGTACCCCCTCCTGGTTTATCATCTTTTGAAGGAGACTGTACAGAAGGCTATGCTTTCCAAAGATGACATATCCTTCCTTGTACTAAAATCTTTATGTGCACCTTGCATTTATTTTTTGAGGAGAGTATGGTTCCGCTGCATTTTAGGCTTATGTCAGATTCAGTATGATTCGTATTACATTTCTGCGTCACTCTTGTTGGTTACTATTGGTACCCTCTCCTGGTTTATCATGTATTGATTATTGAATTTATTTTAAAAAAAAAAAAGAAGAGTTGATGGCTCAGGAAAACATTGTYATTGAACAGACATGGAAATGTCTCCTGTATGATTTCCGGGACTTAAAAATGATAAGTTTTAAGTTTTGAGCAGAGATGGCTCCAGAAATACATTATCCTTATCATTCATTTTCTTGGAAGAATTAATTGAATATGCGTCATATGAGTCTGCTTTAGGCCTCTTAAATAATTTATTTCTGCATTCCTTAAGTTGTATTCAAGGATTAATCAAAATTCTGCTTTTCCACCAACTAAAATTTTTATTTATCCTATACAGATTTGACTTCTCCAATTCATACATTTGGTTTGAATTCTACAATGCCCCTCTGGAAAAAGACATTTTCTTGATATGCGATGTAAGTGATTCCCTGCACTCCCAGTAAAAGTTCTTTTGGTGAGATTTCTCTGATTTTGCTATCCTGGGCAGACAATTCGATCATGGCACATTGTTGGACGTCTTGGGGGATGCAATTCAATGAATATGCAAGTAAAGTGCCGATGAACATATACATATATTGCATTTTCTGTTAAGAAAAGGGAAAAGGATTAGACTGATGTTTCAGTTTCAAACACTGTAASAGGATAAAGATCATTTGCTGCTAATCTCTATGTAATAAATTATTAAGAAATGCARTCGGGGCTCCAGAAAAGTCTTTTAATAGCAGAAATCCTCTTGTTGAGGTTATGCCTAACTGCTTTACTTGAACTCACTGAATCACATTCTTTGCAGTTGTCACAATCTCCTATGGATAAAAGGCCAAGTTATGATGCTATTCAAGGTGCAAATGTTGCTCCAACTACGTTTTATAACATTGGGGATCTTGAGATCCAAGATAACTTAGCTCGCATCTGGTAAGGGGTTTAGGATGAGAATTTGTCACCGTCCAGAACCTGTTTCTCTGAGATGCAAAATAGTTCTGTCGACATATAATTTTAACTTATTTTGACAGGGTGGATATAGGGACCAGTGAGCCATTACTTCTAGATATTCTGATCAATGCACTCACACAGATAAGCTCAGAGTAAGCCTTGAGCTCCCTCCGTCGTTGCTGAACATCTTTTCTGTTCCAAATAGATTGTCTTCTAAAGCAATAAATATCAGAATGCACGATATACTGTTGATTCCTGCAGACTGTTTGTCATGATATATAGACCACGTAAAGATCACAGTTCTAGTACCTACCGTCTTTTTGGCCTACATCTYGTAATATGCTCTTTTTGCAAGTTTCTACTTAGATGTGCATTCACACATTTTTCTCTATATTGCAGCTCTTCGTAGCTTTTTGCTTTTCGCCTCCTTTTCTGAGACTTATCATTATGTCTTCTCAAACAGCTATGTTGGAATCAAGCAAGTGGTTTTTGGTGGATTTGAATCTAAGAATTGGAGAAAAGATCCACTTGTCCAAGCGGAGAGAAAAAAAAAAAGGCCGCATATGATTCTGATTTCCCGGATGGCCTATTTGCTTTTTCGAATGGTATGAGAATAGCTCATAATGAAGAATCTCATATAGAATGTTTGACCCTGTGACAAGAACCAGTTGACAGCCTCGTGCAATTGGGAAACCATCCAATTAGAAGAAACTTCTAGATGTTTGTAATGCAAAACTCCATACTGCTATACATGCTGCTACTAATGACAGATTTACAAAGATGTAAACAACTACACACTTGCATAAGAAATATAACTTGTAAAACAATGCCACCGTAATTTCATAAGCTAATGATTGTTCAGCAGTAAGAAACTCTTCTTCGTGTAGGTCAAATTACAGAACATACATATCACATAGACCCAGTACCAAATGTACTAATCTAAGCTTGAACAACATAAGTCAGAATGTGAAGGTAGCAGCTAATCTGAACAATATAATTACAGGTTAGTAAATTCTGGGAATGAGCATACGTCACCAAGTATAAAGATATGTAGATCCACGTATACTCCCAATAAGTATACTGCTTGTGCTCAATCTATCAATGGCACATATCTGTTAAACAGAAAAGAGCAGCAAAACATAATGACATTGGTAAAGAAGTTGCCTTTCAACGAATCTTAGATACCTTTTCTGCAATTAACTTAATCTCTTTCATTCTTTCATCCACAAGTTGCAGCAGCAGTTCCTCTTGATTACTTTGATTCTCATCCATCTCTGGTTTTGTGGACTCAGCAACCTGTGATTTGAACATTACAAAGGACATTTCCTGATCATGCTCAGTTGGGACATCAACAACCCGCTTCCCAGTACCTTCAGAATCTTTTCCAATGACATCAGCCTTTATTCGAGCTGAAATGATGGTACGGAAGTTTTCCATGTACTTCTCAATGGGATCCAAGCCAAGATAGATAAGAACCTCCCAGCACTGTAAAAACTGTTTTCTGTTGATTTTCAAACTCTTCCTTACATCTTCAATAGCACTTGAAGGTGGACGAAATTGGCACAAGTAGCTTTTCTTCAAAAGATTTTCTTCTTTTAAACGTGCTACAATTGAACTAAGCACCTTCTCAATGGGGCTGAAAACAAGCAGCCGCTGCACATCAATGAACATCCGTACATGTTGAAGGGAGTCCTCCGGTTCTTCAGCAGTCAGGTCAAAAACATTTTCAGATATTGCAATGTTATTAAGCACCTTTAGGAGGCAACCACCATAACCCTTGCGCTGGTAAGGAGGTTGTACCAATATCTGCCATTGACAAACATATGATTACTTATAGGAGATCTAAAAGACATAATAGAGCATAAAGAAATGAAGCTAACAAGGTCAATAACAAATCTACAAATTGCCAAAGCAAGCTTTTCAATTTCATTTAGCTGATATACATGAGATCGGAAGCAAACCTGACCAAGCCGCAAGCGCACACTATCTGGGTATTTATGAAAACGATAAACAGCTGCAAAACCAAGCAAAGTAAGAATACTATCCTCCTGCTCAACAGCTACCTTCTGGACCAAGAGATAGATTTCCCAGCCAGGATCAGTGATGTCAATAGGATTGCTGCCTGCTCAAGAGGATCATTCTTTAAAAATTTAAGGTACACTTGAATTGCCAAAACCCAAGATGTTGATAACACTTACCATCTATAAGAAGAAGTACAAGTGGCACCAAACGGCTGTAAAGATGCCCAACAGGTGCACCAACAATTCGGAAAACCTGGACCACACAAGCAAAATTGTATCAACCACAACTTTCTCAAATTTGGAAATTATTAAATTAAAAGAAGAAAAAAAAGAGAAGGATGTAAAGGTTACAAGTTAACAAACGTTACCATCAAGTTTTCTTATAATGAGACAGTAAGTGAATGAAAACTGCAGATCATACCAATGGTAGCATTTTTAATTTCAGGAATAGGTCAAAAGACAGATATGCCTCTTTCTTCCAGCTAGAAAAGTACATGACAAATTTTCATTAAATTATCCAAAAAGTTCAATATTTTAAAATTGACCCGAACAAGAACCATAAAAGTAATAGTGGAAGATGTGCTTCATTCAGACAATCTGCTTTGTGATTGGATAGCTGCCACTACAACCAGAGGTAAAAAACGTATTTAGGCTACCGAACTGGTACTCTGGAAACAATGGATGCATTCAGTAAGATTCTTTTGATATTGCACAAGGAAATGGATCCATGTACAAAAAATTCAAGATAATTGACCATCATGGGGACTACTCTTAGGAAAGGTTAAATACAACATGGTAGCTAAGGATACCTCCAGACCGTAATCTCCAGTGCGTCCATCTGTAGCTGGCAGYKGTAGCACTTGSCCCTTTGTGACAACAGATCTGTATGCATGTGCAATTTTAGAAGTGGTAAAAAAGGACCTTGAGAATRTATTGCTTATGATTTCACTGAATAAGATATCAACAATAGGGATCCAYATGGTCTTGATAGTCCCTGAACATACTTGATATAATGGCGATCAAATGAAAAGGTCTTAAGAAAGTCTTCTTTTTTCTCAACAAGATTCTCAGCAAAAATATTCTGTAGAAGAAGGAAATTAGAATAGAGCCACGCCTTAATAGAAAAAATCGTCAAATGAGAATAAAAAATTAAAAAAACATTAACCCAGACAGAGAACAGCACCTGAAGAGCAGATTTAAGATCAGTGATCCCCTTGCCTCCCTAACAACAATAAGTTACAGAAATTACTCAAATATATCTTAGAATTAAAACTATCTGAATATTAGCTTTGTCTCATCCAGTACAATGAAAACTTCTGAAGTTTCAGCATTTCTTGGACCTTTTAGACAGGCTAATGGGCCTAAGGTCTACGCATGATCCTTTGCACTGTAGCAACAAAATATAGAATTCACAACTCCCAATGAGATATACCATTGGAGAAAAATAAAACAAAACTGAAAAAAGAAACAATAGGAACATCCATTTGGGAAAGGGTAGCTGTCCTGAGATTCGTACACTGCTATTCACCCTAAAAGGAATGTTTCCAAGTTATAGAAGTGTGACTGGACAAGATCAAAGATATTTCACTCTTCATCCATGATTATAAAAGGAAATAGATGGTAATACTTACATCAGAAGTGCTTTTAAAAGAAATATCAGCATATGCATGAAGAGATATGCTGCTAACCCAGATGATAATCTGCATATTCATGATAAAAGTGATTATACACATAAAAGAGTGTGTGTGTGTGTGTGTGTGTGAGAGAGAGAGAGAGAGAGAGAAAGAGAGAGAGATATTCCAGCACAGATAACTTTGAGGGATGACATTGTCAAAAGATCACTACAATCAAGAAATTGATAAACCACAAATATACATATCCAAATCTAGTGCTATACTATCAGTTATTATTCAATTTATGTGTTTGAATAATAAAGTGTTTCAGCTATTCTATACGTATACATTTACTGCTATATGACTGGTATATCAGCATTTGCTGTTACTCTTTCCTGGTGCTGAAAAGGATTCGTTGTAATCAAATGTAGTGATGCTCAATGGTTTGTTTCAGTTTTGACTKGAAATTTTAATTTGGAAAAATTCTGGCAAGTCCAAATCAAATTGGAATCTGGCCAAACCAAACTAATWCCATCTGAAGTGACTAGTTAGGCATTTCAAAAAATGTAAAAGATAGAAAAAATAGTTCCATATTGGGCTTCAAATTTTAAAATTTTGGTCCATAAACATAACTTTCCTGTTTGATTTTATTAAAACCAAGATATCAATTATAAATAGTTCATGTTTTATCACTTTAAAAAAAAAAAAAAGAATTCTACCTAAATGTTGGATATAGAATAACTCATTCAATCAAACTCCAGATTTCAGTTAGGTAGATCTGGCTTTACTGAAACAACCAAGAATTAAATTTTTAATTTGTTCAAAACAATGACTAATTTGGTTTTCTGGGAYATTTCTGTTTGAACAAACATTCAACACCCCTAATGAAATGGCCTTTCCGTAGTCACAGATATCATAACTATTGTTTGCAAAAAATTGCACTTGTTTCCTCATCATGGCTCCTACATACTTCAAGAAGCGTAAGTGACTCAAGTTTCTCTAGAGAATTTCAACTGCTTCCTCGGTAATCTTGCTAAGATTTATGCATTTCAATGCACTTTCCGATCATTAGATTCCAGTCTCAGGTTTAGACTTGAACATTTTCAATGTATATGGCATGAGATACAATTGTATTCAACACCTAACAGGATCAACTCGATATCTCAAATGGAAAATCCATTATCATAAATGTATGAGTGTTCTTGACACTTAGCTATCAGCAGACAAGTTTGTGAGTTCAGTGGAAACAATCAGGTAAGAATGACTAGTCTATTTGCTAGCAAAAATCAAGATCATATGTTGAACAGAGGACGGAATAAAGCACATCAAATGATTGAGAAGTGAGTCAAGAGTATATGTTACCTTCAGACCCTCRTAGCCATAGATCTTTCCGTCGTCCTCAAARAAGTGATTCAGGTCAACTGGGTTTATACAGAAGCCGTCTGGAGAATCAACTTCCTCTTTCTTGGAAACTACAAAAAACAAGTTAAGCATAATATATCAGCTGTTTGTTCTAGAAAAAACACAGCTGACGCAAAACTAAACTGATCAAGATAGAAAAAACAATCTGTCATTCTGAAACATTCATTTTCATCATAATCTAAGGTTCATTTTTCCATTATATCATCTATGGATTCTTACTACCTAGAACCATGTTAAAGTATATATTTTTCATTCTTATAGCAGGTCAATAGCTTAGATCTCAATTTCCCTATGCCTGTTCCTAAAATGCTTTTAGTTGTCATTTCCTGACGCATTTTGGCAGTGTAACCTTCATACAAAGTCTAAGCAATCCAAATTTAAAAAGGTTTAGCCATCTTAAAGCTTCCATTATATTCTGCTTCTCATCTATGAATTGTACCTTCCGCAGGTAACTAAATTACTAAAAAGTCATGTTCAAAATTTATTTAAGGACATATTTGGCCACGCCACCAAGATTATAAAGTACATTTCACTCATACGAAATGTTAAAGGAAACAAAGGGAACTCATAAAGGACTTTTTGAGACCAAAGAATTTAAATTTAATTTCGGATACCAGGAAAAATTTAATTCGTTTATGACATTCACTAAAGTAATAAGAACATACCCAGATATACTTTGATGCACTCGTTAGCTTCAACACCTGCATCTGCAACCCCATAATTCAAGAAGAAAATTTTCATAAAAAGAAAAAAAAGAAAAGCAAAAATGAGTTAAGGCGCCCTCTCAGGGCGAGAGAGTGAAATGAAAGCAAATGAAGCAGAATTGGAGCTAACAGACTGACCGATTTTGGAGAATCCGACGCGGCGTTTCTTCTTGGAGTCTGCGATTGGGTTGGATGACGCCTGGTGCTTCGTTCCCATGGTTTGGGGGTTAGGGTTTTGTTCGGAGCGGGAAAGACGAGAGGCGGGAAACACCAAATGTCAAGAGTGTCTGAAGTGCGAGTCTACTTTCCGCTATTTTATGCACGATGACTTTTCTGTTTTTCGTTTTCAATTTTTTCSAAGGATGCGGRGAAGGKGGTGGTTGAAATTGTCTAGTGATGTATCCAATGGGGCCTAAATATTTGGGCTAGGCTCGACTCAAAATTGATTGGCTTCTTGGGCTTCAGACTTAAGCCGTTGTTTTGAGCTAAAAAATGAAAAGCCGCTGAATGCAAGAAAGCTTTGTGGTTTAACGAAGTAATGGAGTTTTGTCCCCTAATATATCATACCAAAGGAAGGAGAAAATTATACCATCACCTGAATTGGTTTTGTAGTTAAGCTTCTGCGTTCAGTTGTTTAAAAAATGACACTTTCAACATTTTCTTTTTCAAGTTAAATTTATTTTGAGCTCTTTCGATTATTTTTCACTTTGTTTTTAATTGAAAAAGTAAAAAAATAAATTGCTTTCGTTTTCTTTTACGAAGTCAGAAGTTGTTTTTRTATAATTTCAATTAATTTTCACCTCTAATCTGACCAGGAAAAAAGCTTAAAATATCTTTTCRAAATAGTTTTTGTTCATAAATACCATTGAAAATAAAAATAATTTTTTTAAAATAATTTTCCTCCAAAATATCTTTTCAATAACTTAAAGAARAAAGTAACAGCAATTCTGACTAGATAAATTTCTGTTCTCTACCTTATCTGCCTATCCAAATATAGCCTTAGTGAAGAAGAGTTTTCAAATACAGCCATAAAATGAYAAAGGTGTAATGCTAAGAGTCGTCCACCTCCACCTCCTAGAGCTGGACTTGGCCATGTTTGTTTAGCCAGACACCTATACCAACTTTATACATTTGAGGTATGTATATTGCAGCCGTTGTAACCGAGGAGCTCTTTATTTTATATGTACTTCAAGACCTATCTTACAGTTAAAAGAAATTACCAATAATTGGCTTTGAATTTTCTTTAATGCTTTTTAACTGAAAGTTAATCAAGAATGAAAAATAGAATTTATCAAAGTCAATCAATTAATATAAACATGTCAAATTGATAAATGTGCCCCATGAACATAGAAAGGATAATACATCATTGTTTTTCTAAGTTCTGATTTCTGCTCATGAATGTTCTACGCCTGCCTATTCGTCTTCTTCATTCCAGACTTGGCGACTTTCAAACTTCTATTAACAGCACTAAGCCTAGCAAGTGCTGCATGTTTCAGATCTGGTCTGTAGTAGTTATCAGCAACCTGTCATAAAATGGTGAAGTTAATATAAAAGATGTCTCCAAATTCTCGTGCATATGCTTAAAACAAGGTTTATTTCTGTCTAATGCAAGCATCTTCCCTCTTTAAATTCCCCCCACCCTTTTTTCCCTTGCTTTTCTTTGTCTTTTTATGTGGATACGGTGGTATTGTAGAACCAGTGGGCAAAAAACAGCTCTTTGGCTTGATCAATAACTCAGGAGCAAGCTATCTGCCTTTTTGTTTTACTATTTTAGAATCTAGATTAATTCTTTTAAGTTTTTTATGTAACCACAATTAACAGTAAATTCATTGTGCAAATGGGATTAATCATGAAATAAAGGAGATGCAGATCTCAATCTAAGAAACAGAGGCCAGATGTTGCAGAGTGAATCAACATAAATCTAAGAAGAAGTGGAGAAGAAAACAGATCAATATTAAACTATTCAAGAACAAGAGTTTCCACATGACAAACAGCTCCAACTGCTATACAAGGTTCCAAGGGATGAGGGGAACGGTTTATCATCTCGCTGTTCTCTCTTTTTACTAAAAAGAGACTTAATCATGCAAGAAGGAATTGCAAGGGAAAAGGAAGAACTAAAATAATAAATAAATGCTTAGAGATAGAGGAGAAGTTGAAGGAAGTAAAGAATTTAAATGACACGTGTGATAGGTCCCTCAATTTCCAGAAGAACAGAAACAATTGGACAATAAAGGACGCTATTCAACATAGCGTGGATCCCTTTCTTTTGGCTCCTCTGGAGTTGGAGAAATATAAATTTTAATAAAATCCTATGAAATCCATCAACCAAAATTTAAACATCATTCTTCCAACATTAACACTTATCAATGCAAAGAATTCAATAGAAGAATAGAACTACCTTTGTGGACCACAATTGCCCTTAGACTCGCAGCATTTTTCATGAATAAAAGTTCTAATGAAACAAAATATCTTTTGAGGTCGCAAGGCAAAAATAGTAATCTATATTATCTCATACGGAAATGTCAAATTTGCTGCTCTGGTTGAGACCTCAGAAGCCAAGCGTAACAAGAATATTTCATTGAAGACCCCCTGCATGAGGGATCTTCTTACATGTTAATGGCTCATCACTGCCTTAACAGGTCTCCTTTCGTGGTACTAGTGATGCATAAAATATGTAAGTTCTCTCATTCAGTCTCCAATATAAAAAGAAAAAGACAAATTCTGAACTTCATAGTTATTATGTACATGAAGCATGCATCTCTCTGGATGTTATTCTCATGGCCAATCCCAAGAGATAATGGTATGGAATCTACTAAACATGGCTATAGGATATGAGAGGGCCCCTGCTGAAAGATGGAGCTCCACATGAAGGAAGTCTCAACAGCAATATCCCGAGAAGGGCTTAATCTATGAAGATTTCATCGATGGGCTTTGTAAACATTGCAAGTTTGCCATACATCAGAATAATCATCAAACATAATTCATAACCATCTCAAAGAATGGAAAGAAAAATTCTAACTGAATATTCTAAAATTGTTATGTCAAGAAATCTGATTCCCTACTCATTAGAAGCCAGCTCAAATGAGTGCAAAACCTGAAATCGATCAAAACTATAAGCAAAACAAATCTGTCTCTCTTTCGTTCCCTGACATGACAAACCACCATATCTAAATAAATAAATAAATAAAAAGGCTAAACTAATATGTACCTAATTTCTCTTAGTCACCTCACTGTATAGTTACTTGTAATTCATTAGCCTTCACACCACTACCCTGYCCCCTTCCCAATTAAAAGAATTGTGGAGAAGAAAACACTCTCTAGTCCCATCATGCAACAAGAATCCCACAATATTCCGAATTTCCAACAATTGAATGATCAGAAAGAATTCATATTTATAATAAAAGATAAACAAGCAAAATTGATCAATTCGTAGTTAGCAGACATAGAACTATAGCTATTAAGAACCAAATACCTGATTGGTAACAGCCTTCGACATTCTAGAAAACTCTTTCTTCAAGGCAGACTTGTGAAGCAATGCAGCTGGCTTGTTCTGCTTCTTAGTCTTTGTTGTTGCTAGCAACACTGACGAATCTTTCTTCTCAGCTTGAATAGTCACAGACTTCTTATTGGCCAAGCCTAAAATTTTTCTCAAGAAACATACGACATTAATAATTACGCAAAAGCCACAAAATTAACGAGAAATTTCTACCCAAAATAATAATAATAATAATAATAATGAAAAGAAGCGTATGCATTTTGCATCGACAAAAGGTACCCGAATGCTTGAAGGAATGGCGGTTGTAGAGATTGTTGCTCTCCCTGCTGAACTGGACTTTGGCTGTGCCATTGCCAAACTCTTTCACTAGAAAAGAGTTGTTCTTCTTAATGATCTCCCAAATCAATTGACCTGGTACTGTTGCCATCACTTTCCTATAAATCAACGAACAATTAAATAGTGAATTCGCTTTTCTGCAACATATAAATTTGGATGCAACGATGAAATAGAGACGGCCAAATTTACAGATCTMAATGCAAGGAGAAGAAAGCCGTGGATGGATTCAGGGTATTAGGTCATAAACTTTCCCCCTCCGAGTCCTTCAATCAATAAGAAAAAAAAGCTTCAACTCCAATCAACGTCCTTGAATTAGGTTGATGTCAGCCTCCCATACGGGCGTTTGGTCTAGTGGTATGATTCTCGCTTTGGGTGCGAGAGGTCCCGAGTTCGATTCTCGGAACGCCCCAGCCTTTTTTGGAGAGAAATAAGAAATGATTATTTTCCTTAAGACTTGGGAATGCCAATTTTTACGGGAACGGTCTAAGCAGTCACCGACCTCGTTTTTAAGCGGATGGGAARTAGGGATCAATCATGAAATTTATATATCTGGTAGGCAAAGTGAAGAAATAACAATATTCTTATTTCTTCTTTTATGCGGATATTCTCTGCAGCTCAAAACCGATCAAATTACAATGCAATTTGCCATGAAGGTCAGGATCAGTAGGCTGTCAAGCCACAAACAACATGACAGATGATGATCTCACACGCGATTGCAGATGGCTTCAGCTATCTACTATCTATACGATATCAAGTGGAATATACAATGGGGAAATTGTACAAATTATTACTCAACTATCTACTATCTGTGTTTCTTTTAAGAATATCACTAAACTATGTTTACAAATTATTTTGTCACAYAACTATTTATGTTCCTTCGATGATACCCCTGCGCAAAAAGCACTGGAAGGGAATTGGAAATCTCTGAAACGGATGCAGATAGCAGCCAACGAGGCAATGCAATCTGACAATGACGTCACCTTGAGAAAATCTAGTCTTGCAAATACAATTTGCATCAGCAAATGAAACATTACTGGGGGAATAGTCGTATAGAATTATATTAACTACAATGTATTTACAAATGTCATTGATACAGGCATATTATAATACAGGTTGCCTGGTTTCCAAGCTTCCTGTCATCTCAAACTTCATGGTAGTCGTCCCAAGGTACAATGATGTAGCAACAGGCCATTGAAACTCTGCTGCAAAGCATACAACTACAGCTAACATAAATGTATCCATTTTCGAGCCCCATTGATCTACAGCTTCTCCAAAGCCCAGAAGTTGGCTACTCATTCGAAGCCATAGCTATTTTGGTGATAGGTGCTATGGATAATGGCCTTGTTTTCTACTTTGCTCATGAACAGCCAAGCTGGCTTATTTTGACAAAGATATTCAGATTGGAAGCTTTGAGAGCTAAACTTTACATTTCAGAGCCATCAGGAAGCCAAGCATCTTTTGTTCCTTCTTTCCACACTCCCCATCTCCATCTCACTCTTGCAATGCGGGCCATACACCTTGAAATAAGAGAGTTGGTGACGGGAAAGACAACATCCCGGTGAATAAACACCTTCATATCAGACAAGTTAGTGCAATTCTCTAGGACAGAGAAAATGCATGCAAGTGTAGTCTCAAAATCATGCATCTCTATATATGCAGTAATTACTTTTAAACACCTCATCCGAGACCTATCTCCAAAGTCTTCAGGAGAAATACACTTCTCCAGTGCTGACCAAGCCCAAGGGGTCAGAGTAAGGGAGCTAACATTTGGAAAAACACCAAATAAGGACTCAAAGCAAATCTTTGGCACTTCAGAATCAGCAGATTTTCTTGACCCCAGCTTCAGGTTCTTGATTGTTTTACCAAATGGAATTGTGCGAATTAATTTTTGAATATCAGGCGATTCAAGGTGAAGGTTTGTCAATTTATGGAATTCTTTTACCTTAAAGCTGTCTGCCTCCTCAAAAGAAAGATGCAAATCAAACAAAGAAGGAGTCTCCATCACAAGCGCTCTCGGCCTTACACATTTGAGCTTGAGTTCAACAAGATTTGGTGCAATTATAGTAAGAGAGTATATAGCATTAGACACAGTCCACTGACAGGTTTGAAGGTGTAACAAATGAACTTTGGGATCTTTAAGTCCTCCAACCCCAATCAAATTCAGAACTCGTAGAGAAGGGAAGCACTGATTCACCTTGTTTAGGTCCTCATCATCCAGTCTAATGTATTCAAGAGTCAATTTCAGAAGTTTAGGCATTGRATTTAAGCCGTCCACTGAAAGCCAAGCATTCTTAATGACAAGCTCCACCAGATTATGACCTAATTAGGAGAAACGAACATCATTTCACATTATACATTTATGTAGAGCTAGTAGCTTGAGCACAAAAATAGCTAAAATCAATGTCATTAAACGAGCATATCCAAATTCAACAAAATTCAGTAAAACAAGCTCGAATTTGCCAACAACAAAAACCAGGGACTTAATAAAAGACAAATTTGACCTCTCAAACATGAGAAAGCTACTATGCAAGAACTCTGTGAACTGCCACTAGTTTCACATAAATTCTGGGTACATCACCACAATGCAGGTAAAAGAAAATAATCCCTTTCCCTTTTTGTGCTGCTTCTCACCCCACAGAACAACAAGCATCCTCCTCGCACTTTCAGGTATTGCTAAAATATAAACCACAAATTTAACTATTGAAAGGAAATCAAGGGCACGAATTTCTTTTATTCTTTTTTTCTAGTTAAGTTCCATTTCTTGCAGGTAAAAGAATTTGTAAACAGAATTCTCTTTCCCAAAAWATAGGCATTTAGCTTGAAAGAAGTAAAACCCATCCCTCTATCCAGTTCATATGTGAAAGAAAATCAACCGAATTCATTGTCCAAAATTAAATGTAATATCACCCGAGTTTCACAAAAATTCCAGCTCAATGCAACTATACCTCGAAAAGAGAGGGGAGGGCAAGGCCCGCAAGTAAATGGCATTTTATCAATCAAAATAAATTCTGAAAATAATTATAYTGAACAAAAAACAGACAACAGGAGAGAAATTACTCCTCATCATTACTTCATTTRCACTTACAAAATTGAAATCAAGTAGATAATAGCTAGAGAATAAAGACTCACAATGAGAAGAAACAGGTAATAGAACATCAGATCGTCGCCAACAAGACTGGACCCAAAAATCCGATATGGAAAGCAATTCCAATCCATCACAAACCTGAGGCAACCAAGCATTCACAAAATTAGCATCCGTCAGGTACAAGTCATCGTCTTCATCTTCCACGTCATCGTAGGACACCGTACGCAGAGGCTTCTCAACCCCAACCGAAATAGACTCAACAATTCTCAAATCCGAAATCAATCCCACGAATATGGTTTTAAATGGTGTGACCAAGTCGCGAGTGAGAGGAAACCGAGACTTGGTGTAGCGGTCGAAGGAGCAATTCAGATTGATGGATCGGACTTCTCGATATAGCGAATTGAAGATCTTGGATGGCGACCCTGCACCCGAGCGCGTCAGCCTGAGGTCATTTAGGGGCGGCTTCAGATAGTCGGACGATCAGAGGGAAGGAGGTCCTTCATGAGACGGTGCGTCTCTGTGCCGATTGACTTTTGACTCTCTCTCGTCAAGCTCATATTTTATCCAGGTGCGTTACTCGGTTGTCACACCAGGCATAAGATGGATCTACATTAATATTCATAATAAGTATGTACGGACTATATACGTATTATTAAATTCATCGACATAAATAATTGTAGTGGACGAACGTGGGCGTACATAACTGTTACATTATAAATCACTATTGCTCTAATAATTAATTCCATATCATCTGATTATCTACGTTATATACACTGGTTAAAGAGTGTGGTACAGGATAGCCATTGGGATTATACACTTCGTTAAGATTATAAGATATAATTTTTTTTCTTATTTAGGAAAAAATCTATTTGTTTCTTAACAGAGGGGTCGAATTAATAATATAATTTTCATGAAATAGATTACTGAAGAGCAATGCGATTGAAGATAATAGTTATATGCACCTATGGTCTTAATATATATGCTACAAGACCTATAATTCAAGATTATTAAATGATTGACAAATTATATTTATAGTATTTATGTTATGTATAATAATAGTATAACTTAATATGAATACTAATATTATCTCAGATTTATGTAATTTATATATAAACTGGTTAGAAAGAGTGTGAGTAGGAATCGATAGCCACCATCGGTGACTCTAAGCGAAACTTATTCTGTTGAGATTAAATTGACTTAATTCTTTTTCCTGCATTTGAGGGATATCAAAATTGTTTGTAACTTTGAATTGGATTAATTATTATATGTGCATTGAAATGATATTCTAATGCAATGCGATTTGAAAATAATAGTTATATTGCCCACTAAAATGAACACATGCTACTGATCTTACTAGATACCATATATATCATAGATATTTACTTTGAATGACATTATCTAAAAAAGAAATTTTTTATGTATAATAAAATAAAATTATTTCATCGTCGTATTAAGCTAATAGGCTACTCAAATTTATATGTATTATCTAAGTAACATGCAATAAAAGATAAAAATTAATACTTGTTCAATTCCACATTTTCAATTTTTCACAGTATTTTTCATTTATAATAAAGATTATTAGCAGAAATAAAGATATTAATTGCTGAATCTTAGACATTATGAAAATGTAACACGATTCTCAATGTGTTAAGAAAAAATAAATTTCTTATTATGATACCCCATTTAAAAATTGATCTAGAATTTGGGATTTTTTGAATGATATGATTATTCCTTACTATTAATGAACCTAAGTAAGCCATTATATATGCATTAATAAAACTTAATATACCTTAAATCGATGGGATGACGAAAAAGATAAATAGCAGGATATTAGGGATACTTTTATGAAAGGTACACTAGCAAAAAGATGGTCACTTATTTAAATGAAACCACCCATTAATGTTTGATCCGAAGCAGGTAGTAAAGAGAAAGTGTGTGGGGGGGGGGGATGCTAACGAAAGCTAACCCGAGCGAAGCATAGGGAGAGGCGGAGAAAAACGAGGTGATAGGTAAGGCAAGATAGAAATATGAGAAAAGCGAGTGGAAGAAGCTTAGACAATGAACGAAAAGGATATGGTTTCCAACTGAGGCAATAGAAGATAGAAGGAGGATAAGATATGATTTTATTTGAGAGGTCGGGAGAAACAATTTAAAATTTTTCTTGCCTCCAGTGACTAGACATGTGTTGGCGTACGAAAGAAACTTATAACAGTAGGAGGAAGGGTATCTGTAAGATAAAATAAAGAAAAATATATTTTAGTTATAAATTTTTACCTTCACTCAAACTTTTTCACCATAGGATAGTGATTAGAAGATTTTTTTAATATTATATTATCATTGAACACGTTGTTTTCCATTAATAACTTGAACGAATCCTCAAATTTTTCTTTCGGTTGAATTTGATGTTAGTCACGTTTAAAACAAACTTTTGTTTCTTTACCTAAAAATGGAACAACATTTACTTCTTTCTTTCTCACACCAAATAGAAACACGGTGATGTACTGCTTGTTGCGTTTATTCACCTTCTACGTACTCAGGTCTAAAGTTGACGCTCGGGTCTATTAATTATCTATTATTTGAATGTAATATCATATAGATCGTTGGCCTGAAGGATTCTTAATTGTCAATAAGTCTTTTGACACAGACCTGAACTGGAATTGCCTATAAGAACGAATAATACAACTATGTCTTAGTACGCATGTCAATGTCTGCAACTAAAGCTGGGAAGTGACCTAGTCTAAAGTTGTCATGTGAGCCTAGCAATTTCACAGAATGTTGGATTGAGCCTCGCGTTTGAATTATTAAATCATTTAATTTTAAGTAGTTCATATGCTATGTATGATATATATATAAAAAGTGATTATATAGATTTTAAGATGCATAATCTAATGTGAAGAAAAAAATATCAATCTATTAAAAAGCAATACATATTCAAGATAAGTCGCTTAAATCTGCATAAATGTAAAATAAATATATTCTAAATATTTAATTATTCTTTTGATTTTTTATTTTATTTATATTTTTATAGTTAAAACAATCTCATTATTGTTAATTCTTATATAAATATTAAATATATGCTGGATTTAATCGTAGGGAACCAAAAGTGAGCTTGAGTTATGAAATTTTTACGCGGGTCCATCAAGCTCGGCTTGTAGAGGCGGATTGACGGGCCTAAACGGCGGTACAGCACTAAAACTTGTCCAACGCCAAGGTAAGCTGCGTATAAAGAACGCACAACTGGGTTTGATCAAGCAAACTAGGGAGCCAGGAAATCGTTCGAGCTCGTCGCTTCTCGAAAGTATCTTTCTTCTGGTCCTAGAAACGGCGGCAGCGGCAGCGGCGCGAGGAGTTAACGACCGGCCGTGCTGCAACCTGAACCATGATATGAAATGTGAACTCTCCGACGCTTTGCTGCTAACTCTCCGGTATTTTGCCGTTATTTCCCGGGGATGGGTGAAGCCATGAAGGACAATCTCTTGGATTCCGTACGATCAGTAGTGTTTAAGGAATCAGAAACCCTAGAAGGCACGTGCAGGAAAATCGAGGGTTATGATTTCAATAAAGGAGTCGACTATAGGGAGCTTCTCAAATCGATGGTTTCCACTGGCTTTCAGGCGTCTAATCTTGGAGACGCCATTGATGTCATCAACCAAATGGTCGGTTGGTTAATAACTTAGTTTCGCTGGTATCTTAGAAGAAGCCCTAGTGAAAATTTTCTGAATTGATTTGTTCAAAATTTTAAATTCCTTTTCCTCTAGTTTTGTGTGGTTGTTGTTTGTCAATTGTTCATTTGCTACCAAATGTCTACTTTTCAGTGTCTAATGCTTCAAATGGATTTATTGTCTGTGTTCTGAACTGGAATTGTTTTTCGGTTCCGAATCAGTTTTGAAGTTAATATTGATTTTGGTTTAATGGGTTGAAGCTAGATTGGAAGCTTTCGGATGAGTCTCCCAGTGAGGGTTGCTGTGAAGAGGAAAGAGACCCAACATTTAGAGAGTCGGTGAGGTGTAAAGTGTTCCTTGGCTTCACTTCAAACCTTGTTTCTTCTGGCGTTCGAGACACAATTCGCTATCTTGTTCAGCATCATATGGTGAGCAGCATTTACCTCTGCCGCTYTAAAGGTTGTAGATTGATTCTAGTGAAGTACAGTCCGTAGTAATTGAGAAAATTAAAATTGGTGCCTCTTTCAAGAAAGTCAAAGCACTTTAACTCTTGGGAAATGGTTTAACCACTTGAAAATTTTAAGCACGAGGACAGTTAAGAGMTTTTTTCTTGGGGTATTCTAGATCTAGCCTCTTCCTATTTACAGTTCATTTGTCATGCAGGTTGATGTAGTGGTTACCACTGCTGGTGGTATCGAAGAGGATCTGATCAAGTGCCTTGCACCCACTTACAAAGGTGACTTTTCTCTACCTGGAGCAACCTTGCGCTCAAAAGGGTTGAATCGCATTGGTAACTTGTTGGTACCTAATGAGAACTATTGCAAATTTGAGGATTGGGTTATCCCAATTTTTGATAAGATGTTAGAGGAGCAGTCATCAGAGGTATTCCTACATGTTCAGATATATTTTCAATATTTTCTCATACAAAATTGCACTTTTAGCAGTCATATCAGGTTTACCATCAATGGCTCAAGTCCAATTACACTGTAACTAATGTCCATCCATAGTTTTGTGCATGTATTGTTTCATTGGCAGGACATTCTGATGCAATCCATTGTGTGATTAACTAACTTCTGGAGTGAAGAACTATTCTCATGACATAAGTCTGTCTGATGTATGTCAGCTTGTCATTTGTATGATGTGTTAGTGGGGCTAAATTGACGGTTGTAGTGATTGAMTTATTTTAATGTTTACCTTATTGTCCTGGAATCAAGCATTTAAGGTTTCTAATGGAGATTCTTTTGAGCTTCTGTCTTGTTGACATAATAACCCTCTTTTTCCTTCCCTTGCAACTATTCTCCCTCTCTCCACTGGAGCAGTTAAAAGTGCATTGATCAGAGACAACATTATCCTGAATCATGCCACTTCGTTGTGTTTTTCAGAATGTATTGTGGACACCATCACAAGTAATCTCTCGCTTGGGGAAGGAAATCAATAACGAGAGTTCCTATTTGTACTGGGCCTACAAGGTAGGTTAATCTGGTGTCTTCTATGACATGCCATCAGCTTCTGGCTTGCTCAAAAAATGAAATGTTTTTAATTTCTCAGACATCAGACATCACCATTCTGCATACATGCTTCTTTTTTAACGTTCAGCATTTTGTTGTTCTATTATGCTGGTCGTTTTGCTCTTCTTTTGTGRAACCTGTAAATTAAACTAGGTTGAAGCAGATACTCATTTCTTGAATGATTTTGAATTATACTGATCTTAAATTGGCCTATCCTGAGCTTTCGTAGGATTTAAGAAAGGACTGAGTGTGCTATTTAGATATCTAAACTATTTAACCTTGACGAAGAGTATTATTTGTTGTTTCTATATTTTGTTTAGATATATATGCAATCTTTTGAAACTCTKGATTTAATTATATACTGTACGTTGTTCAGTTTAATTTGCATATACATTTCTATTCCTATTTGTCTAATTTCTGCTTTTATTTAACAGATTAGATTTCTTGTTTTCAGYGTGGAGCATATAACAGAAAGTGCATGTGTTTGGACATGGCCTCGAATATTATGCTTGATGGCATGCTTATTGAGATACTATTTGAAGTGCTCCTTGATGCATTTGGATTTGAAAAGAAACTCTTTTTCAGTGCGGGCAGTGGAGGAAAGGGAAGGGAGAGGATGGAGGCGTGAATTTGAGAGAGAGATAAGTGGGTCGAGTAGGGGGAAARCGTTTCCTCTGTTACAAAATGTATTTAGGATGTTAGCAGAAAGTGAAGACGGAGAACAAGAAAATAAGTGCATTTAGATGATTTTTTCACATCCTTGAATCGTAAACTTCTGTCTGAAACACAATTCAAAGCAACGCAGCAAAGTCTGAATAATACCATCTCTAATAGACTTTAATTCTTGTAGAACCGAGTGGTTGCAGGTCTATTATCGAATATGCTAGATTTAAGCTCTTGGAATGCATCATTGTTGGAGAATTGGCCTTCCATATGCTTTTCATCATAACAGTTGAAGAATGAATTTTTTGTTTATTTACAATGTGATTAGTTTTGACAGCTGCAATTTTCTGTGTGACCATAAGGTTTCCTTTGTTAGCCAACTTTTTATATCTCCCCACTGCTTCAAAGTTTGATCTTTGATCTTTTTGTTTTTGCAGAACAAAATTCCTGTCTTCTGTCCTGGTTTAACTGATGGCTCCTTGGGTGATATGCTATACTTTCATTCTTTCCGCAATCCTGGTCTAGTTATCGATATCGTGCAGGGTAACATATATTTCTCTGTTATATAATGGCTAAAGTTGTACTTAAGGGATTAGTTGACTGATATATGTACATGCTGAGTACATTTATGTAATGCAATCTGCATGTGTACATTTGCATGTTGTGTATGAAACAATTTCTCTATGCAAACAGATATTAGGAGCATGAACGGTGAGTCTGTCCATGCTGGTCCTAGGAAGACTGGAATGATAATCCTTGGTGGTGGGTTGCCCAAGCATCATATTTGTAATGCAAACATGATGCGTAATGGTGCAGATTATGCCGTCTTCATTAACACAGCTCAAGAGTTTGATGGAAGTGATTCTGGTGCCCGCCCAGATGAAGCTGTATCCTGGGGGAAGATACGTGGTTCTGCAAGGACTGTGAAGGTTAACTTCCTCGCAATTCTGTGTAACACATACTAGAATAATCACCTCTTCATTATGTGTCTATTTTCCCAACCTTGTTGGTGTGCGTTGTGGTTTGCTATTTGGTCACAATATTGTTCTATGGTCATTGCACCTAAAGTAGTGTGTGTTATTTTTTAGAAATTTGGTATATGTATATACATGTGTGCTAAACTTTCTGTTTATTGGAGCAGGTGCACTGTGACGCAACTATTGCTTTTCCTCTCCTTGTAGCCGAAACATTTGCTAGAAAGAGGAATGACTTTGCCGAGACTAAGTAATCTGATTTTATTGCTGCTGCCTATAGTTTATTCCGAAACAATTGGTGACCCTATTCAACACGGCATATTCCAGTCAATATCTTGGGGCAGCTCAGAGCTGGTGAAAGTTTTCAAATGGTGGCCTCAAGAACAACTTCATTAGGCATACCTGTAGTAGGGACAAAATGGTAGGATTGGGCTAGGGTGGAATTCTCCTCTTCACCAACACGGACGTGGCAGATTAGAGGTCATGTCATTTTACGTTGTTAATCTACTTACTAGCAAGCTTTGCCCTTTTTATATTAATCTTCAAGTGCCTTTTATTTATTTATTAATTATTATTGGACTTGGATTTCCTGTTTCTTCCGGAGGCAATGCAATTTCTCATTAATCCCGTTCAGACAAGTTGAAACARAAGTGTCAAATTTTAATTGACAGCCTTTGAMGAAATTTGACCACTAGGCAATATAAGTAGAACTGAGTTCGACTTATTGTACTTMCAAGTACAATAGCAAATACCAGAACTCTTCAACACTGGCCATGTTCAATTTAATAATTGGACAACGAGTTCGAAGTTCAAACCCATAAACTTGACATGGAGGAAGTCATTGGAGACGCCTGCAAATGGTAATGCCATCGCCTAAAGGAGCCTGGGAGATCTGAAAGCGAGAATCAGCTGCAATGAATTTGTTGAACTCCATTATAACCCTCCTAACTTGTCTAATTCTAAAATCCTCGGGGACAGTCTCTTCCGGCAKGGCTACCGTTCCAAGCCAGAGTGTGTTATCATAAACAACAATGCCTCCAATCTTCACCAACTTTAAGAGTTTCTCATGATACTTGCTGTAACTACTTTTATCGGCGTCGACGAAAGCAAAGTCGAAAGATTCGTGGTTATCGGGCTGCAAAACAACAGGCATAAATCAATCAATAAAGTTGGAAAAGAGCAAAGATTGACTCTCAGTTTTMTGTCCTACTTTCCGTTGGGGTCATTGATTTGGAAAGGAATCTAATAATTGAACCATCAAGCATTCAAGCTCACAAACTACGGCGACGAAGACCCTTCTGTAATTCTTTGTTTTCTTTTGAAACACCCACTTTGAATTTAAGGAGTAGCAATGATTTTGGACTGTTGTTCAATTAAATTAGAAAATTTATTTGAAATGGGAAATGACAACAGGGTATTTCAGATGCTCACATCTTCCACGAGTTCATCAAGGACCTGGTGAGCATCAGAATTGATAAAATTGATCTTGTGTTCAACTCCGGCATTTCTAATAAAAGGCAATCCTATGTTATATGCCTCCCGATCTATGTCGATGGCAGTAATCTGCAAACGTCGATCCTGAATTAGTATTACACAACACAGGAAAGAAAGAACGGCGATAGGCAAAGAAAGCATGAAAGGGGACAGAGCCAAAAAGACAAGAAGAGTAGCAAAAGCCAAAACGTAGACCTTGCCATCCTCGGGTATTGCAAGAGCAGTGACAAGRAGGGAGTATCCAGTGAAGACTCCAATTTCAATAGTCTTTTTTGCATTCATTGTCTGCAAGAGCAGGGCCAGGAACTGACCTTCCTCCGGCGTTGTACCCATGAAGGAGCTGTCAAGAAGAAGCCGTTATATTTTCTATGATGTATTCTTAACTTGTGCATAAAACAAGAAGCTAAGATTGCTGTACTAATGTTGAAGAAGATCAGTAGAAAGAGAATTACAACGGATGACTTGTAGTGGCAGCCCTGAGCTCCCTGAGGTGCTCCGATTCACGCGGATAGACACTAGTCTCCAGGAGATACTATCAACACAGAAGCAGAAACTAAGAATAGGGAATGAAATTAAACAGAAGCAAAATTCTTCAATTGACAAGAGGATCAGTTCAGAAACGGGAACAGAATAAAAGGGACCTGATACAGTTCTTTGCTCTGCAATAATCCATGCTTGGTTAATAGAGCTTTCGCATCCATTCCTCTTGACACAGAGAGAGAGAGAGAGAGAGAGAGTGAATGAGCGTGTGTTTGAGAGAATCTGAGAGAGAAGAGAATGCCCACGGTTATTCGTTTCTGTGCTCGCTCGTGGAACATGATGCCATGGACACAAGTCAACAGTCGTGCCGGCCATATTAAGATATGACGTGCCAATTGTTACCGACTGGCAATATCAAGAGAACAAAGATGTTTTCAATTTTATAACAAGTTTTTTAAAAGCAACAGTATATGTTATTATATAGACTTGTTTGGTAATTTAATTGAACATTATTGAATGAACGTTGTTTAATTATTTTGTAGATTCAAATTCAATTTTATTTCACGAGTCTGTGTGTTATATGTATCCAAACAGGATGTATATATATACCAAATATATATGTATAATATTTTAATTGATATAATAAAAATATGTAATAAGAAATATATTCAATGCTATGAATATTAAAAAATGTTATGAATAAAGAATATACTAAGAGATCTACAGTTTCATATTTGTACTTATTTGTCTCCATAACATTTAAATATATTATATTAAAATATCAACAAAATTTTTTGGGAAACTTTGTTCCTTTATCTTAATAAAAAATTGTCAATAAAAAATCATGACAATGTAATGAGATTTTCTGGGGATAAATTTTGTCCTCCTATTAAAAATTTATAATAAATCCTATTAATGATTAAATATAAAAAATTATTATAAAAAGTGTTTGTTAAAATATATTTCACGTCTTAATAAAATTAACATTAATAATGTTCTTCAATAGAATAAAATCTTTTACATTGAAAAAGTGTAAGTCCCAATTATTAAAAATAATGAAAAACAATGGCACGCAGTCAGACGACTGATCCATTATCCCTTTTAAATAGACTTTTAGCATTCCGTTGACTTTGTTGAAAATACTATGCTCTTATTAGTTATTATTTTATTAGCATTAATTTATTCGAGAATTACTTAATGAATGAGTTGATTGAAATCACAAGATGAATAGATAGTACAAATGATGAATCAATCTCATTTTATATATGTCTCTCACTTTATCTTTGTTAGTACCGTTTATAATGATAGAATGAATAACAAATTTTTAATTGAGCTTTTTCTTCTTTCAATTGATATTTTTTCATATCGTCCTTAAGTGTGTAAAAAATGCCATATTAGAATTATCAGATAACTGAAAGTTATCACAAAAAAATCTATAAATAATTATCAAAAATACACAAAGACATTATTCCATGCAAATATGATTACATTGTATCGATTTAATGACAGGATATTTTTTTTCATTTTTCTTTAATTTCTAATTACATATAAAAATATTAATCTATACAATTTTATAAAGTAATATAAAAAAATACGATTTGCGTTCATTTCTTCGTCACCTCGTGCCAGATGCAACAATGATGAGTCCTTCATGTATATTAATTTGATTTCCCATATATACTACCAATAATAAAAATGAACATGATATTACAATATTAAATTTGAAGGGAACTATTGATTAACTAGTTATTTCGTATACTGATAATATATTATCGATTATAAAGGAAAATAAAAGCATATATCCCAGAAATTAAAAGGCATGCTAGATAAGCAACATTTATGGCAGAATAATAGTTAGGGCTGTGTATGTGTTATTGATAATTCAGAGATTTTGATTTATTACGTAATTATAACCACATTAATGTAATTATAATAATTCAGTATATATATAATTTCGTATGAGAGTTGAATGTCCGGCGAAACAAGATTATGTTGTCCCATGAATTTTATTAATTTTTTTAAAAAAAGAGGAATTCGTACGATACTCCAAAAAAAGCTGAAATAAAATATAATGTAAGTGTTTGGAAGATGACAAATGAACGGGATCGAAAGTCCAAACAAAAAATACAGAATTAAATCCTTACTTTTAATAGAATTAATTCGATAATTAAAATTAAAAGCTCGTAAATAGAGTGAAAAATAGTAAATAAAGCAGCAAAACAAGCTTCTAAAAAGAAAAGTAGTACATTCTGATTTGACGTAGGATTCACGATGCCTCCTCTTGTCTTCTGCTTCTCCTTTTATGCTAAATCAAGCAAACCTTGACGCATTTTCTTTTCTACCAATAGCATTCGGTTCCTTTTCCTTGAAATTAAAGCCAAACAAGCCGGAATGTGATGGGTCGGCCCACCATCATGGTGGGTTTGGTTTAGGCTTGTTGACTTAAAAAATTTAAAAATTAAATTAAAAGTCCTAAAAAAGACATTTAAATTTATCACCTTAATTCAGACCATTATAATTTATATTATATATCATTTAACATGTAACCAAATAATTTAACAAACTAATTAGAACTTAGGAAATTGATAAAGCTCGACAAAATTTATGAAACTAAATAAATAATCTAATTTTCTTTAGTTTTAGATTACTTTATGCAAAACTTATGAAACTAAATAAATGATATAATATTCTTCAAATAAATTTTACTTTTTCTTCAATTGATTTTAAGTATATAATTATAATTTCTTTGCATTAAATTAATAAGTGAATTTCAAGGGCCGACTTGCATAGGCTTACTCCAAATGGGTTGAAAAAATCACAATCTAATTCACTTATTTTACATGGTGAGTTCGGGTAACCCGACCAGCTTAACATATTTTGACAATCCTACTTGAAATCATGTTCCTCAAAGTTTGGTGGTTAATTGAAGAGATTTAGTAATTTTAAGACTCGATCAAAGGCAATTAAAAAGGAAGTATTCTTTTTTGACTCTAATCTTGCTTTTGTTAATCCTCTAGCAGATTTACAGTGTTTGCCTATCAATCAACCTCATTTATTATACAAACGTCTTAGAGTGCATTTGTGACTACTTTCTCTGAGCGCTACAATAATTTATGTGTCCAAAGCAAATTTACAAGCGTTCGACAATATTTATCTACTGTTCGCGAGAGTATTTTTAGCTATTGTTAGGAAAAGGAGATAAGAAATTTTAATTAACTAATCTAACCTTATGTCCTATCCTTCTTGAAAAACTTCATATTTAACTACCTTTCCTTTATAGTCTCTACCTCATATTTAACCTCATATTTAAATACTAATTTAAAATACTTAAACTTTATAAAAATATTAACTTAAAATATTTGAACTTGATAAAATATTAATTTGTAATATTATTTAACCAATCAAATTAAATAAAAGTAATTTATATTCTTTACCCTTTGTAAATAAGAATTATATCATGTAATGTCCTTTTGTGTAATTTTACAAGTTAATAGCTTATAATCAATACTTTTATCAAATACTTTACAAATTAGTTATTGAGATAATACTTTACTTCTATTACCGAGGRTTAATCAACTTTTCTGAATAGCATAATCTAATTTCGAAATATGATGATAAAGTAAATCTAGCCTGATGGATTAGCATTGCAGTCTATCTTTCAAATTTTGATGTATTATTTTTATTAGGGTGGCTCGGAATAAAATGCTAGCCAAACTACTTGTGCAATAGGAGAGTCGGTATTGGACTCCCAACCTTTCCCCAACCTTCTTCAATGATGAAAGTGTTGAACCAATTACACTGGCAAAACAAATTTTAATATATGCGTGTATGGGGCTGCATGAAAACACAGCAACCATGGTAGCAACGACAGCCGAATGGGTTCAGCTCAATGTACAAGCTTCAAAACAAGACGCAATCCTCAGAATCACCACTGGGATTACGTTTTCCGACAGACCGTCTACACGATCTGGATGGACCGAAATGCTCACTTGTTTGACGGATATTACAACTGCATTTGGCTGTTCCGAGTCTTTCTACAGGTTTGAGAGACGCTGCCTAAATGGCACACTAACGGYAGAGATCATGTAGTCTCCAGGAACCCCAAYATCACACACTCCCACATCTGCAAACATTGCTAGAAAGAAGAATGATTAGTCTTAATTAAATCTAGTTTTGTTGCTGCTGCCTTCAATTTATTCCAATACAATAGGCGATCCTATCCGACACGGCATATTCCAATCAATCTCTTGAGGCAGCTCGGAGCAGGTGAAAGTAGTTACAGTGATTTGTTTGGAACTTCGGCTCCTGTCTCCTCTGAAGGCAATGCAATTTCTCAACTAATCATGGTAATTTGGTTTCTTGTAGAATCAATTTGTAACAGCCTTTGAAGAAAACTTATTACCACTGGGCAACGCAAATAGAATTTTGAGGTTGACTCTTGTACTTCCAAGTACAATAAAAAAACCAGATTGTGTTATCATGAATAACATTTGCTATATTCAACTTCATTATTGGAGAAAGCAAGACAAGTTCGAAGGGAATTCATAAATGGAGAAAATCACTGGAGACGCCTGCAAATGGTAATCCCATCGCCTAAAGGAGCCTGGGAGATCTGAAAGCGAGTATCAGCTGCAATGAATTTGTTGAACTCCATTATAACCCTCCTCCGGTCTCTCATTCCGCGTTCCTCAGGGACCGTCTCTTCGGGCATGGCTGGCGTTCCATACCAGAGAGTGTTATCATAAACAACTATTCCACCAACTTTCAACAGCTTTAAGAGTTTCTCATGATATTTTCTGTAACTATCTTTATCCGCGTCCACGAAAGCAAAGTCAAAAGTTTCATGATTATTGAGCTGCAAAACAACCGACATTGATCAATCAACAAAGTTGAAAAAGAGCCAAGATGAATAAATTTTTGTCCTACTTTTTCCAATGGGGCCATTGACTCGAAAGGAGTCCAGCTGAACATCAAGCATTCAAGCTCATAAACTACAGCGACGAAGACCCTTATATAATTCTTTGTGTTCTTTTGAAACACCCACTTTGATTTTAAGGCGTAGCAATGATTTTGAACTCTTGTTCAATTAAATTAGAAAATTTATTTGAAATGGGAAATGACAGCAGGGTATTTCAGATACTCACATCTTCCAGGAGTTCATCAAGGACCTGATGAGCATCAGAATTGATAAAATTGATCTTGTGTTCAACTCCTGCATTTCTAATAAAAGGCAATCCTATGTTATATGCCTCCCGATCTATGTCGATGGCAGTGATCTGCAAACATGGATCCTGGATTAGTATTACACAACACAGGAAAGAAAGAACGGCGATAGGCAGAGAAAGCATGAAAGGGGACAGAGCCAAAAGACAAGAAGAGTAGCAAAAACCAAAACGCAGACCTTGCCATCCTCGGGTATTGCAAGAGCAGTGAGAAGGAGGGAGTATCCAGTGAAGACTCCAATTTCAATAGTCTTTTTTGCGTTCATTGTCTGCAAGAGCAGGGCCAGGAACTGACCTTCCTCCGGCGCTGTACCCATGAAGGAGCTGTCAAGAAGAAGCCGTTATATTTTCTATGATGTATTCTTAACYTGTGCATAAAACAAGAAGCTAAGATTGCTGTGCTAAGGTTGAAGATGATCAGTAGAAAGAGAATTACAACGGATGACTTGCAGTGGCAGCCCTGAGCTCCCTGAGGTGCTCCGATTCACGCGGATACACACTAGTCTCCAGGAGATACTATCAACACAGAAGCAGAAACTAAGAATAGGGAATGAAATTAGACAGAAGCAAAATTCTTCGATTGACAAGAGGATCAGTTCAGAAACGGGAACAGAATAAAAGGGACCTGATACAGTTCTTCGCTCTGCAATAATCCATGCTTGGTAAATAGAACTTTCTCATCCATTCTTCTTCTCCTCGAGATAGAGTGTGAGTGTGTGTGTGAGGGAAGTCTGAGAGAGAAGAGTTCTTTTTTCTTTATCACTCGGTTATTCGGTTCCACGCTCGAGGATGATGATGCGACGGACACGAATCTCCATACTTGGATATGGAAATGTGACGTGCCAACTGCACCATAGCAGTACTTATTTGACTGCAGAATGTTTTAATTTGATTTCCCTTGTATGGAGGGAGGGATATTTCCTCRTTTCCTAAATTTTGAATCTACACCACTATATAATAAATTTCTTAAATTGTCCTTAATATTTCTTAATTTTTTCAAAATAAATTCATTGATTTTTTTAATATATATTACATTTCAAATAAGACTAATCAAAATAATTCTTTAATAACAGTCATTATTTTCATGCTTCTCACTTAATAGTAAACAAATTATTTTCCTTTAAAATAAAGTTAAAATCGCTAAAAATCATCAAATCAAGAATTTATTTTTCTTTCTTTTTTAATGTATTTATGAAAATTATTTATAGAAGTTATATTTTTAGTATAGTAGTTGAAGAAAAAACGCAAACTAAAATTATTTAAGCTCGTCTTTTAATTTTTAATTGCTCTCTAAAGTTCATACTATCACTCTTTTAGGAATGAAGGAAGGATTTTAAAGGAATTTATTTCTTTATACTATTTAAGAGGGTAATATATGAATGTTAAAGTTAATATATTAATCTTATAAAAAAGGTCAAGGGGTATTAATGACTATATATTAAAATTATCTTATAAGAGTATAGATTTAGCCCCCCATATATATCATTGGACTCAAAAAATTTATCAGTTGACAAAAGGCTTGCCGTTGAAAAGTCGGCAGCCATTTGATAAGCTGGTGACTGGATTGTTGGAGGTTTTTTATCAACTAGTTAATAGTATGACTAGTTTATGTCAACACAATGAGACTTGATAGTTAGCCGATGAAATGCTGTCAAATTTATAGATCCTTTTTTTTGGGTGAATTTTGAGTTAACTAAAGAAAGTTTCAACGAAATGCATATGCATCTGTAAAATTTGGCAAAAGAGCAAAATACTGGATATTAGCAAAACCAACTAGACTTTATGGATGAAATAATGGTAAACAAATTCAATTGAACGCAAGCAAGTTGAAACGATATCCAATTCTTAACTCAAAGCAAGACATAAATTGATGTGAAAGTTATAAAGAAAGTTGTAAACTGCTAGAAAGCTATAAGTAGGTTGAATAAAAGCTAATCTATTGAATGGGCAAAATGGAATGCATTACTCTTAAATTTGCTGGCTTGAAGTTGAATTTTGATTGATATATTTGTGAGATGTTGGAATCGACCTTTTTCTATTGTCTTCTTCCGTTTATACTTAGCTGAGAGATCTTTATTCCTTATTTGTGAAGCTTTGATGAATCAACTCAAGCATTCCTATGATAGACTCATTATTGCAAGCTGCACACTCTGGACTTGTGCATAATTTATGAGAAATAGCCTAAAAACTTGGCTGAAAAGTAGACTCTATCTTACTTGTCTTGACCGATCAACTGGCTTGACTTATCTATTCCAGGTAAGTAGGCAAAGATAGGAAAATTTGTTAGTTTCCTACTATAAGAAGTCCTTAGTTAACACTTATTGTCTAATGCTTAGTGTATTTGGTGGAACTTCTGCTAACAAAACTCTATAATCACCTCTTCTTGACCATTTACATAATCAGTTGATCCCCCGAGGCTAGTAGGTCAAAATGATGTTTTAGACGGGTCATGTACTTCTTAGGCATCTTGATCGATTGATTTTTGTTGTCAACATATATATTACCCAATTTTGGTCAACTATTGGTAGTTGTTTCCATTATATATATTAATGTTCATTAATAGTCCAATCAATTTATAAAGGAAAAAATGCATATATTTAGAAGTTAAAATTAGGTTAAACAAGTTCATGTTAAGTACATATACACGTCATAATTTAGTTACTAATAAAATAAAATATAATAAAAAATGTACTTAAATATATTTAGCCATGAGGGAATCTCATGACTTTAATTCTGAAGCCATTTTATAGCAGAATCTCADGATTGTGTATTGATAATTCTTAAGGACTTTTGGTTATTAGATAAGAATTTCAATGAAGTTCAATTAGCAAAAGATAGAATGAGGGTCGACTAATAAATTGTACTAATTGAGTTTTAGAGTTCAAGGATTGTTTAAATTCTTTTATTATGTTAAATTTAGATTTATCTGGATAGAGATTCACTTGGAATAATAATTGAAAAACCTCGCAAAGTGYGTAAATCATTTGTTTAATCAGGAGTATGGCTTTTTGCTTGTTATAACTAAGATGATAGCAGAAAAAGTATCACAGCCGATTAAACTTAAAGAAAAGGAGCAAGCAAGTTGAACAATTATGATATTAAGCTAAACAATGAATTGCTAATGCAAGAAACTAAAATAACACAAAGATGTAGTTAAAACGAGTAATTGGCAAAGCTGCGGGTAAAAAAGAAACTATGCAATTAAGCTGAATGAGGAAATAAAACAATTAATATCAAGTGTTGAAACGATGCTACTAATATTAATAGCTGAAACATAGTAGATTGCAGCTAACCTAGTATGGCTAAGCTAAAAGCATGAACAAAAACAAGAACAACAATAAAACTAAATAATGAAAATAGTTCTATACAACCTAAATCTTAAGTAAAATAGTAAGTTCTGCTAAGCAAAATAAGTTAGGGCTAATAAATTAGAAGGCTGACAAGTTGAACAAATTAGCAAGTCATACTATTAAAGCGATAAGAAACAAGGATTCAAAATCTAAGAAAACATGAAGGTGAAGAAAAGTAAGAACCCGAATTCATAAAGCATTACAAAAGAACATAAGAAACTACTTAACAAGACAATCTATTTCTAGAAAATGATAGAAAGCTATTTGTAAAGCTAGCTAATATTGAAAATATAGATAAAAGATGTAAAAAATAAAGATAAATTGCTTGATTTTTTTGTGTTGATGCTTGTTGTTTTTTCTGATTCATCTTCTCTTTTTTATACTCTGGCCATAAGGTTCTTGCCGGCTTGAGGCTGAGAAAAGCTGCTGTCATTATRTAATTTTCCACATTATGGGCAACTACTKCGGCCCACTTCCGTCTTAGTTGGCTGCTTGGCTGTTTTGCTTACCATGCCCCTTGGTTTTCAGTCAGGTGGTTCTRGGTTTGTTTTGCCCAGTAGCCAATTGTGTGATATTTCATGCTTCTTTTGCTAATTCGGATGTCTTTCTTTTTCTGGTTATGGATTGATCTGTAATTTTGCTCATCTACTCCGTCATTCGTTGAGTTTCAACAGTTTTGGCTATTTTTCTTCTAGGAATTTCTCCTACATTAGCTTTGCTGGATTAGCCACTGCATTYTGTCTCAGCTATTGATGACAACTAAATTTAGGCATCAACACAAATACATATTGGACTATATGAAATTTACAAGTTTCTTGAAAATAAGCACATTGCTTTCCTTGTTATCCTAGAATAGAAATTAAAAGATTCTTAAACATGAGAATTGTTCATATTCAGTTGTATTATACTTTTTAGCGTTAACTTTAGTTTTGTTTTCTCAGAAAAAAAAAAAACTTAATTTTGTTTAATCATGGTGTTCCTTTTCAAAAGGTTTAATGTTGACTCAAAATATTGTGTTGATTGATCAAGTTGAGATAGAATTGACTGGCTAGTTGAGTTAATACTAGGAGTTGTCATTTGGTGCACAAGACAGGTTATCATCGAATCTACACAACATTTTTCTTTTCATGTGCTTTCTGTTTTCCAGAAAGTCCTTAAATAATATATGAACCTAAGTGTTTGAAAAGTGACAAATGAAAGAAATTGTATAGATCAAAAACCCAAATAGTAAATAAAAACTTAAACCCAAACTTAGGTAATTGGGATTAAAAGTTTGTAAATAATCTGAAGGTTGTAAATAAAGCAACCAAACAAGCTTCTAAGCAAAAAAAGATTAAATTATGAATTGATATTGGGTTACCAATCCCTCCTCTTGTCTTTTGCTTCTCCATTTATGCTCAATCAAGCACTCAAGAAGATTTGATCTTCATCATACGAAACCTTGATGTATATATTTTGCGCATAATATTCGACTTATTTACATGAAATAATGTTCTTCAAAATTTATTGGCGAATTCTTGTTTGACTCAAATCCTGCTTCTTTTAATCGTCTGATTGACTTGGACTCTTAATCTGTCCAGAAACCTGGACYGATCTCTGGACGGCTGACTCAACTAGTTGGCAAGCTCGGTTGATCAAGGTCGGCTAGTCTTCGGTTAATCCACTGATCAGCTGGCCTACGAAGCTCAGTTCCTTAACAATTTTTGCTCGGCCAATTTTAGTTGCTAATAATTTATTTATTGATAAAACTGATAAATTCCTGCCACTTTGAGATGTATATTTTCTATATAAACTTTGTCTGTACCATTCTATTTCTTTACAATTTTTTTAATACAAATTACGGTTGATTGTTATTATTATTATTATTATTATTATTATTAGTATTTTGTTGAAAATGGAAGTATCATATTAAGCCAGGGGATTTACGCTAGTACTAGTTTAAGGGTAGTAATGCCCATTTTATTTTCTTAAATATTACTACATAATTCCTTTTATTTCCTTACATATGTGAAAGAGTGGTTTAGGTGTCTTTTGAGAAAACTTAAGTTTTAACACTGAAATATGAAGCCTTAAGTTTCACAAAAATAGTTCAATTTCTTAACATTAAAGAATACTTATACACGTTTGAATTTGATTACAACGTTTGATAACTAATTCAATAAAATTTTGAATGTTATCATTTTTACATTTTTGGTCCTTTTTTTTTTTATTCCTTTCAACTTGTATTGGAGTCTATTTATGTTGATTAGAAATCAAGAAGAAGAAATACAGAAGATAATAAAAGGAAATTGGATTAATTTTGTCCAAAAGATCTAAGGTTGACAAACTCCTCCATATGAACGTATTATGTGATAAGATTTGAGTCAAGATCCAATCACTTGAAACTAAAGGATTTAAGAGCCACATTGAAGCCTTGTTTGATAATTCAATTAAATACTTAAAACTGAACGAGTTTAGTGCTTATTGAATGTGATTTTTTTGGATAATCTAATTCTGGAATGTGTTAATACATTAAGTGCTTATTCATTTCTTTTTGTTATAAACTGAGAAGGAAAAGGAAAAGAAGAGAATTGAAGAGAGGTAAGGAAAGAATAGTAAACTGATTATCATTAACCTTGATGTGAACCAAAACCCTCTATTTATGGATGTTAAATTCTAGGGCTTCTAAGGCTTCAAGTAGAAAAATCAATCACCGATAATTATTTACAACACTCCCTTTTGAATAACTAATCTATACAGCAGTTGCCTCATAAAAACTTGTTTCGAATAAACCAAGTGGAAAAAAACTAAACCAAATTAAGAAAAAAAGTACAATTGATGTTGGAGTATTAATTGCTGCCTTATTAAAACCTTGTTAGAAAAACCCAGTGAACAAGACCTGAACGAAGGAAAAAGAGAACAACTAATCCCTCTCATATAGATGTCGCTAAATATCTTTGATTCGACGCGTTCTAGTTTGATGAATCAATTTTCTCTATATTATCAATCGATTGAATATCTTGAACATCGATATTGTGAAAGCGTTTGGTATAATGCTTGTTCAATGAGCAGCTATTTTTTCTTCCTCAAGCAAAATGTGCCCTTATGAGCCAATTCCATGACTTTATTCTTAAAGATGAAGCACGATCGGGTGACAAAGAAGACGATGATATTTGTATTAATTTGGATCTCCAAGTTGTCCTGCTTCTGGCTGTTTCATCTTTGGCAGTTTGATGATCCCAACTTTTAACATGTCATCAAATATTTCTGAGACATCAGAATTGAGAAATGAGTATTCTTTATTTTACATATCTTTCAAAGTCATGCTTCCTCTTCCAAGATCTGGAGTAGTATTTACTTTCTCTGTAACATTTCTTCTTACTTTTGTAGGTATCCTCATAGGCACTGTAGGTTTGTCATGGATCATTTCATGTCAGACTTGAAAGATGACTTAGTTGTTTTCTTGAAGTCGAACTTTTCCTTTTTTGGTGGCTTGGATACCAGAACTCTTTGATCTTCRTGCACCGTAATGTTCAACTCCGTATCATGAGTCCAAGTAACCAATTCTTGGAAGGTTCTTGGCTGGATTTCTTTTRCAATGTATTGGAGGCYCCAATTCATACCTTGAATACACATTTCGATTGCAGATTGTTCAGAGAGGCGATCTCTGCTTTCCATGCTCAAATGTCTTCATCGATTGATGTAATCAATGACGGGCTCATCTTTTCATTACTTTGTATAACTAAGTTCCGACATACTTATAGTTCGACGAGTATTGTAAAGCGGTTGAGGAATTCATACTCAAATTTGTCCCAACTGTCAATGGATCCAGCCGTGAGGTCGATKTACCAATTGGATGTGTTTCCCTTGAGAGATTGAACAAATTGCTTGACATGGTAGTCACCATACGTGCCAATATTGTTGAAAGTCTCAACAAAATATGCAATGTGTTGTTTATATTTTCTTGTCCATCAAATTGGTATAATTTCGGAAGTTGATAACCTATAGGCATCTTTAAGTTATCAATTATCTTGGTATATGCTATAGAATATGTGAAAGACGATTTAGTACTCCCTTCATACTTATTCGTGATGGCGTCCATAATAAAATCTTTCAATTAGTGAAMAATGAATAATCCATCTGAGGAGACTTGGATTGTTGCGGTTTCTTTTGAGGTCCTGCTTCTCTCATGTCTTCAGATTCAAATTCGACTTGAGGTTGCTTCTATAAAACTTTTATAGATCCTGACATTTTTGAAAGCTCATAATGTTTTAGAATAGATTAACTTATTTTTCCAGCATTGTCAAGCCGATTTAGTAATTGAGCAATTGTCAGGTATTGATATTGAGTGTTTTTGCAAGACTCTATCAATTTCTTCAGATTTGAGAGATGTTCTTCGACAGTTGAGATATCTACCATCATAACAGGCATAACGGACGAACTTGTGGTTGGATCTTCATGAGCCATCGCATCGGGCTTCGGATTCTCTAGAGGAATAGCTGGAATCCAATCTGAAGTATATCTACCATCAGTATGTTTAGATTTTTGGAGTTTGATTCCAGCATTCAATAAAGACATAGATGTTCGTATAGCAGAGCGGATTATATTTTTCTTTCTTGAAGAGGAGCATCCTTGAACATAAGGTTGGATGTATTCGAAGATCTGACCATATGAGAATCTCCACTTCTTTTTCACCATCAAATGGAGCCTTACTCCACTTTATAGGTCATGCATATGTAATCGATGTGATTGACCTGGCAGCGGCACTAATTGTTGTAGGTCTAGAATGGGTAACCTTTGAGATGTTATTCTTGGAGGTCATTGATGAATTTGATTTGATTTGATTTGAAGAGAAGAGATGAATGACAGAGATTGTTCCACTGGACGTGTCAAAAATTTATTTACATGAATCTCTCATCTGCAAAATATAATAAGAAAATAAGAGAAATATGTAACAGAGTATTAATTTTATAAATTTGATAAGAATAATGTTACAATCTTTGAAATGTTTTCGTGATGAGAACTCAATCCTTTGATTCTCTCTTTTGAAATTTTTCAAAGATTTAACAGCTTGATTTCATAATTTTGAGAGAAATTTGGTCCTCATTCTTCTAAGTTTCTCTAAATTGTTGGACCTTGATATGATTTTTTGAACCTCTTTCTCCCMTGCTTTRGCCTCTATTTATAGGCAAAACGAATTGATTTAATTGGTGAATGTTACATCTAGGAATGATGTGGCGCTACTTGATCCGTCAAGCTGCATCTATGATTGCATTGGTTGAACCTTGTCATCCTGATCACGTATATCATTTCATTGGTTGAGATATCATATAGTCCTCCAAAATTTTAATGGAAGCATGTAAATTTAACTCTTGATTATTTAAATAGATTATAGAAATTTAATTTAATAAAAATTTCATATCTACAACTGCATGTAATGAATTTAGTATCAAAGATTTTTTTAAAATAAATAAAATAAAATAAAAAGTCACGTCTAGCATATTACATACAATATTTAATTAATATATAAGTGCAAAAAACTAAAACATATTATATTGATGCAAAAGTTGGCAATTCATGTGTTTGTTGCCAACTCATAAAAAGGTATAAAAAGTTGTAATGTATTAAACGATGTCAAAGAGCAGCCACAAGTATTAAAGGTAATATATTTATGCAAAACTTGTAGAAAGGCATAAAAACATAACTAAAGGCAACAAAGAGAAGGCCTACGATATCTCTTAGGCAACAAAGAGAAGAAGAAAAAATGGCAGAGAGTAATTTTTAGGCATAAAATATGACACTATTGAAGAGAGGCGAAGTTGAAGAACATCATATATGCTTAACCTATCGCATACTTCAATTAATTTGAAGCAGTAATAAAAAATAAATTGACTAACCTCAATAAGAAGTTTCATCGAAAGTAGAAACTTATTTCAATCAGATCTAGTAAAGACTCATGATCAATCAGATTCGACAAAGGCTCATGAGGTAGAGAGTCGTGTTGATAACGTGTTATAAACTGAGAAATGAAAAGAAGAGAAGAGAGTTGAAGGGAGGTAAGGGGAGAATAGTAAACTGATTATTATTAACATTGATGTGAATCAAAACTCTCTATTTATAAAGGTTAAATCTTATGGCATTTAGGGTTTCAAGGATAGAAAAGTTATTCACAAGGAATTATTTACAACACTTTCATAAATTTTGAGTGATAATATTATAACGTAGACACATTCCAAAATTAGATTTTTAAATGAACTTAATTTAATAAGCACTTAATTTGTTCAGTTTTAAGTGCTGAAGTGGATTAAAAACAAGATGTTAATATATTAATACATCTCAAGTTAGATTACTAAATTCAATATTTAAATTTAAACTTTATAAGATAAATTTTTGGAGTTTAAAAATACAATTAGTTTTCAGAATTCATACATCAATTTTATCAAATGGAACCTAAAATATTTTGTCAAGTTATTGAAAAATCTTGATATAATGATGAATTCTTAATAGATTCAGTTTTACGTGCTAAATTGCATTATCAAGAAGACCATTCATTGAAGTAAACAAGTAGTTTAAAAAAAATTAAAAATTAGAAGAAAACAAGAAGGAAAAGAAAACTGATGTATTATTCACTATTTTTGTCGAAATCTTTTTTTTTTTTTTCAAATTTGTATGCTTATCATCTATTTTCATTCATACTTTTTAACTTCTGGACTATAAATGTGATTTATATATGCCATTTTATATTAGAAACTAACAAAATTAAAAAAACAATAGAACAATCTCCATCTTCATTATCCTCCGACGAACCCAAAAGCCTATACTTCAAAATCCATTTCCATGAAAAATTTCGTCTCTCCACTTTTGAATCATATAGGAGCCAAATTCCAATTTTTTCTCTAAACCCTTCTCTCCATCTGTGTTTTCTTAACATGTGAAAAGAATCTGCAGGGTAGGCGTGCGGGTGGTGAAGAAATCAGAAAGGAGAAAAAAAATTCAGCATTTCTCAAATCATAATAAATGCTTGAAAAAAAAGGAGGAGGAGGAAACAACATTCTCCGGCAAAGCCATAGCTTGAAGGAAATCTTAATGAAATCTGCCAGTGGGTTAACTTTTCAGCACTCAATAACCAATCTTGCATCTCTTCTTTACTATCCAATTCATCCTCATATGATCCACCATTCTTCGAACCAGAGAGAAGCTTTAACCGCATGAGGAATTGGGAATCCAGATGAGACGGTGCCTCATGAGTATGAGGAGGTTCGACTGAGGTGGGAAAAAAATGGGGTTTCCTTCTGAGAGGAGGTCACCTCAAGAGAGGGGACTGCTCTCGATCTCCCTTGGATAGAAAGGATCGGACAAAGACGACGATGAGATATGCGGTGGTTAATGGGGATGTTGCTTTTTTCTCTTTTTATAAAACTTTTTCTGTTATTAATTTAAAATAATATTCATACCCTTAAATAATTGATCACATCTTCGTCACTGAGCAGGAATTATCGGATTCCGGGGTGAGGTGGTAAAAAGAGATGAACAAGAATAGATGAGTGGCATAAAAATTTGAGAAAATAGATTAAGGATAAAAATAATGAATGCCAAGTTCCAAACGTCCGCATGGACCCTTGCATTTGCCTGCCCTCCGTCCTAGGCCCGCTCCATTCGTTGGCCGAAAGGATCCCGGTCCGCACAACGGTCCAGCCCACTAGTTTGCTATTTGGTCAGTAACTTGCTGGATTGGCATAGCAACCTTATCTTCCAAATTTTGATATACGTATACGAATATATATATCCACTAAATTTCTGTCTTTTTTAGCAGTTGTACTGTTGCTGAACTTTATGTTTTATTCGGTTTTTTTATTGCTTTTACTTTCTTTTTCTAGTTGAGAGTTGCTTGGCCTTCTTTTTCCCATTTTCCTGGTTGGGGGTTGTCACGCTCTAGGTGTAATCCTATATGAAAAATTCGACCTGACAAGACAGTTAGCATTTTTCCATATTCTAAATCTGGACAGAAAAATAAAATACAAAGAAGTAAAATACGAATACTGATACTTTTCATCTTCTTCCACCGAAAAGTTCACCATTTCTTCAAATAAACTCAACTTTTTACGGAGTTTTCTTTCGCTTCCTTTCTGTGAAGGAATGGTAGGGTGACCATTTAATTAGTAAAAGAACCTTAAGCAAGCAGTGAAAAGCTATCTTACCTCCGGCGGAAGCTAGGACCCTAAGGTGGGTCTCGAGAATTCTCATTATAATAGCGGCAAGCAGCCTTGGAGAGCTTCGGTTGAGTCGAGGAAGCTGCGGGCTTAGCTTTTGTATCCTTCTCATTCTTTTTCTTCTTCCTCGTTTTTGCATTGGCCATCGCATAAAGTAGAGTTGGCGGACGGGTGGACTGAAGGGTTAGGTTGTCATTCTTATCGCGAACAATTCATGGGTGGGAGTTGTTTCCCTCTCGAGTCCGATTTGGTAGTTTCGGTTGTAATGATTTCAGGTTCTGACTGGACTTTGGAGGGTCGAAAGTGATTTTGGTGTGAAAGATAATGAAAACTCTTCGCAATATCTCCTATTTATTTTTTTGGTCAAATTTGAGGAAAAATATCTCGTGAGGTCTCGTTCTCCATCTAGAATAATGCCTGAGAGAGCGTTATGATAGAAGTAGCAAAAGGAGGAAAAAAAGGTGAGACGACCCTCAACCCAGAAAAAGAACCCACCTATCCTCTCCTTGAGGCTGAAACATTTGCTAGAAAGAGGAATGACTTGGTCTTAATTAAAATCTGGTTTTGTTGCTGCTGCCTTAAATTTATACAATGCAATGGGTGATCCTATCGGACACGGCATATTTGCATTCAATCTCTTGAGGCCGCAGCAGGTGAAAGTAGTTAACAGTGTGCATTTGTTTGGAACTTGGGCTCCCTGTCCCTCTGAAGGCAATGCAGTTTCTCAACTAATCATACCGAAAAGGTAACTTGCTTTCATGTAGGGATCAATCTTATCAGCCTTTGAAGAAAACTTATTACCAATGGGCAACGTAAATAGAATTTTCAGGTTGATTCTTGTACTTCCAAGTAAAATCAAGAAACCAGAGTTTGACATTTGCCATATTCAAATTCATTATTGGAGAAAGCAAGACGAGTTCGAAGGGAACTCATGAAGGGAGAAAATCATTGGAGACGCCTGCAAATGGTAATCCCATCGCCTAGAGGAGCCTGGGAGATCTGAAAGCGAGTATCAGCTGCAATAAATTTGTTGAACTCCATTATAACCCTCCTCCTTCCTCTCATTCCGCACTCCTCAGGAACAGTCTCTTCGGGCATGGCTGGCGTTCCGAACCAGAGTGTGTTATCATAAACAACTATTCCACCAATCTTCAACAACTTCAAGAGTTTCTCATGATAGTTTCTGTAATTATCTTTATCGGCGTCCACGAAAGCAAAGTCAAAAGTTTCGTGATTATTGTGCTGCAAAACAACGAACGTTAATCAATCAACAAAGTCGAAAAAGAGCCAAGATGAATAGCGGTTCTTTTGTCCGACTTTTTCGAATGGGGCCATTGATTGGAAAGGACTCTAATAACTGAACCATCAAGCATTCAAGCTCATAAACTAGGTGATGAAGACCCTTCCGTATTCTTCGTTTTCTTTTGAAACAGCCACTTTGATTTTAAGGCGCAGTATAATGATTTTTAGTTGTTTTTCAATTAAATTAGAAAATTTATTTGRAAGGGGAAATGACAGCAGAGTATTTCAGATGCTCACATCTTGCAGGAGTTCATCAAGGACCTGATGAGCATCAGAATGGATAAAATTGATCTTGTGTTCAACTCCTGCATTTCTAATAAATGGCAATCCTATGTTATATGCCTCCCGATCTATGTCGATGGCAGTAATCTGCAACCGTGGATCCTGAATTAGTGTTACACAACACAGGGAAAAAAGGAACGGCGATGGGCGAAAAAAGCATGAAACGGGACAGAGCCAAAAAGATTCTTGAGTAGCAAAAGCCAAAATGCAGACCTTGCCATCCTCGGGTATTGCAAGAGCAGTGAGAAGGAGGGAGTATCCAGTGAAGACTCCAATTTCAATAGTCTTTTTTGCATTCATTGTCTGCAAGAGCAGGGACAGAAACTGACCTTCCTCCGGCGCTGTACCCATGAAGGAACTGTCAAGACGAAGCCGTTATATTTTGTATAATGTATTCTTAACCTGTGCATAAAACAAGAAGCTAAGATTGCTAGACTAAGGTTGAAAAAGATCAGTAGAAAGAGAGTTACAATGGATGACTTGCAGTGGCAGCCCTGAGCTCCCTGAGATGCTCAGATTCACGCGGATAGACACTAGTCTCCAGGAGATACTATCAACACAGAAAGTCAGAAGGASAAACTAAGAATGAAATGAAACGGTGATGCGAGGATCAGTTCAGAAACGGGAAAGAAAAAAAAGGAAAAAAGAAAAAAAGAAACGGAACCTGATACAGTTCGTTGCTCTGCAATAATCCATGCTTGGATAATAGTGCTTTGGCATCCATTCTTCTTCAGAGAGACTGTGTGTGTGTGTGCGCGCGTGCSTGCTTGAGAGTCAGAGTGAGAAGAGAACGCCCKAGGTTATATAGCGGTTCTGSGGTCGAGGAAAAAGATGCAACGGACACGATCCGGCATGCGAAGCTTGTCTTATGTATGGACTATATTGTTGTGATGTGTTAGATTTAGGTTTGTGTGGATATAGATTCATTTGGAACAATAATTGGAGAAGTCCTAAAAGGTCTATTCAAGGATGACTCGAGGACTTTTTGCAAATACATACTGTACTGTSTGAAATTCAAAGGCTTCTTGAAAATAAGCACATCGCTTGTCTTGTTAACCTAGAAGACGATACGATCATTCTTAAACATGAGAATTGTTCATATTTACTTGTATTTTTATGTTTTTAGTATTAGTTTTTATTTTTGTTTAACCATTGTAATCCTTTTGAAACGTATACTAAATATTAAGTTTTAAATTTTTTAATATATTTTTCTATTACACTCATCGTAATATGACATGTATATATCATAACGTTTAAAATAAAAAAAGAGAGGAATTGAAGTTGGTAATGATAAATACATATCGTATTCTTTTAATATATATTACAGCGTGTGCGAGATATTGAATAATATATATATATATAAATAATAAACAATATAAAAAGATGGTATATTAAGAGATATTCGACCAATCAATTTTATATAATTAACTCAAAATTAATTATATCAATTACCCAAGTTAAAGACAAATCGATTTGACTAGTTTGAACTAACCCGTAAGCTGTTAGTTCGCGAAGAGAGACATTGCAATCGAATTCTGTGAACTCTTTTTCTTTTCCCTTGAAAATAGGGCTACTACGATACTCTAAAATCCTAAAAATAAAATAATGAAACTATGCGTTTGATAGTGACAACAAAAGGGAAGTTGTATTGAGGAAAGCGGAGTCAAATATAGACAAACCTTCAATTATGCTAAGAAACCTTGGGTTTTGGAATGGATTAAAAGCCTTTGTAATAAAGAAAAGTTGTAAATGCGGATATAACAAGAATTTCTAATAAAAAAGAAAGAGAAAATTTTGTTGATTTTAGAGTTGATAGGATTGGCTCCAATGAGTTCCAGGTTGGCCGATCTTGATCGCGCACAACCCGAACTTTTTGAGTTGAACCTTATGAGTTTTTGAGTGAGTTCGAGCTCAAACTTAAGTAGTTTAGCTCGATATGGTCCCGAATCCTAAATAGATGATAAATAAAATTTAATTCTAACTTATTTTATTATTTAGAAAATACTAATTATAAATTGATTTGTGTTTTAAAAATTAAATTTACTTTACTTAGGTTTTGATGTAAGGTATGATACTTGATTTATTTTAAATTATTATTGTTAAATAATAAATATGTCAAATGATATTCGATTTACTTGAGTTTTATTTATTATGATTTTAATTTTTATATTTCAATTAAATTTTTATTTAAAATTTTTTATCCTTTTCTTTGTCTTTTTCATATTTATTATAAGTGTAGTAATTTGGATTGGATATAATAGAGAAAGGCAAAAAAATATGGAATTTTGAATTTTAAATTTTTAGATTGAAAAAAGAATTATGAATTTGCTTTAGGTGGAAATATTATTTGGATTGGAATATATAACTTGATTACAAATTAACAAAATAAATAAACAAATTCAACTTCATGCCATTTATCCATCTATACATTATCAAACAGGTTGAAGATTTGAGATGGATAAAYGRTTACTTTRAAAAGTTYTCGTGYAAATGCTCGTGACTYTTTAYGAATAAAYGATTAAYAARTTTCATCAAATGTTTAACAATTGTTTGCTCTGYAATTAAGAAYAAAYATTTAATGATATTGTTAATCGAYCAACAAYGTTAATATTGTATCAACAATTACGTTAATCCGGCTTCAAAATACCTTCTTCTCTGGATTTGGTTGAAGCACCCACCTTTTATTTAACCTCTGAATGAAAAATTAAGAACATTATCTCAGCTGCTATTAAGGAATAATTTGATGAGGAAAATTCCTCATAGATATGCTACAAGAGTTGCTGGTAGGAAGAGCGAATGTGGCCAGTAAAGGAGTCAATGTGAATGGTGAAGTGAAAGGTGAAATCTCTAGAATAGGAATCTATAATTTGAAGAGGAAAATTCCTCATAGATATGCTACAAGAATTGCTGGTAGGAAGAGCGAATGTGGCCGGTGAAGGAGTCAATGTGAATGGTGAAGTGAAAGGTGAAATCTCTGGAATAGGAATCTTCATTGTTAAATCACTGATCATAATTTGTTACTCTTTGACAATTTAGATTGGTGAAAGAAAATTATTTATTTTTGATATAAGTAAATACTAGTTTGACTAAAATGAAATCAAATGCTACATTGTTACTTAGTAGCCTTTAGTCTTTGATTAATCTTCTAATTTAGCTAGCTAGACTAAATCACTTGGTTTCTCAGAAATTAAGTCCGCATGATGGGCCCGTGCATTTGTGTGCCTGCCCTATGGTTCTAGGATCACATGAATAATAATAGCGTTTCCAGATTGGGGCCTATCATTGATGAATTGGTCCATGCAGCGCATTTAATTTCGTTATATAGAATATCTACTTTACTAATCCTGGAAAATGTTAGTGAATCAAAGTTGATTCAGATTTTTATAGATCTGTGATTTAAGTGTATTTAAAATTACCATTTTTTTTCTTGTCCTATTTGGTTTTTTTTCTTTTTGTTCAAAATGCATACTTTTTTAAAAATTAATAAAATGTTTATTGAATTTTTTTCTTAATTTATGACTTCATCTGTTTCGAATTTTTTTTCAAATTATTTATCAATTTAAAAAAGTAAAATGTTTGGTSGATAAGAGTTGATCCASGCGGATCAACAATTATGTGCCTTCATTCAATTGGAGGAAACCCCTCATTTAATTGGAGGGGAATATCTGCGCCCCACTTYCTTTMTTTACRTCCTTTACTTCCCTCCTTTCTTTCTATCTCTAACRCKTCASTCCCAATATTMCTAGCATCATGTCAATGTTCTTAATTTAATTATCTTTCCTTACCCACACTTAATATTGACTTGACTTATTAACTAAGTATATATATAATTCCTCATCCTTAACTAATTTTTCCTCACGCTTGCAATTAATATACTTACAAATGGTAATTAAGTAATAATTATCACTGTTGTTTATTTAATTGACTATGATTCAAACACATCATACCCATGTTCTTAATTTAATTGGCTTTCCGTAAAGACACTTAATTTACTAAGAGTGATTGACTTGACTATTAACTAACTGTATAATTGCTTCTTTTTAATATATTTTTTCTTAAACATACATTTAATATACTTAAGAATGGTAATGAAATAATAATTAGTGTATATTTAGTTAACCATAATTAYTGACTTGTAATTAGTAACCTGAATTGTCATGAAATTGAATTATTAGCATGATTCACTAATTTAGCCAATTATTAACTATGATTTAGAACCACTATCTAAAATATTAATTAGACGTACTAAGTTATGTAATACTTTAATTAAGTTAAAATGATATGGTTACTTAATTGAAGAGAAAGAATTTACTTAGTCCAAATCAAATACGTAACGGAGTCAATTAGAATATTCTTATGTAATTTAGTTACTAAATTAAAATAATGTGGTTAGATTTCAATATATAATAAATTAAAGTTGGATTACTATTATTTACTATGATCTTTAAAACTAGTCTCTTGTTGTAACCATTGTTAATGAACTTAATTTAACCTAGTAACCATAGTTAATGGCTTCATTTTTATTACTAATATCTATTCAATTAATTAGTACCATTCAAACTCCTAATCATAGTTTAAATACAAATTTATACTACTAATTAAAGTTACATTAGTGTATTAATAATTTAAAAATAAAAAAAATTACAAGGCTAGTAGAACTACTTTCTTCAAAGTCTACGAAAGAAAGAACCTCTCTTTTCCATTCCTTTTACCTCACCCTCGCCCATCTCCATCTCTGCCTCTGTTTCTCACTCTCACTCTTTTCTTTGAAAACTCTTTAGCCTTCAGAAATTTTTCCAAGCTTAACTTGGAGTCCATTCTTTTAGTCCCGAAACATAAAACGGATGATGAAAATGGAAAAATTTATGAGACTGGCTTATAAACGTGGTGTGAAGGCGAGGAAGATGAARTAGAAATTGTGACCATTGAGGACGATGATGTTGATGAAAATGAAGTGGAAAATGAGGATATTGTGCAAATTACAAGAGCTAATGAATTGATTAAGCTCAATAACGACAACCATGATATAGCTGAAGTTGATGAAAAAGGCGATGGAGCACCTCTAGTTGGTATGTATTATAATAACCTAGATGAGATTTTTTACTCCAATCTTGAATTTGCTAGAAGAAATGGTCTTATTTTTACAAAAAAATCTGCTTCAAAGGGAAACAGTACTTGGAGGAAATATTAAACTGTCTCATGTGATAGAGGTAGGAGATCAACAGCCAAAAAAAATTAACAAATCGAATCAATTGCGCGGCAAAATTAAATGCGAAATTGATGGAAATCGGGAAGTGGCAAATCACGAAAATCAACYACAATCGTAACCATGAATTTGAATCTTCTATGTTCAGATTCCTCCTTAAGCATAGGTGCTTAAATTCAAATACCAAAAGGAAAGTTGAAGCAAATAATATAGCAGGAATTAGGAACAAATAAAAGTGTAACAATATTAGAAGTTCAAGTTGGAGGTCTAGATAAATTAGAATGTCTAGCAAGGGATTGTCAGAACTATTTTCAGAAAGTTAGGAAGTTGAAAATTGGTGCTGGTGATGCCGAATGCTTTAACCGCATGTTCTTGAAAATGTAGCGAAGAAAATTGTGATTTTTTTTTTCATATGATTCACACGGATAGAGAAGAAAGATCTGATAATGTATTTTGGGTGCATCCTCATAGCATAGCAACATACGAAGAATTCTGAGATGTTGTAAGTGTTGATTCAACCTATCTTGTAAATAGATTAAAAAAAATGCCTTTTGTATCTATTGTTGTGATAAATCATCATGGTCAGTCAATTTTTTTAGGTTCTGCCCTTATTTCTCATGAAGATACTAAAACATACAAATAGCATTTTAGCACATGGCTTGCCTCAATGGTAAACCTCCTGCTGCTATAATGAATGATTGAGAGTATTGAAAATGCAATTAGAGAAGTTATGCCAAATACAATACGAACGTATTGCATTTAGCATATACTATGTAAAATTCCTGATAAGTTTAAGGGGATATAGGATTTGGGCAACGCAAAGAATGACTTCAAATGAGTTATTTATGGCTATCAAAAAAAATATTTTAGAGGAATTGGAACGAGTTTATTACTAWGTATGGATTAGAGTCCAATTCAATGGTTAAGAAAGTTTGTGGATTCCTGTGTATGTGAATCATATTTTTTGGATCGGGATACTATTAACACAAAGAAGTGAAGGAATGCACTCATTTTTTGATGGCTATGTGCATTCGAGCACCACACTTAAACACTTTGTTGAACAATATAAGATAGCAATCAGAAATAAGGTAGAGAAAGAATTTTTATGCTGACTTTAAGATTAAAAACATTGTGATCAAGTGTATGACATGGTACAATTGGAGACTCAATTTTGAAAAGAATCATGAGCATGAGAATAATAAGTTAATAACGGATGAGATCATGAGCATGAGAATAATAACAGATGAGATCATAAGCATTTGCAATTACCAAATCACGCAAAAGAATCAAGAGTGATCAAGCTCAATTAAATAAGAACCCATTGGACGAAGATAGTTTTGAAGCCACAAGAACTTACTAAATCTGCAGAAATCATGCATACATCTTGCTCTTGCTTTTCATCATCATTTGTTCAAATTCAAACCTACAAAAATAAAGATATTATATCCTAAAAATTTTATCAAAAGTAAATAGCAAATACTACAATAAAATTCTTCAAAAAATAGTGAATACTAATCAGAAAATGCATTATCAAATTCATCTTCAAGGTCATCCTCTTCTTCGGAACTTCTAGCAATCTTGAGCACATATTAATGCTTCAACTGTAGATGGAAGCAATGAACTATGAAATTTGTTCAAAACCTGTCCCCCAGTGCTAAATGCACTCTCGGATRTCACTGAACTTATTGGAATAGCCAAGATATCTTTGCCATCAATGATAATACAGGAAATTTAGTTGCACTGGTTTTTTAATAGTCCAAAATATCAAATTCATCATCATTATTTCCAATCATCTTATGTGGATGTAACTTTTCCTCCAAATAAATATCTAACTCACTCTTACTATGCATCAAATCTTCTTCCTCACTGAACTTATAAAATTCTTCCATTAGCTCCATTTTCTTCTTAAAGGAAATAATACTAGAACTACTATTGCCCTCATTGCTCTTACGTTTTTCATTCTCCAAAACTTTTTCTTTATGACAAGAAGATTCATATATTGCTTAAYATTCATTGAAGATAGCATAAAGTTCCTTTCTTCACATGATTCATTTTAATTGTCAACAAATAAAACTCATAAATCTTGTTGTAGCAAATTTCAAGTACTCAACCTTAAACTATGATCCAAAACTAGAGCAAGAGAGTAAGATATTTGGCTCCTTTTGCACCCAATATTTTTGAATCTTGACAAGCATATTCTTAGTCATTCTTCTAAGCAGCATGCTTTCATCCTTATTGTTTTCTTGCAACAATGTAAGAATACGATAAATATCCCAAAAAAATATTTGCTGTACAATACTTGCTGCCGAGGAATGTATTTGTCACCTCATAAAATGTCTCTAGAAAATCATGAACAATTTCAGCTTTTTCCCAATCTCCAAGCAATGTGGATCTTTAAAATTCAAATCACAAGATTTCATTTTATCATATGCTTTTCTATAATGCATTGCAGATCCAAGCATCAAATAGGTAGAATTCCACCTAGTACATATATCTAGAATCAATATTCCATCTTTAAAAATGCGTTCTTGCTCAGCATATTGAAGAAATTCAAGCTTTCTTTCATGTGAAGCTTTCACATATTTTACTGCATGACGAATCTTTTGAATGCAAGACTTAATCTCATCCAAACCCTCCTGAACAATAAAATTCAACACATTACTCGAACAACGAACTTCTAAATTTCCCTCTTGTAACAACAACCCTCAAGATGAATAATATTTTTGAAGACATCTTGAAACAACATTATTAGCTGAATGATTGTCCATTGTAATTGTATAAATTTTGTCAATATTCCACTCCAACAAATAATTTATAATCAAATCACTAAGATTTTTCCTCCTTGCCTTACCAGGAACCAAAATAAAGTTCAGATTTTCTTATGCAATTTCTAATCTTTACCAATGAAGTGAAAGTAAGAGCCATAAAAGGAAGTTCTTGCATAGAAATCCAGGTATCTGTAGTTAGACAAACTCTTGGACTAGAATTCATCAAAAAATCCTTCAATTTTTTTTTTCTCAACCTCATACATTTTCATGCAATCACTTCTCATTGTGTTTCTAGTGACAAACTTAATCTTTGGATTCACACCCCARACAAACTTCCTAAAACTATCAAATGGCAACTCTCAAGTAATAATAAACTCAGCTAAATCTTTCCTACTATACTCTTGATCAAATTTTCACACATTACCAATACCACAACTAGAAGTAAAAGTCGAATTAGACCTTGAAAAGCTTAAAAGAGTCTGAAGTGTTTCTTCTTTGTTAGACAAAACTTTCTTGTACATGGGCCAAATTCTCGTAGCAATATGTTGATTCAAATGTGTAGTTCTACCTTTAGTCGAGCATCGAAATGACTTTTTGCAATAGTTGCATGTGCATTCATTTTCATCTTTTGGATTTATGGTGAAGTGGTTCCATGCCTCCGATCTTTTATTCACTTCTCTCTTCCTCTTTTTCTTGACATCATCTTCTTCTAGTATGTCAGCATCTCCATGTGCCACATCTGTGATTGTCAAATCAATAATATCTTCATTGTTTGCATTTAACATCTAACAAAAGAATAGATATAGATAAATGAATCACAAGAGTTTGACTACTTAATAAAAATTAAATTCTATATAATAGATCCTTGTACAAAATGAAACAATAATAGTGTAATTAATACTACTCATGTAAATTCAAGAAACATAGAATGTTCAAAAATACATACCTCTAAATCCCCTATTTTTTGAATTCCAAGAATGTTTTATTTGTATGTTTGTTTCTTGGTGATGTAACCTTTCTATCAAACAAACAGCTAGCTGAACAAATAAAAATAAAATGAATAGTAACTGTTAATGTTAATGGTGAATGTTAATACCAGATCTTGGTAAAAAAACAGAATTTTGCAGCTACTTCAGCTACTTCAGAAAATAGAAATTTTCTCCACTAAATAAGAACAAGGTTTGAGGATGAGCAAGTTTTATTTGGGAGGTCTATTYTAACAAAGAGAATTTGAAATCTTTAGCATTCGTAATTATTAGATCTTTAGCATTTGACAAACACATCTAGACTCAGAATTTATTGCTAATATTTAATAGATTACATGATGCTTGGCATTTTTCTACTATGTCGTTAGAAGCTAGGGAGATAATAACTTGATGTGATAATGTTGTGGTGATATTTATTACTAATGGTTTAGTCAGTAATTTTAGGCTCTTCCCTCTCTTAAACTCACTCCCTCTAGTGGTTACATTGTTACATCTAATGAACCACCATACTAGTAGCTGAACTTCAAGCTAATGAATTGATAAGATGTCAATTATTTATTTCTTATGTGTTTAGCTTGAGTAAAAGAGAGGAAAGGAGATGGTTTATGATGTTTGGAGAATTAACACGGGAATAAAGAGAAACACGACCATTTGCATCCTCGTCAGTGGTTTTGTAGGTTAGTATGAACATTTTTAAGCAAGTGCATTGTACTCTGCACACAATGTCAACATTGACAGAAAAAAATTGAAATTTCTACTTAAAATGTTTAAAAATAATCTCAAGACATCAAAAAAATTGAACAAAATAACAACATTGACAGGGGGAAAAAAAAAAAAGGCAAAGACAGAAATAACTAACTAACATCACAAGAACTGTAAATTTGCCTTCTTAATCTTAAGTAACTCTGAAACAAAAGAGCATTAGATAATATAATGGCTTTTGAACAGAAAACCAATTCTTAAGAGCATAAAGAAGACAAATAGAAAAGACCTTGAAAAATATCCACCAGCATATGTTGCAACAGTTAACTGAAAATATCCCATTCGAAGGTGAATCATATCAGAACGATAACTAGGTCAAGACCCCCAATGCTATCTATCTGCCAATATATTAGATGCTTATGAAAGAACTTTGAGTAGGTCTGACAAGTATAATCCATTTTAAAAGTTAAAACGCAGTAAAGTTTGAGACTTTAAACCTCTGAAAATGGAAGGCCAAAACAAAAGCAATTAAGTTTGAAAGGCGGAACAAATTGAAATTGTACTTGGTGGCTGGTCGCTGGTGGTCATAGCCTCGTTGGAGTTCGATACGTTTACAGGCTGGACTCAAGTAGATCCTAGAGGCAAAGAGTGAAGATGGAAGAGCTAAAGAGAAGTAGTAGAGAACAAAGGCTAGAGTCAGAGAAGAACAAGGAATTGGTGAGCAAGGACAGATGAGAATAGTGGTGAGTGCCTGAGTGGTGACTGGTGTAGTGTGGTGTGGGTTCGGCATTTGTGGAATCAGTGAAATGGAAATGGTAGCCAGTGAAGATAAGAAAAGAAAGCTAGGTTTTCAAATTTTACAACTTTTAATTTTAACTCATAATCAATATATATATATATATAAGCGGGCTTGAGCACCCATAGGCCTGAGCTCAGCCCGAATATAGTTCGAGTCCAAAATTTAAACTCAAACTCAGCTCATCTCAGATTCACATAAGACTTGATTCAAAAACTTCGGGGTGAACAGGCTGGGTTCGGACCCCATTGAGACTCCTAATTGCTGCCTCCGATTTGATTGACATCAAATGGATTTTTAATGGCCTTCACCCTACTTCTTACCCGCCCCTATGGCATCTATGTTTGGTACCATAGCTTAGTTACCTATGGCTGGTGTAAGTAGTGCTTGTGTTTATGGTTCTGTTATCCGTGTTTTGAAAGGATGAAAAAGGACTAAACATCCCTGCGAAGCTTTGTAGTCCTGTATATTTCAATGAATTTCATCCTTTAGTTTGTCTCTCCTTATTCCCATTTCAGTTTTCAGTAAAATTTTGCATAAAGATCATGCATAGAAAAATSTGCAAGAACATGAAAGAACATGCATAAATAAACATGCAAGAACATGCAAGAAAATGTTTAATTCTAGAATGTGGGTCTCATATGGATGATGGAACTAGTGTTTTTAATCTTGACAYCAAGAATAACTTATGCTAGTAAACAAATGTAGTTGTGCATTTACTTGATTCTACTTCTTTAGATAGGATGCTTGATTGCTAATTTGTTGAACATTTTATACCTAAGTTCATCGACCATTTTCATTTAATAAGAAGGAAAATGTTTTGTTCTTGAAATGTTCATTCTTCTTCAATTTTTTTTTTTTTTTTAACAAAGCTCTTCAGAAATTGGTTCGATTGTTCTTCATATATATAGGATGGGAATTGATGAATGAAATGAAAGAATTAAATTGATATACGCACGTATTTTTTTTTCAAATTCAAACTTGTTAAATTTTAAATTTTAAACAAATGTCAATCCCAAAATCTTTCAACTCATGTAAAATTTTCAAAAGTTAATATCAAAATTTTCAAAGGTTAGTTAGGTAATTACATATTCATTTATTGAATAAAAATGCCAAATTACCCCTCTTGATCCACCTATCACTGCCCTTTTGACAATCAAAGACGTATTAAAYATCTTTTTTTCTACTTTATCCATAATGGATTAGTTTTATTCAACTCTAGAATATCATTTCTAATGTGTTGACACACACATTGATTAAAGTATTAAATATTTACAGGAAATTAAAAGAAGGTCAGGAACATCGTTTTGTTTAAAAGTTTTAAAAAATCAAAGCTTTCTTAATATGCATAATCTTATCTAAAAGGACCGTTAATTTTAAACGGAAGGAGTAACTTTCAACTGGTTAAAAATTTTCATACAACACACAAAAGAAAAGGGGGGAAGGAGGAGAGAGGGAGCGAGAGATATTTGAGTTAATTTAAAGCTTTTTTGTGAAATTAATGTAAGATTATTTTAGTCACTTTAATTTAATATTTTATATATTTTAGTAATTTTTTATTCTTCGTGCACAATCCCAWTATACTCCCTCCATTTTATCATATATGTCATTTTAGACCTACAAGAGACTCATATTACATCAAAGAAAAATATCATTTTACATATACTACTACCTAATATACCATTTCTCTGTCTTCTTTAATTTTTCTATATTAAAGATCAATTTGTTACCATTTTCTCCCCTTTCTCTCTAAATAAACTTTTAATCTCATTTAAAAATTTTTGAAAAAATATAAAAAGGTATCAAATACTAATAATAGATATATTCAAACAAGTCAATTTTCAACGCACGTAAATAGGGGCAGAAGTGGAATATTTTTTTTTGTAATTGTAAAATGATTTATATTATGGAAAGAGACTCTCTCCCTATAATAATTTATATTATAAAATGGAGGGAGTAATAAGTAAAAAAGAATTGAAGTAGTGGTTAAATAGACCATCAACAGCACAGCTACCAGATCCAGGCTGTATCATCTTCCTTACTTATTGGCTTTCATTCTTTCTTTTATTTATTTTTTGTGCCTAATGAGAGATGTGAATGATTGTTCCAATGACTGGCTATAATTTTTTCTTTTTTTTTTAGTATAAGTTCTTCCCTCCCTTGTCTTGTGAGTTATGTTGAAATTTGTTTACTGCTCCCTTCATTTTAGCTCCATCCAATCTATTTCCATTGTGAGAAGGTCAAATATCTCTCTATGGTCTTTTATCATTATGCTATACACCTTCGTTCCAAATTCATATTTTCATATTTACTGGTTTTATCTTTACTAGAAGTTTGTTACTGACTATGTACAGATGGCCATAAGTTTTAGGTATGACCTATGCGAACAGGAAAACTAAGGTCATGAAGTTTAGGTTGGGTTCTGAAACTCTTCGAGGCGAAGCCTCCCTTGGTAAAAGTTTTGGTCTCTCTCAAAGCTGTGACGAGGACATAGAAGCGTGAAAATTTGGATGTTTTGGTGGTTCTTTTTTTTCCTTCCCAGACGATCCTACTTTTGTGCACTATGTTCTTGACAAGTATCACCCTKTGTTTAACATGCCTTCTGCGTTACAATCTACCTGTAGACATGAGCACCCCATTGTGCTCAAAGAGGGTACTTCTCCGTCAGCATGCGGCCCTATCATTAAACAAAGCCACTGCGCTGCACAAGTTTCGCATTCATGTGATTGATTAACTCTTCTATTAGCATTTTGGAGCAAGCATATTTTTTAAAATTGGATCTCAGGACTGGTTATCACCTAATGAGGGTACAGGCTGATGTAGAACCCAAGATAGCATTTCAGGCTCAGGATTGGCCATTACAAGTTTCTTTGTAATGCCATTTGGGCTTATCAATGCTCTTGCCACCTTTCAGTCAATTATGAATGATGTTTTTTTCATCTCTTTTGAGAAATTTATTCTTATTTTCTTCAATGAGATCTTAATTTATATAACTCCTTTAAAAAATCTCATAAGAAATATTTGTATAAAGTATGTGTGCTTTTTTAAAAAATATAATTTTTATGCCAACCAAAACAAGTGTGAATTTCTCCTGTGAAGGAGTGGAAGTTGATCCTAGTAAGGTGCAGGCCATGCTTTCATGGTTAACACCTAAGAATACAAATGGGTTAATGAGGTTCTTGGGCGGTGTGACCAGATATTGAAGCTACCTGGGAAGAATCCAAATGAAACTTTCAGATTTTCACCTCGAGTAGAACGTGAATGTCTGGGCAGGAGGTATTGTTAGGCACAAGTCGTTTACGTATTCCAGGCATAGAGGTAATTATTGGAATGACAATTAGGTGAGAGTAGGGAAAGCCGTGGAGGTGAGTTTGTATGAGTGGGGAGTGATTGTTAGCAGTGATTTGATTAGAGAATTATTTTATGCTTGGGATTGCTGATAGTATATTAGTGGGCAGGAAGCGTGTGAGGTGGGAGATTAGGAATATCTTGTATCGAGCCTACCTCTTTTGGAGAGTCCAAGTCTCTCAAATGCATGAATGATTTACTCCTCCAGATTTTCCCTGGCTGATCTTGTAAAGAGTATTATTGTTCTAAACAATTCTACATAGGCATTTAAATCTTATTTGCAGGGACACAAACAGACACAATCATCCTCATGTCCACAGTTCATGTTTACAAGCTAGTTGAAATATGAAAGAGCTAATCAAGTTAAAATTGGTAGTAATAAACGCTCAAGTATGAGATCATTAGAGACGTCTGCAAACAGTAATCCCATCACCTAAAGGAATTTGAGATACTTGAACTCGAGTATTAGCAGCAAGTAGTTTATTGAATTCAATTGTGTAATTCCTACCAGCTCTCATTCCCTGAGGTGCAGATTCTTCTGGCATGGCTACTGTTCCTCCCCAGAGTGTGTTATCGTATACAATTATTCCACCTTTCTTCAACAATTTCAACAGTCTCTCATGGTAGTTTGCATAGTTGATTTTATCCGCATCAACAAATGCAAAGTCGAAACTCTCTTGCTTATGACTCTACATAAGAACCATGAAAAAGAAATGAAGCTTTAATCTCTTCATCTTTTGTTCTAGGGTATGGTACGGATTGGGAAGATTGGTACTTACATCTTCCAGGGGTTTATCAAGGACAGGAAGAGCCTCAGATTCAATGAAGCTGATTTTTTGCTCAATTCCAGCTTTTCTGATAATTGGCAATCCTATTTCGTATGATTGCCGATTCATGTCAATAGCTGTGATCTGAAACATTAATTCTTTTTCAATCACAAATAGTGCTAATGTTACATATATGCAGTAGAAGAAATATTCATAAATAGCACACCGACCCTGCCATCATCAGGTATTGTTAGAGCAGTGAGGAGTATGGAGTATCCTGTAAACACGCCAATTTCTATCGTCCTTTTTGCATCTACTAACTTCAGAAGCATGGCCATCAACTGACCAGCATCTGGGGCTGTAGCCATCATGGACCTAGAAAAGATTGTAAGTAACTTCCGTTATGAAAACTCGACAGATTTTATTTGTGCTTCTGGTTCTACAAGAAAAGCTAAARTTGGAACAGAACAAATACTGAGCTGCCGGTTCACTAGTAATGGTCATTTACATAAACATCAAGTTGCTCTAGATTTAGTTTTCATTTGTTCTTTGTTCAAGCTTCTCTAGGTTCCATATTCGGGCGCATGGTTTTGGCAAAGCAGGGCGATCCAAGCTGATTTGTTCATGATACTTGATATGGAAGAATTACCATCAAGTTCTTTCATCACTGAGTTGTTTTCAATTTTGAAGTGAAGAAAGAGTGATAGTCTTGGTTCACATGTAAGTTTCACTGCACCTTACTGTCAAATGTAATTACGATACAGAAATGGAGAAAGCATGAAATTTCATAAAGGGATTAGTTTTTCAAAGTCTTCTTCTTATTCTCCCTTCTCCTTTTCAATTTAATGTCTCAATTTTCGTAAAAAAAGTCAGAGATTGAGCGTATTACYGTGGATGATTTGCAGTTACAACCCTTAGCTCCTTTAGAGGCTGCGGTTCACGTGCATACACACTAGTCTCCAGGATATACTAACCCCATAAACAAAAAAGTAAATAAATCTTGAGCTTTCTACAAAAGAAATGCAAAATTATAAGCAAGATGCAACAAGGCCAGGGTACCTCATAGAGTTCAGGACTCTGCAACAATCCCTTGCTTACAATCTTTTTTGTCTTGTCTTCCATTTCAAGGAACTAAACTGGAGGAGAGAAACGGTCCATAAGAAGGAAATGACATTTCAGGTTACAAATACATGTCTAAAGCTGATATTCTACTGAGCAATAGCACTGCATCATTTGAAGAACATATTCCTGTGCTGATTTTGCATCTTCACTGAAATTGTATAAAGCTATTATTTTCATCGTCTTAAAAAAGCTAAGAGRGCTAGTGCAACAAGAATGCTCTTATATGACTAACCTAGAAATTACAATTTTCAGCATTGATTTAGGAGAAGAAAATTCTTTGATCTTTTTCGTTCCATACAAACTGCAATCCTAGAATTGATGAAATTTGTCAATGTTCTACCGTTTYTACGGCCGTAACTTTGATTGCTACTAAAGTTGTCAACCCTTTAAGAGCAAACCTAGTGATTTGATAATTGAACTGCAGAAAAAGCCACCCTAAAACGAAATACTGAAAAGGAAACTTCCCATCATCTTCTCCTGGTAAAGGATCATCAAAACCAACTACAAAACTTAACCAAAGTATCTGAATTTGTAGTATATATGGGATACATAGAAGAATCAACTCTGCATCGGAATTGAAGCTGACTTTCAGATCATATAACAAAACCCAAGAAAGAAAGGTTTATTTAAACAAAGGAAAATACAAGTGAAGAAGTCATGATCATCAAAAAATTGCAGCCCAATAGTGATGTAAAAAGAGTTCGATGAAGTACCAGGTATTTTACTGAGCAAAATCAGACAAAGGCGAAGGGATACATGTACACCACAAACTTACGTTGACATCTCCGCAGGCCATTGCGTTAGCTTTCGTCTAGGCACCCAAAAAATAAAAGATAGGAAAGACAGAGCCAATAATTTAATGACACAAGAGAACAAAAAATGGAATTACAACGCAAAAAGAACGAGAGGTGGAAGCTTTGAATCCAACCAACAATCGGAATAAATGATTGTTGGTCCAAAAAGAGGAATATAGTACCATTATATTATCAATCGAAAAAATTTAAATTAAAATATTTGGATTAAAAAATTTCATATATCAGTAATTTAAAAACCAAAAGAAAAAAGTGGGACTCACTTACATCTCTTCTTGATGGAAGGACCGGCTCTAGTCTAACCCGTTTAGATATTAGTATTATAAATAGGTAGACATTGACACCCCTTTTTTATTAATAGAACTCAATTCTCATCTTTTGGATATGGTCGAACAGCAAAAGTCGAGATAATAAAATCACTACTGAATCCTTAGTTCGCGAGTTCGAGACTCAAAATAAAGAATACAATATATTTTATTATATAAATTTAAATATATTGTCGTACCTGATTCTAGATAAAGCTATTAAGGCTAGRAATCTTATATGATTTGAAATTTATGGGATCTTCTGTAATTGAAATCTTCTATATCATCACAGGGTAATTAATAATTAAGATATTTGTATTTTTATAATTAGCCTAATAATTAAAGCAATAGTAGATATTTAGTAATTATCTAATTGTAAGAGAATATACATATATATTATTCAATATGAATGAAAGAAAAAGAAAATAAATTATATTCTTTCGAGAAGGTTGTTGACAAAACAAGGTTCCATCATTTTACCTAAATCTCAACTCTATCAGCAAACTTTCTGCTGGTTCTTTTTATGTCGCTATATTCCTTAAATCAAGTTTGTTTCATACGGGAAGTGAAAGTGAGGGACTCAACACTGCCGCAATCCCCCAAGAAAAGGAGCATAAATGTGGTGAGCATCAGAACATATGACCTATGGCATCAAAGGCTCGGACATCCATCTAGCAAAGTTGCTTCTTTATTTCCTTTTCTGAAAAATAAATCTTATGATGCAAGTCATTGTTCCATTTGCCCTTTAGCTAAACAAACCAAAAAAACTTTTCCATCTAGTGCTTCTTCTAACAATCCTTGTTTTGATTTAATTCATGTGGACGTGTGGGATGACTATCACGTCCCATCTCTTTTTGGAGCACAATATTTCTTAACTACAGTTGATGTTATTCCAAAAGCACTTGAATTTATCTCGTGCATTACATTAGTTGAAAATCAATTAATTGCATCGACACACCTAATAAAATGATATTGTCGAACGCAAACATAGATACATGTTGAATGTTGCCCGTGCACTTCTTTTTCAACCACACTTGCCTAAATCATTTGGAGACGTCATATTCACTACTGCTTATTTGATAAATAGGATACCAACACCACTTTTGCAAGGCCAAACACCATTTGAGAAGTTCAAAAATCACCAACCTACTCTCATTTGCGTATTTTTGGGTGTCAATGTTTTGTGTCTACTCATCCACTTCAGCCTATCAATTTTAATCCATGCTCTACCAAATTTATATTCCTTGGTTATCCTTATGGTAAAAGAAGATATAAAATCTATAGTCTAAAGGATAAGAGAAGTGTTGGTGTCAAGAGATGTTACTTTCTTTGAAACTGAGTTTCCTTATCAAACAAAACCCTCCACATCTTCAAATCTTTTTAGTTCTACATTACCTCCTCAAATCCTTCCTCCCTTATCTCACCCACCTCACATTGACTAAGATATGATTCCCTCAAATCCACCAGATTCAGAATTTTGATTCTAATACCACACATTCTACTGATATCATTGAATCCAATCCTTCAAATCCATTRGATGCAACTATTCCACAACCATCAAGATCATCTCGATCAACCAGAACTTCGACCATATTGCAGGACTTTCATATCGAAGTAGCCTTTTCATCACGTACTCCTCCATCATCGTGCATGAGTGAGGTTATCTCTTTAGTTATTCCTCATTCTATTTCTCATGTTTTATCTTATGATAGACTCTCTCCTACACATAAAACTTTCGCGGTTAAAATTACCCTCAAAAAGAAACCTGGATCTTTTTCTCAGGCTATCCTTGAACCATGATAGAAAGAAGTTATGGACAAAGAGATTTGGGCTCTTCAAGAAAACAAGACGTGGAGTTTGGTGCCTCTCCCTCCTCACAAGCAACCAATCGGTTGCAAATGGGTTACAAGATCAAATTCAATCCTGATAACACAATCGAGTGATATAAAGCTCATTTGATTGCAAAAGATTACAGCAAGTTGCAGGGATTAATTATCGTGAGACTTTGTTTTGATGGCCAAACTCACAACAGTTCAAGTATTATTCAGCCTTGTTGCTATCCAAGATTGACATTTACATCAATTATATATCAAGAATGCCTTCCTTAATGGTAAGTTTTATGAGGATGTGTATATATAGTTGCCTCCTGGTTTCGGACAAAAGGGGGAGACTAGAGTTTGTAAGTTATACAAGTCATTATATGGCCTCAACCAAGCATCGAGGCAGTGACTTTGAAACTTTCTGCTGCTCTTACAGAAGCCGAATTCAATCAGTCTTGGTCTGATTATTTACTCTTCATTCGACACATACACGGTAGATTCACGACCTTACTAGTTTATGTTGATGATGTCACACTGGCATGAAATAACTTGCAAAATGTCATGGAGATAAATCACTTTCTTGCAAGTCATTTCAAGCTCAAGAACACGGGTCAATTAAGATACTTTGTTGGAATAGAGGTGACAAGTTCCAAACATTGTATTGTTTTGGGTCAATGTTGGTGGTGATGCAGGTATCCTTGGCGCTAAACCATCACGGTCCCCAATTGATTACTACTTGCAAATGTCCCATACAAGGTAGATTCTCAACCTTACTAGTTTATGTTGATGATGTCACACTGGCATGAAATAACTTGCAAAATGTCATAGAGATAAAGCACTTTCTTGCAAGCCATTTCGAGCTCAAGGATACGAGTCAATTAAGACTTTGTTGGAATAAAGGTGACAAGTTCCAAACATTGATTGTTTTGTGTCAATGAAAATATGCATTGGTGGTGATGCAGTATCCTTGGCGCTAAACCATCATAGTCCCCAATTGATTACTACTTGGTGTTAACTCAAGGAGAACGATTTATGTTAAAAGATGTCTCTCAATATCGAAGATTAGTTTGGAAGGTCTATATATCTCACAATTACGAGATCAGACCTTGGATATATTGTACATATCCTACGTCAATTTAAGGATAAACTTAGATAGCCTCATCTCGATGCAGCTTATAAAGTGTTGAGATATGTTAAGCAGATGCCAAGATAATTAGAACCTAAGGCATAMTGTGATGCAGATTGCGCATGATGTAGAGACACAGGGTGATCAAGCACTGGATCCTGCATTTTCTTTGGAAATGCACCCATCTCATGAGAAACAAAGAAGCAAGGAACAATGTCTCCTTCCAGTGCAAAGGCAGAGCAAAGATCTATGGGAATAACATGTTGTGAGATAGGTGGCTTTGAAGCTTATTAAGAGATTTGAATGTTGAGCATGTACATGCAGGCAAGCTATTTTGTGATACCCAGGCTGCTATTCATATAACATCAAATTTTGTTTTTCATGAATATATAAAACACATTGAGATAGATTATCATATTATCCCAAAAAAGATACATAGAGGACTAGTCAAGACCATGCAATTCGAATAAAGGAGCTGACTTGTTCACCAAACCACTGAGGTCGAATCGATTTTTCAGAGCTATTGAGCAAATTAGGAGTAACTGACACATACTCCAACTTGACGAGAAGTATTTAAGAAAAGGAATCTCATATGATTTGAAACCTATAGGATCGTCTGTGAATGAGATCTATAATTAGGTGATTTGTATTCCTATAGTTAGTCCTATAATTAAGACAAAATTAAATATTAGTAATTATTTAATTATAAAATCTCTCTCTCTCTCTCTCTCTCTATATATATATATATAAAAAAAGACTTCAAACGAAACTATATTCTTCCCATTATCAAAATTTTTTAAAAGCCACCGTTGAACAAAAAGCCTTCAAACATGAAGACTTAAAACGAAAATCTAGTTGAAAGAAATAAAAAAAAGTCTAAGAAATTATTTTGCCAAAACAAATGGCATATTGGAGCAACCAGAATGGCTCTAAATAACTGGGAAGTCAGTAAAGACGCCTGCATATTATTAGCCCATCGCCTACAGAAACATGAGCCATTTCAACACGCTGATCAGCTACTAGTGCCTCAGTGAGCTTAAGTGCATGAGGTTTACCGTTCTTCAGAAGATAATGGACTTCTTCATCAGGCACAACCACCGATCCACCCCAAAGTGTGTTGTCGTGGACAATTATCCCACCAACCTTTACTAATTTCAGTAGCCTCTCATGATAATTCAGAGAATTATTCTTGTCAGCATCCACAAAAGCGAAGTCAAAACTTCCTTCATTTTCAGGCTGCAAATGAACCGGAGGAAATAGGAAAAGGGTCAGCAGAGACAATGCCAAAATTATAAATCTCAATTTACAAAATTCAAGAACGAAGGAATTACATTTTCCAAGAGCTTATCAAGAACTGGAAGACCCTCGGAGTTGATAAAGTCAACCTTATGCTCGACACCAGCTTTTTGGATAAATGGCAGCCCAATCTTGAAGTCGTCCAAGTTTGGGTCTATGGCAACGATCTGCAGGAACGCATTTTTGTGTTATTTGCGTATGGTTTTCTGAGTTGGTATCCAAGACGAAGTCGTTGGTTAATAAAAATGGCCTACCTTGCCATCAGCAGGAATGGAAAGAGCAGTTAGCAGCAAGGAATAGCCGGTAAAAACACCGAGTTCAATTGTCTTTTTTGCACTCGAAAGCTTTAATAGCATGGACACCAATTGACCTGCGTCTGGACTTGTAGCCATGACGGACCTGGGAAGTTGATACAGTTAGACAATCTGCAAGGCTGATAGAGTCTTCTAACTTTTAATCAGGTCATGATTGAATAGTCTGATCGAACCAATCATTGATATAAAACGCTTCAAGCAACCTCCTGACCAATTTTACTGGTTAAATTAGATTAATTTGCTTTAAGTCATTTACATTCTATTCAACCATAAACCAAGAAATTTGACGGAAGAGGTTAATCTTAAGTGCGGGGAATAGGTATCATATCACTTTTGTATCTGCATGTAAAGATTGCCTCACAAAATCGATGAAATAGTTACGGTATGTCAAGATTTGAAAAAGAAGAGTTTCAGATGTAATTTTTACAGGGGGTGCCTTTCAGTAAGCTCCCTTAGTTCCTTCAGAAGCTCCGGCTCACGGGGGAAGACACTGGTTTCCTGGATGTACTGCTCATGAAAAGTGAAACCAGTTATAGGTAGTTTCACAAGGCAAAAATGACTAGTAGAAATAATGAAGAAAATTGAGAAAATACCGTATACAACTGTTCACTCTTCAAGATTCCTTTGGTTGGAAACACAACGTTCTTGATATTTGCCATTGATCGCACTTTGATAGCCAAGAGACGGGGAGAGTGAGTATGTATCTGCACGAACATTAGCCATAAACATCCAAAAATACTTGCGGTGGTAAACGTGTATATAAGGAACCTTAATCCTTTGCCAAACCAACACATAAACATCCACCCACAAAAAAAAAAAAAAAAAACACACACACACAAAAAAAATTGGAAAAAGAATGAATTGGTTTGAATCAAAAGGAATGGAGAACCTACAGGTTAAACTTGAATAGATGATTCGAGGTAGATCCTCCAGAAAGAAAAAAAATAGCACGATAAAATGAAATAGTTACTAGCTAAAATTGAAGTAAGACTGGGAGATGAAATTCAGATAGATTTCATGAGCGAGAGGAAATGGATACCAAGTTCTTCTTGAGGACTGAGCAGAGGTGACTGATGAACTCTACTATGGCTAGCGTTTGGGAGTTTATGGGTGAGGCTAAGGCTGATTAAAAGCTAACGGTGGGGTAGCTTACGTTCCATMTATGAGATTTCCTACCTTAACTAAACGAGCCAATATTAGACACTTATTAAATCAGAAGGTTGGTAGAGGTGGTTTGGTGGCCATTTTTGGGTTCCAATTAAGGTATTTATGTTTAATCCTTATATAGTCCTCCCTTTTATAAGGAACTTATGAATATTTGAAATCTTCGCTGCGTTTCTAACCGTAGATTTCCTACTTTATGAGATGTTCTACTGGAGCCTTATATTGCATTTAATGTCAAAATATTCTTCTTACATTAATTGTAATTTTAAAAGATATTATTTTGCAAGTAATTTATTTTTCAAATTATGATTTAAAACAATTAAGTTTTATTTACCTGAAATAGATAAATATCTATAATTAAAAAATTCCAGAAAACCTATAATTAACAACATTTATGAGKTTTTTTACAACTTATATGCATTTTATATGTATACTATGATCATATTAAGAACAAACGAATAATAAGAGTTAATATTCTATCAATATAATCAAAGCGGAATATTATTAAGATTTAAATAAACATTTTATTTCTACCAGTTGGAGATTGTAGCCCGACCTTCCCCTATCTAGCTAGAAAAAAAAGAAAAGGAGATATTCAGTAAATATTTAAGATAGTAATTAAAATTATTCGATAATTGCTTTGTCTTTTTTTAAGTGTCAATGTCCACTTCGTTACGTGTCTTATGATATATTTTATTATTTTTTTTGAAAGATTTTACAAGTTGAAGAATAAAATCATAATAACATTTCAGTAATTTTCACAACATTAGGCTAAAAGTAGCAACCATTTAAAAGTTATGGTTATTTGCGGAGTTCTTTCAAATTTATTTACATATATGGTTATTCGCGGAGTTGGTCTAAAAAATGTGGTAAAAATTGTAAAAAGAAACCCTTAATCATGAGGTAGGTAGGATTTAAGAAGGAAAAAGAAAAAAGAAAAAAACCACTTGGGGTATGTAGGAGAAAAGGAAAAAAAAAAAAAAATACGTGGGGATGAGATTAATTGGTATTTTGTTTAATGAGCTTAATTTATGAAATAAAATTTTTGACTCGTTTCAAATATGAGTTGAATTTGAGTTAGGTAAAATTTTATTTATTTAACTCGTGAATTGGTTCATTACAAATAAATAATAAAGGAAAAAGATATGAATAAATAAGAAAGTTGAATATTTTTCTTTTTTTTTAACTTAGATAGAACTTGAAAAGACTTCTACCCTTCTAGATGGCTTTTCAAGTTTTGAGAAACATTCAAACTTGGCTACGAGAGAGATAGGAGAGACCTATACTTGTATTTTAGATTTTCATTGATTTCTATTGATGTTAGTTTGCATCATGATTATRAGTGTTGTATTCCTTATTAGTTGCAACTTGATTTTTAAATATTTCATAATTTATATTAAATTATRGCTATTGACTTAATTTGATAAACAGATCGACCTAAGTTAATCTTAATTCAAGTAATTCAGCTCATTTTCAGAACAGTCCTTACGTCAATCATGTCTTTCGAGAGAGATACAAACACTTACATGTTATATCTTATTAAAAGATATTGAAGGAATTAAATCTTACGATAATCAACATACACGAGTAAAACTTCAATTTCGCTAGATCATATTAAATAAATTCGAATTGAACTTCAAAATAATTCGATCTTAAAATATGAACTCAAACTCATTGTTCARATTGAGTTTAATTACTTTACTATTATTGATAATAATATGGGAAGTAATTTTTTTTTTTTTTTCATTTCCCTATTACCTTCTTTTACTCCCTTCCAAACTTTTCTTTGTTTTTTTTTTTTTTCTTTTTTTGCGCGTCATACGAGCTGTATTCATGTATTAACGGAAATTACATAGGCCTCAAAACAAAGAGGCTCTGGGTGGTTGTTGGCTGACATGACAGCCTTAATCATGTGCTGCATATAAGCATGTGTGGTGCGTACCGAAACTGCTATGAAATTGGGGAAAAAAGGCCAAGAATTTCTGTGATGCCAGTTTCAAAAACATGTGATGCGGAAGATGTCAGGCAAAGGGAGTTGGTCTGATGAGTCCCTCCTAACTTTTTAAACCTTTTGAACTTTGATTAGAAGAGTTCTGCCCTCCCCTAAAATGAGAAGTAAAAAAGAAAAAACATCCTTTTTGGCAAGAGCCCTTTGAACACCCCCCCCCCCCCCCCCCTGCTTGATCTCCTTTGGCCATAACTATCCAAAGAAGCTTCCCATAGATTACAATGAGCCGGCCTAATACATTGGCCTCCCGACCAACATAAGCAATGAGATGCCCGGGAGTCCAGCATCAGCATTTGCATTATGAATAAACCGAACAAACTTCTTTGAGCAATCTGTTTCCAAGAACAAAATCGCCATATTGAGGCCAGCCAATAGAGCTAGAAACTCCGTATGTTCTGCACCCGCAATAAGTGGCAGAGTCAGAACCCTAAATATGCCACTCAAATACATTTCCAATCTTTATTAAATAAAATTATATTAAATTACAAAAACATTAAATCTTTATCTATTAAAAGTAATTTTAAATTTTATTTACAACGTAAATCAAAATTTGATGAAAAATCTTAAAAATTAAATCAAAACAATCTAAATATACAATATACATAATACTTATTAAAACAAGATTATCAAAGTTAAAAACTTAAGAAAATTTTATTTATATATTCAAAAATTAATCTTACTTCTGTTTTGTATTTCTTTGTTAATTTTAAAAAAGTATGTTTTTAATATTTAAAAATTTTAATTAATTTTCAAACTTCCGTTCAATTTCATGATAAAGAAAAACTTTATGTTTCATAAAACATGGAATTTATATTTAAATTTTTTTAAACCGTGTTATTTTTTATCACCAAAAGGAAAATGAAAAATAAAAATAGCCACGCTATTATAAAATTAAAAGTCATGTTTAAAAAAGGAAAAGTTAAAAAAGAAAATATGAAACCCCGTTTTATATGTGGATAATTTGCCAATAGAGAGTCCTCGCAATTTTTTCCTCTTGACTATATTTTTCCCTAGTTACTCTTTTCAGGCTTTTAAACCTCAAAGTATATTTCCTCCGAACGAACTCGATCCTATAGGCCAACTTAGCCACAGGATCAGCACAGTGGACCTCTTTTTAGGATAAACATTTCCTCGGAGCTTCGTTTGCTCTACTCTTTATTGAAAGAGGAAAGAATTCCAAAACATCAAATTATTTGTTTATGCTTCTCGAAAACAAATTCTCACATTGTAAAATTTCTAAATAAATAAAAAAGAAAAAAAATCCTCACCTCTAACCAAAAAATAAATAAATAATTATGACTACGTCCTGGAGCTAATCCAGGTAAAGCTCTCAGCAAGTGAATAACAAAAGGTCCGTTAGTGAGAACTACCTAACGAAGGCAAAACATTGAACCCAATCCGGATGGTTGTTAATTATGTTAGCATTCTGGTACACGCATATGGTTACCGATCGAGAAGAGAGGGAGTTTCTTAGTTCTGGCTACATATCATTTAGCTGGGAAGATTGCAATTTCTGAAGCTGTCTCCTATGCCACCCTACAGTTGTCAGACAGCAGAATGATAGCCGTTCGCTCGAGGTGTGTGGATCCCATCCATCCACAACCGTCAAATAGGCCCCCATTTCTGCAGGCACTTCATTGCCAAAATCCAACAAATAGAGTTCCAAATGCTTTTAACAAGAACAAAAGAAATACCCAATATAAACTGTTGCGCACAGTTAATTGATATTTAATATACATCTATAGACACGGCACAAATGATAAAAATACAAATGGAGGACTGGCTTTTTACACTATTTTTCAAGATGTATGAACACATGCAACATCGTATCTAGATGCCAACATACCAATTGAAATTCATGTTTATATTCAATAAATCTCTTTTAAGTTCTTCTCACCTCGATGAGCTAGAATCCATTTACTGCAGTGCAAAAATGTATGAAAGAATGAGGCACGAATTACTTGCCTAATCAGAGTTTCACTGATGGTTTGTCCGAAGAGSCTGGAACCTTGCAGCTAAAGTTTCATAGTCCGGAAGCTTCGGATGAACATGACTAGCTTTCTTCCCACTATCCTCTCTATTAATAGAATTCCAAGTTGATATCTTCTGATTTTCAGCACTGCCTGATGCTTCATGGGGTTGCTTGGAGTTTGGTGGCTTTTCTGGTCCATGTGATTCCCTATTTTCATTTGATGATATCTTAGATCCTACTTTTCCTGAGCTAGAAGGCGGCAAGTCTCTCGTGTGACCTGAATGCTTTTTCTGGGACTGAGATGGCTGTTGAGTTTCAGCACCATACAAGTTTSTACTCGGATTTCTTTCGGCCACAGAATCAGATGATTCAAGCACCACAGAGCTTCCACACCCCTTCAGATGAGAAATTGAGCCAGAACTTGAAGGAGTAGCTTTGGTCCTCCTAGAAACTCCAGCACCTAAATGACTTCTGCCCGTGAAAACTTGTTTTGCAGAATCATCCTCTGAGTCGCTACTTTCAGAATGGAAGTAAGTGACTGGAACTCTTGAATTTGATTTTGCTTTAACATCTTTGTATATGCTCCCTATATATGGTTCTTGTCCATAACTCGAAGGCTGCTTCTCAAATTCCTCTTTAGAAATGTCACTGTCGGAATCATAATGCGAATTTGGCACTCTTGATCTTCTTGCATTTCCAATCAATTTACTGTTTCCAGTACTAGAACCTCCGACAGCAGGAAAAGCATCAGATTTTGGAATCACAGTGGGACTCTCCTCATTCCCTTTTCTGGATGAAGATGAGATATTATCTACTTGACTCCTTATGAAAGGAGGACGATTATAACCCTTGTGCCGTAAGCCACCTGTCAACTTTTCAAAGTTTAACTCTTTACCATAACCTGAATTTTCATCATTCATCTCTGACCTATGTGAATGTGATGAATTTATATTATCATTAACTTCATTTACCAACGAAAACCTGGACTGTGCTGAATCATGTCTGTTCACTTCATCCACTGAATTATAATATGGTGGCTCACTGTCATTATCATTTGAGACCTTAGCTTTTCCCTGTCTCGGAGATGAATGATTGGTAGGTGCCTCACCAGCACCAAAGTTTTGTGGGGATCCACCAGAAGTTTTTTCAGCAAACAAAGATCCTGTTGACCCCAGAGATGGGTTTTCCTTACCATGAAGACTTTCAGAACCCTTTGTCCCATGAAGCCAAGAATGGCCTATCTTTGTTTCATCATCAGAATCCTGACTATCTGAATTATCAAATATGACGGGCCCAAAATTATCTACTCGTGAGCTACCCGTAGTTGCTTCCACACTTCCAGAGAACTCATGAGAGGAGTTCCTTTTGGTGGAAAATTCTGATTGAGATCTTTCTTGTGAATTGTTCATCTTGAACGGGCTTCCAGTGCCTGTATCTGCAAACAGATGTGCGGTTAAGTTTCTATCTGGTGAGGGAACATAAAACTCCTCATGATGGGAACCTGTATCAAATCTAAGATCTTCACCATCTGAACCAGACTCGTCAAACATTACACCAGTATTAGCATGAGAGCCCGACTGCAAAGAGTCTCTATGTATGTGACCATCAATACCAGCAGAATGGTCCTCCCCAAAATCATGCTCAAACATCCTGTTGCCAGAATTCAGAGTCTTGTCATCAGAAGCAAAGCCACTTGAATGGGAACCAGAAGAGAAAATACTGGATTGTCTTTCAATTCTTTCTTCTCCATAATAGTCAAATTTTTTGGCACTTAATTCCTCAGACAGGTGATTCCTACATTCAGACTCAGATTTATCAGAGTATGTGTCCGTTGCAGCTCCCATGTCCTCCTCTCTGGATAAACTTTTCTGTGAATGCTCATTTGCTCCTTGAACATTGAGAACAAAAGGGTTATTGTCAAGTGACCCTTTTGATCTCAATGAAGATGTTTGAGCTCTTATGTCACTACCATTATCGTCCTGGTAGGGTCTTTCAGATTTAGAATTTTGCTCATTCCGTACCCTTGGTTGTCTCTCTGCAAAGGAGAAATTATTAGCCGTATCTTTTGGATGATAATCATTGGTGTGTTTTGAAGTTGAATGCTTCCTAGTTCCTTCATCTCTGTGAACACCAACCACCAATCTGTGTGATTCTGACACATGCTGCCCAGAAATCCTGCTGCGGCTTGACAGTTCTGCAGCAGCTCTAGCAGCCATACTTGCACGTTCAGCAGATTCAGCGGCTGCTTGTGCTGCAGAGGTTGCATCCTTAAAATCCATGTTCCAACTTTGCTCGCCAAAAGAAAAGGCATTGCCCTCTCCATGAAGTTCTGGCTGGAGTTCCGCCCTATCAATGCTAGTTCCTGAAGGATATGAAAACACCCATAAGAACCCTTAAAATAAAGGCCTCCAGAAACCAAATGGTTCATTTTCAATAATAATAATAATAATAATACCTGAACTTCCCCTTTCGGACTGAGACATGGAAGATTCCACATTGCTGACACCACCAACCTGTGACAGAAGGTTTTGGCTTGGATGTCGTGATCTTGCATTTTGCTCAGACGAATCTAAGGGTTGATTATTCATCCCAGGATGACTAGGTGGAGCCTGTATATCTGCGACAGAATGAGGAGATTCAGCGTGCATCTGGGTGGCATTTCCGAAGGTGCTTGATCCATTCTGATCAGTAAACAACTGTTAGATATCAAAAAAAAGCTTCTCACACAATCTTTGACCTCAAAGCCATTATAATGCAACACCCAAAAAAGGCATTAACAAAAGTAAAGCAAAGCAGTTATACCAGCAAATCACTGGGCAGTGTTTCACTTTCTCCAAATGTCTTCGGATCCCATTTTATATTATGTTCCTCCGCAATTGCAGTCAATGCTTTGACTTTGGTAGGCCCATCAGGTGCCTTTGCAGATAATTTCTCAACCAACTGAGAAACAACAACATAAGATGTCAATTGCTTCAACTTTCTTGAAAAAGGGTAGCTGACATCAATCACACTTCAGATTGTAGATAATGACAAAAAGATGAATAGTCTATATAAAACTTACCATGCGGCTGACACCACAATCTGGACGCAAATCGATTGCTGCCGATGTGAACTCTTTTCCGTATTTTGATGTAAAATGTTTGCGAATGTCCAAAAGTTCAGGTATATCTCCACATCTTGGTGAAGCAAATATTACACTTGTAATTGCTTCCTTCAGGTCAATGGGACAGAACCTGTAGAAAGAAACAAATGGACCTATTACATTATGGCCTAAAGATATTCTACTTAACAGAATAGCAAATCATAACTAATGAAAAGGTAAAGTGCCATGCTAAATGGGCCAAAATCCACCTAATTGACGAGGATGTGTATCAAATAAAAGGCCAAAGAAAAACAATAAATGCATAAACATAACGAAACTGCACTGTGAGATTTTTCATTTCACATCAGAAATTTAGCCAAGTCATTAAGATTTTATGCAATATCTCCCTGAGCAAGTTTTGGAACTTGTTAAATAAGTAACCAAAGTACAATATTGAATAAGAAAATCAGGCTCATCAACTTCTAGCATGCAATGACATCCAAGCACGCTATTTTTTGGGCAAATCTCTATTCCACCTAAGCAGCTATTTGACTGATGGAGCACTTGGCTGATTCAAACTTATTTTTTTGTGTTTTACTTATTTGAATATGGTAATCATAAGGGAAAACGAAATTGGATGGCTTAATCATAAGGCAATGAATCTATTCTTATAAAGCAGGTATTCAGTGTTATTAGGAACATGAAACTACATACTTCTGAGTCTCAATAATTTGTAGGCGTGCCACGATGAGTTCACAGTATACTTCAATAAGGTCATATGCAGCCATCATCTTCTCTTCCCTAATGACATGCTCAACCTGAAGTTTAGAATGAAGAAGAAACAAGAACATCAATTGGAGCAATTAAAGCATATCAAACTAGCATAAGACACAGATATTGGTATGTACGAGGAGATCAAATACAATGTTTGGAGTTTGTTTGGAGAAAATATGCTTAGTTACCAACAATAAATTAATAGTTAATAGCATTGAGGATAAAAATTCTGATAACAAGTTATAGCGGAACTAAAGTAATGATAGCTTGGCCAGAAAATGTAATCCATATGAAAGGGGGAAGTCAAAGAAATGAAGAAAACAAAAGAAAGATAAGGAGAAAAAATAAACTTGGGTTAGCCATGTTAATTCATTCCCTAGTCCTCTAAGATTGGCCAAGAAAAGAACTTCCATATGAAGGTTATGATAATGAAGATGTACAACAATGTCAAATAAGAGATTCTAACAAGAAATACAGCATAAATGAGTTAAGACAAGATTGGGATGGGAGAAAAATCTAAAATAAAATCCTTTTCCACGATAGAAAGTGAAACATTAAGTTGAATACTACACCTTTGGTCGTTCTAAAGTAAGGCTGCAAGAACAAATACCAATGTAATCTAAATATTTATTGATGCAGAGTAGAAACCAAGAAAAGCAATAGTGCCTTCTTAGACAAATGAAATAAATCAATAGAAGGGGAACCTACAGCTTAATTTGGTATACGTATCAATTGAAAATTTCCATCCTTAAAACAGTATAAACTTGCAAAAAGAGGCACTAAAGAAGTGTTCCATATTTGTTCGAAGTATATCATAAACAATCTTAAGAAGCATCAAACTTATCAGAGGCTATCAAGGAGCATTTTGAGACTTGACAAGTAAATGATAAAACAAAAAATTTATGCAAATCATCTTGTCCCATCCATTTCAACAAAATAACACCAAAGTAAAAGCCAAAATCTTTGCTGAACAAAATTAGTTTTCCAGAAAGTCTCCAATATCTCAAATGAGGCAAGAATGTAATAAAAGTTAGTAAGATGACCATGACATTGGAACTTTTGCACTTTTCAGTTATCAAACAATAATATTAATAGCCCTTGAATAATACAGACATCTAATCTCTTCTCCTTCTACTTGTCCAACTTATGTGCCTTTTTTAGATTCCTGAACTTCGCAATCATTACTTGGATACTCCAAACCTGCTCCTTACTTCGAGCCCTTATAACTCATCCGTGTAAATATCGAAGTACACAAAGATGATCAAGCACCATGAAAATGACAACAAGTAACGGGCTCATTTGGAAGCAATTATGTAGATCTTCACATATTATGTTATGGAATGGGAAAAGAGTCAAAAAGAAATTGAATCACTTGATTTCACAACGCAGGAAATAAATATATCTCACAAAATTATAATAGTTTTTATGAGAGAGCGGAGAGATTAGAAAAAGTAAATATATCATACTCGAATTCGAGCAGTCTGAACCTGGCCTGAATCAAGCAACTGTGCCAATTCCCTCTTCATCTGTTTTACTTGCACTTCCTTCTTATTCTTCAACAGCTTTATCCTAGAAGCTGCCAACTTCAAGGACACCTTGCTGCACCACAATCAAGCAATTAACCCAAATCAAACCAAAATAATACATGATATACACAAGTGCATCTAGATGTGAATATTTGCAATAAAACAATATACACCTAAACAAAAATAAGCACATGAGTACAAGAAAATCGAGAATAATACCACTTTGCTGGCTTGAAGCTCCTGGAGAGCATGTCTTTAGGATTATGCAAAAAACTTGATTTCTTCATAATTGTGACTTTACTATAGGATGAAAACGAAACGATTAAATCTATTAAGAGAAACCGAATGAAAGTTTAGAAATTGTTTGGGTTTGGATTTAATTGACTGTGCGATTGAAGGGGAAAGAAGTGAAAGCAGGCTTTCATTGAGATGTGAAAAGATGGAATCTTTTGAGAACTTGAAGAGGAAGGTAATTTTTAACTCAGAATCATCTGAGAAGGAGGATTCCTGGATTTTGATAACCAGAAGAAGACTTGGACTTATTTATTTATTAGATATATTATTTTATAAAAATAGAAAAGGAAAAGTCTATTGGGAAGAAACTAGGAACGGAGAAGTGCTGCTAACGTTTAACGAGATTTGACCGTTTCTTTTCTGACTAATTGCCCTCTGTGGATTGCTTGCGACACTTCATTAAGAGCTATAGTTTTTCATTTTAACAAACAAATAACTAATTTTTTCAATTTTATTTTTATTCAACAAAAATCATATTATTCATTTATCTAATTGATTTTCAAAATTTAAAAAATATCCATTTTCTATATTAATCATTTAATTTTAGTCTCAACTTTCAATGTATGTACTCTTAAGTTTAAAAATAGGTATTTTTATCTTTTTTTATTGTAAATTATGATTAAAAAAAAAGGCTAAAGCATCTGCTTTTAAACTTTTTTTTTCTCTCATCTATCTTAATAATGAAGTACACAAATATTTATAACTGAGATCTATTTATACATAAGACAAATGATTATTAATTTATTTACACTAAATCAATAATAAACATGAGGAAGACTATTAGGATAGATATAAGTGTAAGATTCATTTATCATAAAATGGAAGAAATGAATGAGTCTCTTAAGGGCACCTTTTCTTTTTATTTTTCTAATTTATTGGATTAGGGAGCTTTGGTGGGAAATAAGTTGGGTGGGCTAGCAATTAAGGAGAAAGTTACACATCCCCAATTGGGATCAGTAGACAAATACGTGATGTTGCGTGTGGATGGCGAGCAAGGTGTCTCCATCATACAAAGTTTAACAACGTCCTCAACTGCGTGTCCATTTCGAAGCTTCCCAGTAAATAAGGTTCAATTCATATTACGATCGCATCAATTAGCCATTTTCTTTTTTGGGAGAAAAGTTGAAGTGGTCGTTCTTATTTGGATGTTTTATCAAGCGGGCAAAAGACACTTTTCTCCTCTACTTTTTTCTTTTTCCTTTTTTTTTTAAGGCCCTCTTTGGTTCAAGGACTTTGCAAGGGAAAAGAATTAAGTATTTTCTTGGAAAAAAATTTTTCACCTTTGGTAGCTAAAGAAAATAGTGAGGGGAAAAAAAGGAGGGAAAAAGGTGAAAAAACTATTGTAGAAAATGAGGGGAAAAAAAAAGTTTTCCTCACACTTTGGTGAGGAAAAGGAAAATAAAAAAAAAAAAAGCAAAACAAAGTTTTAATTGCCCTAACGCGTTTTAGAACATTCTTTGATAAAATTTTATTTGATAAATTTAATTATTAACTATTTCAATTTTCATTATCATTGTACATATTAAGTAATTTATATGCTTTAAAGAGTGTAAATATTACAATAAATTTTAAATTTGCTAAATGTATCGTATTTTTACCTAACATAATGAAAAAATTGGCCAAAACATCTGTTGGTAAAAGAAAATTTTCATTGCTCTTCAAATGTCTATCTGTCTTCTCTTTCTTTTACGTGATTCTACCTAGCAAACAATCCATTTTTCTTAAATTTAAAACTTATTTGTAATTTTTGTTAAAAAATTCACTGATTAAAAGTTAATAATCATTATAATCTACCTAAAAATCAATTTTTGTCATCGAAAATGTCAAATTTTAGCTAAAATTTTTTATTTTAAAAATATAAAAAATCGACGAACTTGAGATTGAACCATGCAAAATTCAAGTGCCCAATCGTGGGTCATATTGGGTGATTTGGATGACTCGGTATGAATTGATTGTATTTGGTTTTTTTATTTTTAAAATTTTCAAATTTGCTAATTGCATAACATTTTTACTGATGGTAATATTTGATCGAAATTCTCCTCTTTGAAGGAAAATTTCATTGTCCATTAAATTGCTTTCTTTCTCTTCTCTATTCTTTCTAGGGAACAATTCATTTTTTGTTGATTTAAAAAGTAATTTATAGTTTTCCTTTAAAAATTTTCCAATTAAAGGTTATAATCATCCTAATTTATCTAAAAAGATGATATTTTTTCCTTAAAACTATGAGTTTTTAGCTTTTATATTTTTATTATAAATTGAAATAACTAAGCTCAAACTTGAGATTCGTAGATGTTAAATTCARGTRAGGCCCGATCTCAGGTCACAATACTTGGTGATTCGTGTGATTCGATTCAAGTCAATTGGTTTTATTTTTTATTTTTTATTTCTTATAAATTTTTGAAAAAATTACTTACACGAAACTCTCGGATGTTGATGTRATATATGTCACATACTGATTGATATTGGAGTTGATATATATCTCACATAYTGATAGATATTAAAGTTGGAATATATCTCACATACTGATAGATATCGRAATTTGATATATTTCACATTCTGATAGATATTGGAGATATGTATTGAAGTTTGAATTTATCTCACATTTTGATATATATTGGAGCTGGGTATTAGAGTTGAGATAAGACCTAAACTCCTAATCCTAATCCTATATATTACTCCCAGTTACATCCATCTTTTCCATTCTATTTTCTTCGCATTACCAATATTTACACTTTGGTAAGTTGTCTTTCACATTTTGTTTCTTCTTTAGTAGGTCAACCTACTAAGAGATTTTGACAAAAAGTGCTAAGAAAAAGACAACAAAAGGCAAACTTTCATCTTTTTCCTTTCAAAAGGTGTTGAGAAAAGGACAACAAAAGGTAAACTTTTTGCTGTCTTTCTTTTGTTTTATTTTTTATTATTTTATTTTTTTCCCAATCCGTATTTATTTTCTTTTTTTTTTTGCTGGCCCATGAATTGTGGCCTCATTTTTTTTTTGCCTATTTTTTGCTTCCCATTTTTTTGCGTTAGGCCTGACAGACTGCGGGCCAAGTCCATTTTCGTCCTTTTTTTGGGGCCAGATGGACAAACAACCCAAACTGGCGGCCTAATATTTTCGGATCTTTTACATTAGGCCCAAGTGATGATGGCCGAAATTTGGCCCAGATCAAGACCCAGATCATCCGGTCGTATAGTGGCCCATCCAATGGCCCATCCTTCATGTTATTCTACTCAGCCCAAGTAAGGACATCCCGGCCAGGGCCAGATTTCGCCCTAGATCTGTGGGCCCATCCTTCCGGTTTGTTTGATCCGTGGGCTTTGAGAAGACCGCCTAGACCGACAACCCAAGCTCCGAAGGCCCAAGCCCTGAAGATCCAAWCAGCAAGACCAACGGCCTATCCTTCCGGTTCATTTCCTCATGGATCAAGACTTGAGGCCCAAAAATTGGCGGCCCGGAGGCAATATCCATACCAGTGATTCATGGGCCAATAAGGCGGCCCAACACCTGACCCGAATCTGGCATCCGGATCTGCTTCGCCTCGCCGATCGTCTCCATCGCCGTCCGATCCTCGCTGTTTTCCTTGCTTCTTTTTTTTTTTTTTTCTCTTTTTTTTCTTTGCATTCCTCCCTTATCCTTTCGTTTGGGCCATGCATCTGTTGGACCCGGACCTTACCCTTTTTTTTTTGGCTTTTCTTGGCATATATTTTTTTCCATCATTTTCATAAATTTTTTTTTTTGCATGTTCTTTATCTTTTCTTTTTTTTTAATCTCTTTTCTTTTTCTTTTCCTTTTTTATTGGTTTTGCTTTTTTTCTTTTTTCTTTCTTTTTTTTTTTTGAAGCTCAACCTACTTACTTCTTTCTTGACAATTTTGAAGGTTGTGCCTCGAATTCCAAGTGAAATGGAGATCAAAGATTTTGAGAAGCCAAAGCTACACATCTTCATCTTAAATAATCGAAGGGGATCTCAATGTAAACCTATGACTTTAGACGTTATTTCGGCAATATCAAGATACCTAAATCCGAACCAATCTTCCAACAATGCAAACTTTCACATTGGTAATTGGCYGTCAACATGCTCCAAAAAAGTAGTCAACTCATCCTCTATCTCATCAAACTAAGAAGTTTCGCTATTGCTGTCTTCAACTGATGACGCCAACAAAAGCTCCAAAAATTTCTATCTTCCTTTCGTAGATTGTAACCTTGACAAGACTTCTTGGAATGCCCCCATCTCAAATTTTGGATCATTAGCCCCACCTCAGATCGTGCAAAACCCTTCAAAATAGGCTTTGATTGCTTCAACACTTTGATCTTTGTCAAAGGCATAGTAAATACTTGTAGAGATTTGACATTCAGGGGATCGTGAGACATCCGCAGCATTTACATTAGTGAATTTGGAGGAGAGAGCGTCTGATATAATGCTTATTTGATTAGTAGCTACTCTTTTTTTTCTAGCAAAATGCTTCCTTTACGAGCCAGTTTCATGACTTTGTCCTTATAGATGAAGAATTTCTCGATCGGATGGTCAAGAAGATGATGATATTTACAATAGTTTGGGTCTCCTAGCCGTCTTGCCTCTTTCGATAGCTTCATATCTGGCAGTTCGATGATCCCGGCTTTTAGSATGTCATCAAACATTTCTGAAACGTCAGAATAGAGAAATGAATATTCTATGTTTTGCATGTCTTTCAAAGTCATGCGCCTTCTTCCAAGAACTGAGGTAGTATTTACTTTCTCTGTAATCTTTCTGCTCACTTTCATAGTTATCCTAACAAGTGCTGCAGTTGTTGTCATGGATGTTTTCGTGTCAGATTTGGAAGTTAGTTTAGTTATTTTCTTGAAGTCAAACCTCTCCTTCTTTTGTGGCTCGAGTGTCAGAACTCTTGGATCTCCACGTGCCGTAATGCTCAACCCCATATCATGAGCCTGAGTAGCCAATTCTTCGAAGGTTCTTGGCTGGATTCCTTTTAAGATGTACTTGAGGTCCCAGTGCATACCCTRGATTTGAGATCTGTTCTTCAACGGTTGAGATGTCCGCCATCATAACGGGCATAGCGGCTGAATATGGGGGTGAAGTATTCGTAGATCTAATCATACGAGAAATACTCCATTTCTTTCCCAGCATCAAATCGAGCTCTACTCCACGTCACAGGTCCTGCATATGTGGCTAGCATGGTTGACTTGGCGGCAGTACAGCGTGTTGTAAATCTAGAAGGGGTAGCCTTTGAGATGTTGTTCTTGGAGGCCATTGATGAATTTGACTTGATTTGGAAGAGAAGAGATGAACGGTAGTTTTTTTCCCACTGAGCGTACCAAAATTTATTTACATGAAACTCTCGGGTCTGAAAATAATATAACAAACAATTATATATTGATCTTATAAATTTGATTAGATGTGTGTTACATTTTTTGAAACGTTCTTGTGGTAAGAACTTGAYCCGCTGATTCTTCTCTTCGAAATTTTTCAAGGGTTTCGTGGCTTGATCTTGGGATTTGAGAGAGATTTGATGTTAGACCTTGATATGGATTTTTAGACCTCTTTCTCTTATATTTTGGCATCTATTTATATGCAAAGATAATTGACTTGATTGGTCGATGTGACACTTAGGAGTGATATGGCGTTGCCTGATTTGTCAAGCTTTCCTTGATTTCCATTGGTTGAACTTTGTCATCACTGACACATTTTACCCTTTCATTGATTGACATGTCACATACTTCCCAATTTAATGAGAATATTCAAAATTAGCTTTTAATTATCTAATTAGATTTATGAAAATTTAATTTAATAAAATTTTTATATTTAATAAAATAATTATTTTATTTTGTTTGACTTTCAACCTAATACACACAAAATTCATTGCTATAGAAAAAATGAGGAAGTAATCTCTTCTTCTTATCATTTAGAGAGGCTAAAAATTAGAAATCTATATATTTAAATTTTTTATTATGTTTTAATATTTTTATGTTAATTTTAAATGTAGTAAATATTTCTTATTTCGACTGAGTTAATGAAGGATCGAGGTTAAGGATAAAATCAAACTCAAATTATTTTGAGCTAATGACTTTTATAAATTAGTGAATAAACTTATTAATCAAAACATATAATTTGATGTTATTTCGTAAAAATGAAATTTGAGTTTATTTTTCATTTTTACAAATAGAATAAAATATTAGAATATTTTTATTTCTTTTTTAAGTTTCCTTTTGACATTTTCACTCTAAAATCCTCAAACCAAACAAGGAAAATTACTTTCTTGGAAATTATTTTCTTTTTTCTTAGTATTTTCTCTAACTAACTAAATAATGTGTGAATTTTAAATTTCCTAAGGATTTCCTTTTCCTCAATTTCCTTCACTGAAATCCTTGAACCAAACATCGCCTAGCTGCAACTAAATTTATTGAGACCAATCAATAATTATGTGATTTATTATAGTAATTTAGTATTAATTTAGAAGCACATTTAACWTTGTGTTTTCCAATATAGTAGTACTGACATATTATTATTGCTAAAGGACTCAATCTTGAACAAAATATGTGGTTCAATAAGGATATTTATGTAACTAGTACGCAAGAATTTAGTTTACACGTTATTTTGAACCTGATCAATGATAGTATTTATTAGGGATGTATATGGTTCGGTTTGATTCGGATTTCATCATTTTCAAACCAAACCTAAAGTTCCGTTTAGAATTTTTGAAACCAAACCCAAAGTTCCGATTAAAACTTTAAGTCATTAATTCAGTTTTACATCGATTTGGTTAGATTTGATACTAAAAAATAGCTTTGAAATTATTAACTTTGTTCATATAACAAATAACAACATAAATCATCTAAATCAATATTTGAAATGTTATTTGCTTGGAAAATAAGACAATAAGAAGGCAAAAGAGTAATATTGATATAGTTGTTTTGAGGTAGTATGTATAACTCAAATGAAATAATTTACCGTTATACTATTTACAAAAGCATTATTCACGGTATAAATGGATCATTTCTAAGTGAATTTAAAGCTATCATTTCTTTTTTACTATTAAAATTCAATTTTGTATATGTGATCATTATTTACAAATAACTTTTTTAGCTTAATTCCTCTAACATGAAAACAAAAATTCAAAGATTTTTCTATTCTTGCAATAGTTGCTTGGTACTCGATATTGATATATAAGGCTATAAGTACTGACTGATTTGAATAAGAGGCTAACCAATGTTCAAAGTATATTTAAACAATTAGACAATTAAATTTCATTCATATATAAAGCAAGCCAGACAACCTCTTGCTTCTTATCATTTCTTAGGCAAGTAAACAAACTAAAAAATGCATAACGATAATATTAARAAAAATAATACTTTYAAAAGTACGAAGAYRGGATATTTTGATTGAAAAGTTATTACACTCCAATCATTTACTAACATAGGTCAAATAACCTAGTAAAGGAATTGCAAAGACATACAAACGCCTAAATTATTGATAAAAATAGTAAAATAGGGAGAAGATTACATGTAATTTTGGGTTAGGTTAGTCAAAGATTCAAAAGAGCGAAAAAGAACGTATYAAATTCGATTTGGTTTGGTTTGGTTTGAGAAATTTCTCTAATCGAACCAATTTTTTCGGTTTGATTTGGTTTGAGAATTTGTTTTGAGTTTCTATAAAATTTTAGAAATAAAACTTATGAAATATTTTGAACTTAATTTGCTAATAATTAATGAAATTTTAGAAACATTGAACATATAAAATACCTTGAACTTAATTAGTTAAATTAATTTATATAACTTTAGAAATATTGAACCTATCAAATACTTTTAATCTTACTAAATTCAATCATTTTGCAATATATTTAAACATTATATCTAATGTCCTCTTAAGTATCGAAAATAATATTATTATTGAAAATATTAAATTAGGGTWGGGAATAAAGTTGTTAAAAAATATTTTTTAATATTTTAATATATTAAAGATTTTTAAAAAAAAGTTAATGCACAATTACAACTATAACCTTCGAAATAAAATTTTGAAAAATTAATCTGAAAATTTGAATATTTAGATAGCCATTAAATCATGCTTGGATATCTACTTCTTCATTTTCATTTTGAAAGTTTAATAATTCCGTCCACCATATCTTCATTTCCCAAGGTTATGTTGATTCTCTCTCTCACCCTTCTATCTCTGTTCTCCTCTTTGCGATCCACCAATCCCTTTCAAAAGTCGTCCTTTTACATATATTGGTTATCCCCATTCACCAATAATGAGTTTGATGATTTTCAAATTGACCGTCTTTTGAATAATGCTAAATATATTAAGAAATGTAGATTTTTATAAATCTTTAAATAAAATAAAATAATGTATTTAAGCTTTTTTAAATTTAATATAAATATTTAATATTTTAATTAATGTGTATGTTCAATACATTAAAATAAAAAGTATATTTAATATATTAACTAAGCCTACCGTCCCAAAAATAATTGTTAATTGGGCTAATGGAAGTATAACATTTTATTTATAATTTGACAATTTAACTTTTAACCTCAGGTTTCATCTCGATTTAGAGCTCGCCACACCAGCTTTATCGCAAGTCTGGRATCGATTGAAAGTCKAAGATCGGTCCTTTGCATTCCTTTTATTGGAAGAATGTTTTTATTTATTTTTATTTTTAATCAGTCGTGTAAACTGCCTCTTCTTCTTCATCATGGCCTTCGGGCTTTGGCTTCCCTTTCTTTCTTTAATGATTTTTGAAAGCAAAGGCAATTGAATAGATTAACCCCATTGGATAACACTTCCTGATTGAGTGTTATAATCATTTTTATTGGAATTTTTTTAATTCTATCTAAATAAATAAAATAAACGTTAGACTGTTAATTGTAATAGTAATAAAAATAAATTAAGATAAACATTGGATATTTCATCTAGTTAATTAAAATAATTAATTGTAATAATAATTAAAATGTTAAACACTAAGTTGATAATAATAGAAATACAGATAAAAAATAAACATACAATATTAAGACTTGTTCAAGAATATCAACTAAAAATCTACAAATTTCCAGTTTTGTCTTTGTTTGATCGTAACCGAATTAACTAAATTGAAAGATTATTTGATAAATTATGATCTAACCATGATTTAAACAATAGCTTGATAGAAAAGGAAAAAGATAAAAGAAAAATACTAAGACTGTTCAAAATTTTATAATTAAAAAACTCTCCATTCAAAAACTTAATTAGTAACTTTTTCAATTAAAAATAATTCAATAAGCAAGTAAAATTCTCTAACCATGGTTAGTCAAATTGAGTAATTGACACTACTTAACCACATTAATTGATTGTGAAATGATTTGATTAACCATTATTTAATCATAATTTAGTCAAATAACTAATTAACTACACTTTATTTGAGGGAATGATTTAATCAAGCCAAGGGACGATTATTTATTTATTTATTTATATTAACTAACCATACTTTTACTTAAAGAAATGTCTAGAGAACTAACTATCGTTGATTAACCATTATTCTTTTTTTTTACTAACTAATTATATTTTTGCTTTAAAGATTAACTTAATCAAACTAATGGAACTATGTTTGACTATATATATATATATATATATATATATGACTTGATACTAACTTAATCAAGCAAAGGAACTACTATGATCGATTAAACATTAATTATTTTTTTCTTAACTAACCAACTATATTTTCACTCAAGGAGATAAGTTAATTTTGTTAAGAGAGCTAACGGATCGATTAACCAATATTTGTTGTTCTACTAACCAACTAAGTTTTTACTTAAGGAACTAACTTAACTTAAGAGAACTAATTATAGTCGATTAACCTTATTTTTCTGTCTAACTAATTATACTTTTACTTAAGGAACCAATTTAATCAGGTTAAAGGGAATTAACCATGATCAATTAATCATTATTTATTTATTATTTTATTTTCTAATTAATTATTCTTTTACTTAAAGAAGTATCTTAAACATGCTAAGAAAGTAATATATGCATCGTTAAACAACATTTCTTTTTAATAACTAACCAATACCTCTTGAAAACAAAATTTTGGTAACTTTCTCCCACCCAAAAAAAAAAAAAAAAGAAAAAGGAAAGCTAACCAATAATCCCTTCGATTAATGGAACCATGTCCAATTCATGGTAATGACTTTCCCTCTTGAAGCTGCAAACTTCACATTGCATTTAGTACTCATTCTTGAAAGAAGAGAATGTTGTAATGGGAGAAGAAGGGAGGTAAGATTGAGGTTTTCCTCAAATTACTATATGTTTATTAATATCTTTATACAATGTATTTACTCATCTGGTTGGACCAAATAGCATTATCGTTTTTAGATTAGTGAGATACAAACACCAAGAAGAGCAATCCCAGGAAGATTCTACTGGTAGATGCCAAGCCAAAAAGAAAGTTAACTGAAAATCTTTTCGCTGCAGAAAACCTGCAAACTTTTTTTGAGTGATTAAAATTCTCTAAAGTTCTGCAACTAAGCTTAGACTATAAGCGGTGGATAAATCTCACAGGAAAGTATGCAAAAGAAATCACCTAAAAAATTTTCTCATTCAAAGAATTATGACAATCATTTGCAGAAATTCTGACCCTGATACGAAATCATAGAGCCAGCGTCTGTGATTCTATCGCCTCAGAGAAGAGGAAGACTTTTACTGTTTCCTTCTTTCTACCTTTTCCGATCAAAAGAATGACTAAACAATATTAGAGCACCATGCAACTCATCATAGCTCAATTTTAGAGTTCCCAAATTGACTAAACAGAATTGCCATATCCATACCCTGTATCATTGTAGGTACGGCTGTATTATAAGGACAGTCTCTAGAGAAACCAACCTTCCCTGATTTCTGTACTTTCTTTATGCATTTCTTGAATTTCTCATGACATTTAATGTTTGTTAGACCTGAAAATACAAAATATGAATCCATCAGATATGGTACCGAAGATATTATGATCACCAATAATATTTTTCCCAAAGAAACATTAGTAATTTAGTCGAATTGTGAAATAAAATTCTTAAGAAGGTACAGATGATGGACACCACGAAAACAGTTGAGCAAATAATTTGTCATCCTCGCTATCTTCATACTTTCATACTTTCAAGGAATATATCCATATGCACATAACTAAGTAGCAAGAAACCTAAATAATCATTTATCATAGCTCAGGATAATTTGCAGAGACACATTTGCTAAGGTCTTGATGTTTAACGGTTACAAGCTATTTCTATTAAAACAGGACTCCGCTAAAGCACAAGGACAGGAACACCCGCAGGGATGAGCACTGGAATCTTCTTACATTTGGGACACTCGGAATCACAGTCCATCCACTAAACAATATCCTCGCCAGTCTCCGATTCCCTCTTCAGATTAAGGTAAAATATAATGATATCTAGTCAAAGTTTAATTGACAGAACATGAAATTATTCTAATCAGCACCAAAGCGAGATCACCCACATGCTAAGGCCAAAAACAAATTTATTAAATAAAAGTAGAGTTTATTCTTGTTCATACATAAACCCGCTCATTTTTTTACTACCATTTTTTCTCTTCCATGGTCATTCACTATGAAACCTTTAGAAACTTTTCAGAAACGACAATAGTTCAATAGTAATATGGGATACCTAAGAACACAAATCAAGAAAGGAGCTGTGAAATATTTAACAACAAATTAGATAAAAAAGGTCAAGCTACTGACTGAGCTTCTATGTATGAACATAGAAGGCAAGGAGCATTTTACACCATTCCTTGTATAAGTAGGAATTGTGAAACCTCCCAAATGAAAGAAAGCATAAAAAAACTAGAGAAAATGATCTTCGATGCTTTAGACCAGAGTCTAAAATCTCACTTTCCACAACTATCTAATGTTGGTCAGAACTGAACATCCAAATACCAGTAAACAACAGCACAAACAAACATTGAAGCACAGGGAAAATAGCAATCTTTGGGAACAACCACATAACTATCTCTAGAAATCTATCATATATGAAGCTAGTAGCAAATATTAGCATAATGCGCAGCCATAGTAATTTGCATTGCAAAAGTGGGTAAAAACACCAGATTACGGGAAACTTACTGGAAGAATTGATGTCGAGAATAAAGTATACTAACAAAACTATAGAATCACAGGGTTCAGACAGCAATTGACCTTCAGAGCGAGCCAAAAAAAAGTGGCTGCTCAAACTTTCCTCTCTTCCAAAGGTCACTTGGTATCTTTATACTCATCAAAACTCTTAACAAATTACCTCCTTCCCCTCCCCATTTTTAGCAGGAAAAAACAACTCATTACTAACAAGTGAAGGAGTCATTCAAACAGATTTAGTGGAAAGGTGAAACCAACATTTCCCACCTTCACTGCGACAGCTATACTCTAGAGATTTCTGAGAATTAAAACTATCAGTTTGAGTGAGGAGCAGAAAGTTTTGAGGATGAAATTCAGTGGACAAAGTGGTTCGACAAAGCACAGATTTCTGAGAATTAAAAGTATCAGTTTGAGTGAGGAGTAGAAAGTTCTGAGGATGAAATTCAGTGGACAAAGTGGTTCGACAAAACACTATAAATCTATTTTGTCTATAGCTACTTCCATCCTCGACCCCTATCCAACTGCAAATTTCTCTAACCTGAGGGACAGATCCTCAATACTCAAAATTGACCACAATGACAACCTTCTATCCTTAAATGAGAGTCAGTCCTCCTCCACTGTAGAGGAAACGATAGCTCAGTCAAATTGTTGACTACACCCCATGGCACTGAAATTGACTACTAAGTTCTTCTTACATTATCTTCTTTAAAACCACCACTCTGCTCACTAAGCTATTTAAAATAGGCTATCCATTGTCCTTGCTTTTGGACTAACCTAAAACATCCTACAGGCTGAAAGCCTTTCAGTGTCACTCAGTAGTAAATTGAAATAGGACACCCGCATTTATTAAGCTATTGCTATCAAAGAAGGTAAAAGCAGCTTATGAGAGCTGAATACTGAATTGTCAAATCCAATCCCTTTAAGGAGGCAGTCTTAATTGATTCAGGATCACTACCACTCCAAGAAATACATGCTCATCCTATATACCATTTCATAATCTGGGCGGAGATAAAACCGAATCTAAGTATGTCCTTGAAAGGAAAAACCAACAGATTAGTACACAACAACAACATATATTCAGGATTAACTTCACCTTACAAAACCATCAAGTAAGCATGTTTTTTATTCTAAAGAAAAAGGATTTATTGTTTGGCTTATCTAGTGCTAATTATTTGAGCTATATACCATTGAGAGACAAATGAAGAATACCGTGTTTCTCGACGCATTCATCGTGAATCTTGCAACAGGCATCAAGATCATCGCAAGGTTTCTCTCCCGGGCATCCAGTCCATCCTACTCCACAATACTTCCCATATCTAATCCCAATTGCTATTACAAAATTCGTAAAAGAAAAAATCAAAAAACAAAATAAAAAATGAAGAACAAACTGATTAAAAAGAAACAAAAAATTAAAGAAGAAGAAAGACAGAGAAAGAGAAAGACACTTACAGTTGCAGTTTTCAGCAATACAGGTTTTGCTGCATCCAACCTATCAATCACATCAAACAACATCCAGCACACCAAAAGCAGTTGGGACTTTTGAAAATTTTCGTCGAAAAACTAGTACTTTGTGGATAAAAGTATACGGCAGAAATGATTCAAACCTGAGAATTATTGGACGATCCAGCGATGACCGTGAAGAAGAGAAAAGAAACGATGACGATTGAAACCAATGCTGCAGCGCAACGCTTCCGAATCTGCAGCATCGGCATTGCGTTGCTTCCTCCTGGTCTGGCTTCTTTCTCTCTTCGCGTGGAATTTGTATTTTCTGATTTTGTTTTCTTCGTAGGGAAGGGAGGGGTGAAATGCCAATTACTAAAAGACCCCTCCGGAAGCTTCATAGCTTAACAGCCTCGCTCTTATTGGCGGAACGAAGACTACAGTTATTTCTCAAGTATGTCGTACATACCAAGGAAATTGATACATTGATTTAAAATTATAACTAAAGAAAGTAACTTTTTTTGTTCTTCATTTAACTCTCCTTATAGATCGTCCTAATTTACATCTCTAGTTTATTCTAAAAAAATAAGAGTCACCCTAATTGACTCAGATTGATGAAGCACAATTAGATTTCAACTATATATTTATTGGGGACTATGTAAACGGATAAAGTATTTTCAAAATTTGGTACAGGAAATAAAAGTATCTTGAAAATTAATTCAATAATTAGTATGACACTGATGACTAAATATAAAATTAAAAATTTTCAATTAATATTCGAAATGTGAGAATTTAAAAACTAATATGACACACTTCCAAGGAAGTATTAAAGATCTATACAATCAGCATAAAAATTGTTTTATTTATTTATCTTTTCAATACTACAGGCTTAGAACGAGTTAAGTAACCCCTGAACCATTGCATAGAGATTATTCCTTCTAATTACACTCCTCATTTATTCTATTTTGCAGCCATTTGGATGACAGTAAACGTATATACACATCCTTGGCACATAAACGCAGAACCACAGCTAGAGCCCGAGACAGAAAGTTAAACCATTGTCTTTCTCTATAAACAGTAACCACAATACACTCTTTGAAAAGCAGATAGTTCGTTAAGCTTACCATTTCTATACTAAAATGTGTATCTATCATTTCTAGCAGTTCAGTTCTTCCGATTGCATCACAAGTTCGAAGAAACCAATTTAATTTTGCCTTTCCCTGTCATAAAACATTACGAAGTGTTGATCTGCTTTGGTAGTGTCTAATTCCTCCTGCGGGAGATCAAGCATTTGTGCTGTCTAATTATAGCAACTATAAAAAGAGGCGTTTGTTTCACGAGTAAAATTGGCCCAAAACTACATTTAACAGAGGGAGCAGCAGTAGCTTCAGAGGAAAACATTGAAGTGCTATTACAGAGTTTATCACCCTACTGCCACTCGACTGGAGAGGGAACTAAGTACCAATTCAGATATTATTAAGGTAATAAATGTAACAACTGATTTCTCAGCTCAAAACTCTTGCAGGAAAACAAAATCTTGCATGTAACCCCTCCAATTGTCACAGAGAGGGCTCATAAGAGTCATTCCTGATGAAATAATGTTTACCCAACTAGTCATTCTCAGACATAATAACCAGTGAATGTAAAACCCCTTCCAACAATCTCACCAGCACAATACCATGCAAAACATTCAAGGCCAAAAAGTGCAGCAATGCCAGCATCTTCGACCTTCAATTCATGCCTGTTTCTCCACATATGCTTGACATAATCAAGTTCCTTCCAGAAGGACTCGTAACGACCAGGAATGCTATAGGAAGAAGAATTTTTGATTAGATAATTCAGACATTCTAAGAACAAATACCTTCATGAAGACAGAACATTTCAGTTAAGTCTCATCATTATGATCATTTCAAGATTTGGCATGAAAAAACCTGAGGAAATTCACTGTACTGTTACAAGCCACATAAAAGCATGCTAACCATGACTCATAATTAATTCACCATTCTGGTCAACAGAATAATCCATCTTTTGGAAATGGTGTCAAAATAAAAATTAATGCTCTATTTCTATCCCAATCATACCACAAAAATGAGGACATAAGAAAATAGTCCATTCAAAAGAATAAACAAATACTACAATCTCTCATCCATGGATATGCAGAGTAAAGTCGTTCCAACCTGAACATAGCAGGTTCTAAATACTGGAGAGAATCCAAGAAACCAGTTACATGTTTCACTCCCAGATATCAAATCAAGGGGACCGCCATTCCTTCATCCAAAAGTAAAAGATATCTCTAGACAATATGCCATATTACCCCCTCAAATATGTTGTCATATACCTTTGAGCTTTTCATGRTCAACTCCAAATTAAGACCTGATCAGTTGCTCTATAACCTGAAAAGCTCACAGCCCTTCACATATTTAATAGTGTGAAATTTGTCAAGCGAATAAACCCTCTCAAAGCAGAGTAATAACTACGAATAGTAACTACAAAAGGAAGTATGTGATTCCACAGTTTCCAACTAGTACTACAACAAACTGTATACTAAATATAGCAGTTAAAATTTGACGACATCCCAGAAACCTATAGAAAAGCCTTTATTTAGAGACCCATACCAGACTCAAAGTTCAACTTCAAGACAACCTGAAACTTCATAATACCCTCTTTTTCTAGGAGTTCTTGGTTGCGTTTTGCAAGAAAATCAAGCAAAATAGGCAAATTTTCTGAACAAACAATTATGGAAGTAACAAAATACATGTCACAGAACGTCATCACTGAAAAATATAAATGACTAGAGCATTTTCGGTCATTAAGCAATAGAACACACAAGTTAAAATGTAACTTGAAATGATCTGGAATAGCATATGGAGTCACATGGAAAAACAAAGGTGATATTCCAAGAAGATTACTAAAGCTACTAACTTTGCCATTGAAGTAGATATCAAAGCAACAAGCAAATATGTGACACAATGTACGAATAAAAATTCCGAAAGCTGGCACTAGAGCATAAACATTAAACTTGAAGCAGGTAAACGTGACAACCCAACCCTAACCCTGTCAAAAAGGTTAGAGCTAAACACAAGTATCAAATCAACCATGGTCACGAGTATAAACCTAGCAAGACGAGTGTAAAACAGTTGTTTGGACAACTCGCTGCATTTCTCTACAGTTGGTGGCTCTTGAATGTACTGCTTGTTCTGCTCCAACAATTGCTTGTAATAAGTTGAACCGTGTTTGGACGCAAACTGTGTAGCTTGGCAAGCCTTTGTCTGCAGTTGCTTCAACCTTGCTGCCATCTAGTTTCAAGATAAAAATTAGATAATATGACAAAGWAAAAAGAAAAAGAAAAAGAAAGAGGATATTCAAACAATTGGCTATCTGGAAAAGAAAATATTATCCACTAAACAAGGAGATTTTGGAAAATCTGCACGTCATATTATTGCCTAAGGAGAACGGGCAGAAACCAAAAGAACGCTATGCGGTTCTATGCAATGTTTAGAAACATATTTGATGCACATCATCAATGTATACAAGAAGTTTGGGGTTGTTTTCAGAAAAGTCAAAGCAATAGTCGAATAGGCTTGTGAAAATCCTAATCCTGTGGAATTTCACACTGTTCAGATAGTTGGCTCAACATTCTGCAGCAACAAGAAAATAAGAGGCAATAAACTCATATACGCACTACCCCTTAAGTTTCTTTCCAGGATGTGCAGTTAAAAGCATCTTAATTTACTTTCAGTTAAGATATTACAGACAGTTACAACTGTAATATGCGAACTGAGTGTGCAATTAGATGGCATTCCTATCAATTTATTTTAGCGATTGTCCATAATTGGACCAAATTAGACAGCACTTTGGCAGCATTATCCATTATCAGAAGCAATACAATGGCTTATGATAAAATAGAACAGAGAATATGCAGCTATTTGTGTAAAAATAAATCTTTTTCAAGTTACATCAGCTAAAATAATTCCTAGAATATTTCTCAAAACCATTATCCCTCAAGATTCCTTGCTACCTAACCGAAGACTTCCATAATTTTTTTCTGTTGCCTTTCTTCACAGATCAGACCAAGTTAAATAATTGCTAATGATTTCAGAGCCAAACAATAGGAAAAAGGTAGTACATTAAACCCTAAATACCAACATACAGATTCACAAAAACACAGAAAAACAAATAAATAAAGGAAAATATACACGTACAAGGGTATCAAAACATTTCTTGAGGCGAAGATCTGAAAGATATTAATCTGGAACTCTAGAAGATGAGCTAAAACGTGAAAATACAAAATAAAAGTGGAAAATTCCGGTGAAGCACAAGATCGATGTTGAGTTTGACAGTTGATACCTCTGCCAGTGAGCAAAAGATGCTTTTGGATCAATGAGTGTAGAAGAAGACCGGAGCGTTGCTTCTCTGTCCCCGCCGCGGTGCTTGTTTTGGGCTAGACTTCTGTGCGACTGCTGAGAAGATCGAGAGATTGAATAGAGAAAGGGCTAAATTAGTTACAACAGTAGTACTATTTTACAGTGTATCATTATTAACTGCAGTTAGCGGTATTGACTTTGGATTTGAACTTGGGTTAAAAATACATCATTCTCTTTCGTTTCTTAAAATAAATACAAAATAATTTTAATTTCTAACGCTAAAGAAGACATCATTTTCTTATTAAAGAGTACTCTATTTTTATTTTTTACTGACTTGCATTTTTGGCTGACACTCTTATTGACTATTTAATATTTTAAATATTAAAAGTCTCCATAAATAATTTTTATTATATTCGTTTAAAAAGGAATTCAATCAAAATTTGAAACGTGAAAAACATTATTTATCTTTTAATAATTTTAAATTATTTACTCTATAGTGAAAATCCTCATAACCACTAGGATATAAGTTTTGAATTTATGAAAAAGTTTGTGATAAGTCAAAATTCAAATCAGTTTCAAAAAAAAAAAAAGAAATTGAATCTTACCAAAAATTCCTACGATATCAAATACTATTGGATCAAGATAAAAAAATCAATTTTCACTAATCCTAGAGTCCTAGTGGACCTGCTTCAAGTCTCAAGTCCTTTATCCATATTGGGCCAAGTCTTGATGAATGCAGACCATAACCAAAAGGCAGTTCTAACTTCAGTGAGACACCCCACTGTGCCATGGTTTTTGCTTCTTTGCTCCAAAAAGATAAAATAAAAATAAAAAGGAAAGGAAAAACCCTAAACCAGCCTAAAATAAAATAATTTATCCTTAGTGGGTAATCGCTCATTAGTTTATTTTTTATTTTTTATTTTTTATATCACTATGATTTGATTCTTAATTTAGTGACACATATTCTTAATTCAATGGACATAAGTTAAAAACTGGATCACACATTAAATCATTTATTTCTCTTAAATGTTCTTGTGCATTTTTCTGTACATATTTAGTAAAGTTGGCTAGCATAAGGATCACATTCCATCTATTAATTAATAATACACAACTCTTACGAAAAGCTCGTCGAGTTGTGGCTCTTTCAAAATCTAAATCGTTTATTGTAATCTCTACTTGTTGCATACAGTTTGAGCAGCAATGATATCTCCTCTTGTATCCTTGAATTTATAAGTACCGAAAGAAAAAATATTACCAGACGGAAGAATACGTCAATAAAAATATTCTATGCAAMCGAGTACTGCATATGAATTTGGTGAGCTTTCATCTGTTGCGTTGTACATGCTTAAAAAATAAGTAGTCACTTAAAAGGAAAAAAAAATACTTAAATATAAAAGAAAATCATGAGCTATGGATACATCTTGCATGGAATTGGTTGGGAGAGTCGTGCATGTGTTTGATAATCAATTCTCGAGATGAAGTGTGGAATTACTGAACCATAAACAAAGAGCTTTTGATGAGTTCCAAGGCAAACACTTCTCTGTTGTTAACTTTGGTCTTCTGTAGCAGGTCTGGCATCGTTGTATGAGAGCTGGCAATGCCAATGAATAATTCAAGAACATGAAGAAGTAGATCAGAGTAGTCAAAAATGATTCTCTATTTACAGTCGATAATGGAAACCAAATTGTATGCTTCCTTCTTTACTTCTTTTTTCCCTCAACGTCCATGTATTCATAATTCATGAATCATAAATATTGAACTTAAGATCTATTACTAATTATTAAATGATTATTTGAGATATTCTAAGTTGAAACCATACCATACATAGAATAATATTAGTACTAAAATATATGTAACCAAAGAGGGCAACCATGAACAAGTTGAAAGTAGTCAAAAAGGCCATTCTTGGAGCATTCAAAAGGTTTGTATGGATTACAATGATCAGTACYAAAAAGAAATACAACTTGGAAAGAAAGGGAAGAAAAACTATTAATTGCTTGCATCTATCGACAAGAGTGCGTAAAGATTCGTAAAACAATTATTGTCGTACGTCAAAGTTGATGTGGAATCCTTAGCATCACAATTTCTCAGAAATTTTCAAAGACCCTCTTATCTCCAGAATGCATACAAATATTTGGTGACTATTCRGGACCAAAGAAGGAAGCTTCTAAAGTCACTTTTAGCACCTAATCGCCTTTAGTTTAGACTCTAATGGGGTTCACAAAACGAGTTGAGTTGCTATGCACACGTTTGTTTTCTTCAGAGGAATAAATATTTACGCCACTTGAATGAATGAATATTGATATCATTCTTAATTATATTTAAACGTATAATATAAAGTGTACATTATATTGCTTTTTTCTTTTATAAGTGTATTACAATACGTTAAAATGATAATTAATTATGTTTAAATACGTAAAATGAGACAAACTTTTAATAACAAWATGAAACGATAGAGGAAATAAAAGATAAAAGAAAAAGTTGCGACACRCGAAATCGTTCCTGGGAGGACCATCAAAGTCAGCAGTGATAACATCTGCCAAATKCTTTATAATTTCTTGTGTGATACAGTACTACCGCGATCTAAACCAAAATTCCACGCGGCCTGATATTACTGGCACTGTRTCTTCAAAGAAGATTCACGCCATCCGATTGATGACGTATAATAGATTTTATGTTCCATGGTGTGCAGAGAATCGAGTGTTTGTAGTAAACTCAGTTTGTGTGATTAGGTGACCTCTTAATCCTTTTCAAACACCTTCACACTCTCACTCTTATGACTTTGATTACGTGTCATCTACATCAGCTCTCATCTAGTTGTTTCTTGCAGTATTGTTAAACTCGATGTGTAGTTTAATGGTGTAATATCAATGTCAACCAATATTTAATGTCCTGGGAATTAATTAGCTATTCACATTAGAGCACTTACTATGTCATTATCATTAATTATAACACTCTCGAGAGCACTTAAAAGTTCCTAAATTGTCAACCCCCTCTCTCTCTCTCTTTCGCACCAAGTATCCGTGAATTCACACAGAAACAAATGGATCGCAGCCAAGAATCAGAATCAAAAGCTTTTGAAGAGTATAGAATGGTGTTTTTTCTGACTATAATGCTGACCATTCTGCAGACATGGAAGTAGTGCTTGAAGAATCTCTTGAGACAACTTTCTACTACTTAGATTTTAACTGCAATTTTAAACACATGTAAGGCTGCAGTCCATGAACACAACATAAGATGATCTTTTCTTGTCCCTGATCGCAAACACAGGGACAAGCTTGTTTTATGTAGTAATATTTTAAGATTAACAACTCCACAATTCGAGCTGTTTATGTAGTACAGTTGTCCCTTTTTCCAGTGTAAAAAAAGAATCTCTGTTTCTCTGCATCTTCACTCCAAGATGCCTCAGTTGTAATCAACTTTAGAAATCACCGCAACTTTCTTACCAATAAGTTTGCTTCATGGAACCTAACAACCTTAAGCATCTATAGTTGCCTGTTGTAACTTGTGATGTTCTCATCATTCTCCGGGTAGCCGAGTTGCTCTACACCCAAAAAAATTATCATGCATGATCAATCTTTTTATTTGATATCTTTGCCTTTTTCATGATTATTTTAAGCTCGTATTCTAATAAAATGTTATGTTAATTAATCCAACTGTAACACGTTAARATAATATTACAAAACTGTAGTCTCATTTCTTTTCCCTCTCGTCCGTTCCCTGTGAGCATTGATTAGTGAAGAGATGTCGGCAACTGACTTTGAGGTCGGAGATCATTTGCAGTATAATGCAATGCAGCCCATTAGATGAGGCAAATCTTTGAATTTCTGCACGCGGATTTCCACGATCTCGTGCCCCTTGATTCTCAAACGTTTTAGCAGATTCTTCTTATCATTTAATCTACTTCATAAGCAAAACCTTTTTTTTATTCTAAATTATTTATTCTGTAAGTCAATTTGTTCAGGTTTAAATTTTAATATATGTAAAAGAGAATCTCAAACATTTTTATTCCTAACAATTTAGGGTATTAGATTTTCCAATACATTATCTGCTTTGTCACACTAATAAATCATGTATATTTATTTTTTATGCGAATGAAACCAAGCATTAACTAAAGAATATTTATACGGAAAAAAAATAATAGATTGATAATTTGTATCTATTTATTTAACTATTTCAATATATTTTCTCATCAAACTTACAAGTTTGCTGTTTGCACATAACCTTAATTCTAAGGCATTTTCACATTTATTAAGTACTAGAAATCCCCTAATTAATTGGTTTTGTATCATTCTCCTAAGTAATTATCTCCAAAGAGCGTCAGATATATACATAGAAATTAATTAATTGTTTGAGTTTTTTTGTATATTTGATCATTAATTACATATAGAGTGGTAATCAACGATTGTTAGTTAAAGAATAATGAGTTTGATATCTCTTAAATGAGGCATTAGATTCGAGCATTGTGAATCGAGCAAATAATGTTAAGAGACTTTTGTCTCTTTCAACAATTCCTTTCGGTTCGAATTCGAAATAATCAGAATCAAATATTTTAATATCGAATAATTCAAACCAAATATTTAGAGAGTTTTTTCCGTTCATGAATCATTATAAATCGAATTTGAAATGGTGGAAATAAAATATGCTGGAAAACAAGTAAYTCATACATAAAAAAACTACATACRTGGTGGTAATTACCAATGATTAGGGGATGGTTAATGATTATAATCCTTAAAATTCGCAGGTTATACATTCTGTTGCAGAAGAATTAGAAAGAGAGTGGGGCCATCATATCTTCTCGCAGCCTCTATTTTGTCTTGTTTTTGTACCCAAATCAGAATCTTAATGATCTTATGTATGTATCTCTGTCAGATCAGAAATTAAGTTAACCACTCCTAGATCTTCTCAAATATTTTGCATCGACTAACGTGCAATCCCTCACCACTCTTTTCATTTTTTGATTACCAAGCAATTGCTATTCCATTAATTAGTGCTTGATAACGTCTCTTAATTATGATCGATGTTTTGAATGACATTGAAATGAAAGATTTTCACCTGCTTCAACTCTTAACCCTTCATCTTTAAGATCAATTACTAGTAAATAAGGTTGTTTTCAGTTGTCTTATACATATGTGGTCCTAGATATTATCCGTTGATTGATGACAAAATCTTTTATTACGGGAGACTTATAAATTGACGATGAATGTGATGCATCGATATTGGTCCATTGATGATAAACTTTTGTCTTGCTCATGACTCTTCTAACTTGATTGATGACATATTATCCATCCTTTTCGATGTATAAGCTATTTAAACATAAATACAAATACAACTCATACAAATTTACATGCGAAGCTTCTCGTTCGATTTCAAGGTAAGTTTGGAGAAAAGGATAAAAGTAATATGAGTAGTTAAATGAGAAAGAGAAAAACAGGTCAAGAGTTAAGAGGAAGGGAAGTGGAGGTTTTAAGATAAACAGCCATGAACCACCCCATCAGGCATCAACCACCGTATTTGCTTTGGATCATGTGGAGATTGAGATATAGAAAATTTTGAAAAGATGACAGAAGCAAACAGTTGTCACCCGCGATAAAAACTATATTTGTTAAAGGTGAGGTTTTGATCTTGCTTACTTTGCAGAATCAATGATTGGTTCTTTTGCTTTTTTAGGGAGAATGGTATCATCTCCATGTAAGTTGAGGGCCCCTTTTCAGACCACGGGATCCTATATATAAGGTCGCTTTGACAAACTAGGCTTCATCCAACCCCAGAACAATTCTSTGTGATTTTTTCTTCTTCTTCKTCTTCRCCTTCTTTTCTYTCAGCAAATTCTGATGTTCTTGCTGTCCGAAAACTTATAATTAATTAACTACCATATTATCATGGCTATARAAATTGAGCAAGCTTCTTCTGTCCAGTTATCGAGAGTTGCCGTCTCCGATACTCATGGAGAAGATTCACCTTATTTTGCTGGATGGAAAGCGTATGATGAGGACCCTTATGATGAAGTAAATAATTCATTTGGAGTCATACAAATGGGACTGGCAGAAAACCAGGTGAGGACAGGGTCCATTAAAATGAGGAGTTTCCTTCAAAATATTGGCTATTGAGATTTTTATGTCTAATTGCTTACTGCAATGTCTTCTTCCAGGTTTCATTTGATTTATTGGAAGAATACTTGGAAAATCAATCGGAAGCTGAAAACGTTAAGGGAAACAAAATTTCTGGATTCAGAGAAAATGCTCTATTTCAGGATTATCATGGACTGCTCTCCTTCAGGAAGGTATATTATACTGATCAGCTTTTGCTCGTCTTCACCGAAAGTGGCGATGTCTTCTGTGTTTGAAATTGGTAAATAGTGAATACAGCCAACTAATCTTCTGGCTACTGAAACAGGCAATGGCAAGCTTCATGGAACAAATAAGAGGAGGAAGAGCAAAATTCAAYCCGGAGAGGGTGGTTATAACAGCCGGAGCCACCGCTGCTAATGAGCTTCTGACCTTCATTTTGGCCGATCCGGGGGATGCTTTATTAGTTCCAACACCCTACTATCCAGGGTAAGAAACTCTTTCCAACCTGGATTTCTCCTCCAAGATATGACTGTGTGCATGTACGTGTATGTACGCGTATTTGCTTTTGCAAGTTTTTCTGAACAAGTTTCGCCTTGATTTTCAGGTTTGACAGAGACTTGAGGTGGAGAACTGGCGTAAACATCATACCAGTTCATTGTGACAGTTCAAACAATTTCCAGATTACTACTCAAGCTTTAGAGGCAGCATACRATGATGCAAAAACCATGAACATCAAAGYGAAAGGGGTACTTATAACCAACCCATCAAATCCACTGGGTGCAACCATTCAGCGGACTGTTCTCGAAGACGTTCTTGATTTCGTCACCCGCAAAAACATTCATCTTGTCTCAGACGAAATCTATTCAGGATCCGCCTTCTTTTCCGATGAATTCGTTAGCATTGCAGAAGTCCTTGAAGCAAGAAACTACAGAGATTCAGAAAGAGTTCACATAGTCTATAGTCTCTCCAAAGATCTCGGCCTTCCAGGTTTTAGAGTTGGGACTATATACTCATACAACGATAAAGTTGTCACCACCGCAAGAAGAATGTCCAGCTTCACTTTGATTTCCTCTCAAACACAACAACTTCTAGCTTCCATGTTGTCCGACGAGAATTTCACCTCCAACTATATAAAGACTAATCGTGAAAGATTGAAAAGAAGATACCAAATGATCATCGACGGCCTGAGAAAAGCTGGAATTGAATGCTCGCAAGGAAATGCGGGATTGTTTTGCTGGATGAATTTAAGTTCAGTTTTGAAGGAGCCCACGAGGGAATGCGAATTAGCTCTCTGGAAAACATTATTGTATGAGGTGAAGTTGAACATTTCTCCAGGATCTTCTTGCCATTGTTCCGAGCCAGGTTGGTTCAGAGTTTGCTTTGCCAACATGAGCGAGCGGACACTGGAAGTTGCACTTCAAAGAATACATGATTTCATGGAAAGAAGGAAAACAACGAGTAGCTAGAGTTTCTGCCCTCAATTGATTTTCTCTTTACCTTCATAATTTATTTTGATTCTTTAGATGTCAAAACCAGTCCAAGAACTGGTTTTGTGATCTCCAAACCCTGTAAATCAGATCGAAGAGATCTTTTTTGTTTACAATTTTGGCGCCATCCTATAATTGAACAATAATTCCTAGATTTTCTCTTTTTTTTTTTTTTTTGGGTATACCTCTGCCTAAATATTAGTCATTATCCAATTAAGCACGACCTATTCTGCAATTTTCTTGCTCAGTTCTTAGCTATCTTTCATGGAGTTACAAATTAAATATCCAATCACCGCAGCATTGCTTTCATAATAGTTGTTAACTATTTTAAATCAGACAATCACTAAATATATTTTAGAAATAAATTACTAACAAGATCAAAATAATTGGTCAAACCAATTACTTTATATACATAAGACTTGAAATTCCAAATCTCCAYATAGGGAATGTCGGGATGTGATAATCGTGAATGAAGCGAAAGTCTCCGAGAGAAACGCATGCATGAAGACTGTGTTTAGAGTCAAATTGTGGAGCTATGGCTAGCTATATCATAGATGGTTTCCTTACTTGTCTGAGTTCTGCACCTCAGAATAATAAGCCGTCAACGCCGTGTTATTCTTCCACCAAACCGTATGCCAGTTCTACCAACCACTTCCAGCCTTACTCTTGCGATTCAACATCGGCGAAACCCATGCGTTCACATTACATAGTACCAAACCGCTTTATCAAGCTGCCTCCCGCTCAACTTTTATATGGTACACTCTCAAAGTTTAATTGGAAAATATATTTATTTTAGATTTTCTATTTGTGTGAAGTTTATCCATAATAAATATGGATCAAATATAATTGAAGCCTAAAATAATYTAATCATCATTTCAAATCTATAATAAATAAATTTTATTACAATAAAATAATTAAGTTTTAACATAAATTTTGTATAAATAACTTTCTTAATTCGAATAAACTTGATCTCTTTAATATATTTCTTTATTTTACTAATACTTTTTCCACGACATTGARGCTCCAATGCTTTTAAGGATTACGTGGAGGTATACGGGATCAAAATCATAATATCAAGGTTTAGAAAGTAAACCCTCTAGCAATTGACATATCGGGATCGATATAATTAAAATTAATAGAAAATTATTTGACTTTAATGTATCACTTACTGAATTAGTGTRAAATGAAGTTCACTCTTTTAAGTTACGTTTGTGAAAAGATCTATTGAACCATGCAATTAGAACCTCTCATTTTATTATTATTAGTTTAGAATGGAGTAACGATGAAGTGTCTAGTTTTTATTRATTATCCAAACATCACTGAACCAAAAATCTAAAAAATGGGTTTACTTTGTGGGAAAATAACTTTAATTAATATTAGTACATCATTTGACTGCTCTACAACTAATTGCTAAATTAATCATGTTGTGGAGTCTGACCCGAGGAATTCGTGGAAAATCTCTTCCCATCTTCTCAAAAGTGCAATTTAGGAAACCAAGACAACAARTTAATTTAAAAAAGAGAAATAAAATGTCGTATACGATCATTGTTCATTTATAATTTTACAATTTTTTTCTTTTGTTGAAATCTGCTATCTCCATATCGGTGAAATTAATCAAAATTATATTTATAGAGTCTGATTTTTGTTTAGGAAAAAAATAATTTAAAATTCTTTTAACGTAATATTACAAGTAAAAATAAAACATCATATATTTTGATACGACAAATTATTTGATTTCGGACATATGGAGTACTTATGGTTTGTTTGACTGCTTTTACATCTATAAATGTCTATTCAAGAATTCGTTGCTCATTCAAGTTTGTGGTTGTTTGACTTTGAAATGCTAGCTATAGAGGTTTAATAATTCTCAAAAAGCTGATATCAATTTATAGGGCTCATCAATTCATAAGTTGCATTCTGCATCCTGACCCATTGATCTTTTTTGGCTCCCGTTCCTCGCATTTAGGTAGGAATATTCTACCACAAATATGTACGTTTTACTGATTTTAAATCTTTTAGCACATTTCTCTACTCTGTTATATTAATAATAATATAATGCGTATATGCACTTAATGATAAGGATTTCGATTTGATATTCTCACCATACTTAACGTCTAAGCTCCCCTGCTGTGCTGACTGAACCCTTCTTACTTGTTACTTGCTTCATCATCCAAGATCTTTCCAAGACCACTTCCGCCACTTTTGTCTCAAGCAGCTATATCAAAAGACCACGTCAAAATGAACTCTTCGACGTCAAGAAATGAAGGTACAAGTGATCCAATGAACTCTTCTGCTGTGAGTGAAAAATGAGAACACGAAAAGCTGCAGAAGCTGAATTTCTTGTATAGGTAAAGTCAAATTAAGGCTTCCATACTTCTCCCTGTTTATTTATATATAACCAAAGCGTGGAGCAGTCATAATCCATGTGCATCATGAGCTACAGTGCAATCATGCATGATATTATTAGGACAGCCACATGAGGATCGATCCATAAAACTATTACGAGTGTGATATGAATACGAACTAACCTTATCTGCCAACGATCTGATCATTTTCAACTTTGACGTTCATAAGTCTTTCGCATGCCGTGATCTTCGCTTCAGCTGTGCAATTAATGGGCCCTTAATTTGATTTCTCATCACTCTCTGTTTAAGGTCGCAATCAGATGTTTTTCCCAGCCGGCAGCTCCCCAGATTGTATTTTTTTATAGAGAAAAAAATATAGGTTTCTTGATACGCAAGTATTTGAGTCGAAGTATATACCGGGTTAAAATCCAATGTGCTTTGCTATAAATGATCCTTCGTTTGCACATAAGAGGAGAAAGACGGCGATGATCATATGCAGAGTCTGTGTGATTCCCTTTATCATGTGGTGCGGAAGCCTGTCACAATGTGGCTCGGACCAAATTCCAAGACACAGAGTAATGGAAAACCATTGTTGAGGGTCTTGGAGAAATTAATCCTTTTTATATTTTTTCTTTTTAAAAAAGATAAAATTCTTTATTATTGAATTTAATCAATCAATGTATTTAAAAATATATATTTTTCTTTAAATGTTCTTTATTAAAATGTATTATCTATTAAAAAATTAAAAAATATAATATTGAATGACCAAAACACCTATTTATATTAAATTATTAAATTATCTCATTTCAATAGACACTTTAAATGATCAAAATAGTATATCCTTACCCAAATTGCCTATTGTCTATGCTCTAACCAACAGAGAAGGGGTTAAAATTTTCTCTATCTKTCTTCTTCACCGTAAATTTTAGCAAAATTGTCAAAATCGTTTTTCTTTCTTCTCTATTTCACTCATTTAGCAGCTCTAAACCAAGAGTTTTTTTTTCCTCATTTCACCATTGACAACCAAAGCAAGAAGAAGCCAAACTATTGTCAAGAAAAAAGATGTAATCTCTGTCATTATATGTAAATCGAATTGCTAAACGTGTATTCATATTGTTCCGTTTCTTCTATATACTATATTGCATGAATTAAGGGCTCTCTTCTCGTTTATAAGTATGTGTAAAYGGTATCTATCACAAAATTGTTTAAGTTAGTCCATAACAATAGGTCAGAGTTATGGGAAGTTATTTAATAATGTTTCATAGTTATTAAACAAATCAATTTTAAAATGTTTGTAAATGCTAATTTTAGCTTACTACACTGCATTATCTATAACAAAATTGTTTAACATAGTTCATAACAGGGGGTAACAATTACGGGAAGTCACATAAAAATGGTCTTTTTTACTTAAATAAACAGTTTAAAAATATTTGTAAATGCTAATTTTAGATTGTTGAATTGCAGTTATGATTGCCTCGGATAATTTATCGATATTTGTTTGTTACTTTGGTGAGTATGTTGAGAAAGAAAGCGGTGGTGGGTGGACATGGAGGTGTAATGGTCCAACAACTGTGGCTCTTCTTATTATTTTAAACAATATTATCCATGTCAAGTTATGTGAAACCATCCAAGGGGCAGTAGCGATAGATTCTGGAAATGATATAGAAATGACAAGTATTATACCCAAAAATTTTAACTTTTCAATACCACCAATGAAGATTGATTGTTATTACAAATTGAAATGGCATCTCATGGTTTGTAAAGAAATTCTTCTTTGTGTTATTTTTGGAGAAATAACTGAGGAGAATGAAAAAGACGATGGTTTAGGAGAGAATGAAGCACAAGCAATACCTATTATAGATGATGATTTGAACGAAGCACTTATTGTAGCATTGTTTGAAATGCAAACAGATTGGGATGGTATGAATTCGGAAAGACGGGATCTTCCTGAAGATGCTCATGTGGCTGGTGGGAACATAGAAGAATTGACGGGTGATTTAAGTTCAACTCCCCATCGGTCATCATCGAGGATACCAGAATATGAAGAATTGGAAAGGAAACAATTGTTCCCCAAGATAAAAGCTTTGATATCGAGGTTAAACTTGTTTGCAATGATGGGTAACTTTGAGCTTAAAGTTAAAAAGTCAAATAGATCCATTTATACAGTTGTTTGTCTTGAGAAGAGCTATAAGTGAAATTTGCAGGTTATAAAGTTGAATGAATTTGAAATGTTTGAAATTCTTACTTGCCATAACCAGCACACATGCTCATTAGTGTTAACCGTCGAGATTATAGACATGCTACTTATTCACTGATCGAGCTCACATTGCCTCTAATTTTGAAGATGTTAGAAGGATTTACAAATCGAAAAACATCATCATTGATGTTCATGGAAAGTATGAAATATTGTTGATCACAATAGGCCATCGTAATAGAATGCATATACCATAGTGGTTTGTTATGATGAGCAATATTTCTGTCAATTTACTTTCTTTTTAAACTGAGAACTTTATTTAGTGATTTAGAATTAATAAAAACTAAACTAATACATTTGTATGAACTATTGCTTGCCACCTATGCAATATCAGTTTAATTTATTTTTAAATAGAAATCTTTTTCAATTGATTTAGAATTAAGAAAAGCTACAATTAGTAATATTGCTTTAAAAATTGTTCATCCCAACAGGCCACATTGATGTAATGTCTGCCACGGTGGGCTGCTATTATGAACCTATGCAATATTATATTAGTTAAGAAAATATTTTTCAGCTAGTTTGGAATTAAGAAAAGCTAAAATTAGTAATATTGCTTTCGATATTGCTCACACAGCAAGCTATCGTGATATATTGTCTGTCACAGGGGGTTATTAACCTATACTCCATCAATTGGAAATTTTATTAAACAGATAACTTTTTGTATTGATTATAATTACATATTTGATGGAATAATTGACTAATTGTGATCTATACATCTTTAGCATTGAGATATATAAGCATCCCATTCTATGTTATAGTAGAAAGTGAACTAACACATTGCTTAGGCAATCCAACTTATACAAATAGAAATTGAATAATTGTGACATTCAATTGGAATATTTTCAATGATTCCTTTTGCACAAAAATGACCGCAAGTAGTGATCAATAAGAAATATTTCTCATCATAHTATGATACCATGATAGAATTTCTAACACGATAGGTTGATGTTATGAACCAATGTAATATCATTTTAATTTATTTGTAAACAGATTTTTTTTCCAACTGATTTTTAGAATTAAAACTTAAAACTAATAATATTGCTCATCACAGCAGGCCAACGTGCTATAATATCTGCAAGTTGTAATAAACATATACTCCATCTGAAAATATTATTAAAGATAAACCTTTTGGACTAATTTATAATTACATATTTGATCTGATAATGAACTGGTTGTGATCTATACATCTTTAACGTTGAGATTTATAAGCATGATATTGTACTAGAAAGTGAACAAACATGTTTAGGCAATCCAACTTATACAAATCAAAATTGAATCATTATAACATTCAATTGAAACGTTTCAAATGTTCTTTTTACACAAAAATGACCACAAGTGATGATCACTCATTACAACATGACACCATGATAAAATATCTGCCAAGTAGGCTGTTGTTATGAGCTTATGTAATATCATTTTACTTTATTCTTAAAAAGAAATATTTTTCAGCGGATTTAAACTTATTAAAACATAAAACTAATGCAATTTTATTAAATATTTCTCATCATAATATGCCACCGTGATAGAGTGTGCTTGCTGCTATGACCCTATGCAATATCATATTATTTTATTTTTAGATATAAATATTTTTCAGGTGATTTGGAATTAATAAAAACTAAAACTAGTACAAGTGCTTTGAATATTGGTCATCATAGAACGCTTCCGTGATAGAATGTCTGCCATGTAACTGTTGTTATGAACTTATGCAATATCATTTTAATTTATTTTTAAACAGAAATATTCTCATCACAAAATGCCACTGTGATAGAATATCGRTTACGGTTGGATGTTGTGATGAACTTATGTAATATCATTTTACTTTATTTTTAAACAAATATCCTTTTAAACTGATTTAGAATTAAGAAAAAATTAAAATTAGTACAGTTGCATTAAATTTTTCGCACCACAATAGGCCACCATGATAGAATGTCTGCCACGATGAGGTGTTGTGATGAAGACATACTCCTTCAATCGGCAATATTATTAAAGAGATAAATTTTTAAGCTGATTTAGAATAAAGAAAAACTAAAACTAGTGCAATTGTATTAAATATTTCTTAGCACAAGAGGCCACCATGATAGACATTTCTACTATGGTGGTCTGTTGTGATGTGATGCACCTATACACCATCAATTTGTAATTTTGTTATATATCTGCTAATCTAATTTTATATACACCACAAAAATATCATATACACCATCTAAGTTTATAAGTTTATATGCAAATATAGAAATCCTAATCTAAGGGTCAAATTCTTAAGCAAAAATATCTATTGTCATTTTCTGCCTCCATGTCAACATCCTATTATGAATCATATTAACGTCAAGTCTGACTCTGCGAAATTCAATATTCTTCAACGTGAATATGCCACAATCAGAGTTGCAAATTCAATAAAATGTTAGTCCTVCAATATGACAAATATATGAATAATAATCTTGTTTGCAATACTAGAAGAAAAACATACATATTTTTTGATGAGGCAACCTTTTGAGCCTCCTATGTTTGAATGGAAAATAGTGTTGTATTAATCTCTGACCTTTTCATAAAAGAGCTACAACAGCAAATCAATCAATAACCTGTAACTCATTCTTGAGGTCATTCTCACATATAATGTACATTAGTTAAGTGCTCATCCAAGTTTATTTCTAGTGCAATCCAATGTGCATAACTGCACACTAGCAAGTAAATAACTTTGCAATCCTTCCAAGGTTTGCCTAGTAGAGGAATTTCCCACTAATACAATTTAAGATAGCTTCATCAAAAAGAAAAACTCCCACATTTTCAATGTACTCTCCTTCTGGCTCTCAATGTGGTTTAGCTTTATAAACTAAAAAGATCTTGAATCGAGGATGGCAGCATCTTGTCTAAACATGCTATAATACTTCATCGATCGTTCTCTAATGTAATATAATGTCATATCCATATGTTGTATTACACATTAAACATTAAATATTAAACTGACGCCAATTATCAGGCCTCATAAGATCTTCGAAAAACCTTTTTTTTTTTTTAACATCGTAAAGGGAAAACTAATAGAATTCCTTAAAAATTTCATTCTTCAGCGTTGAGATATAAATGTATACAAGACCAAACATGTCAAAATTCAGACAGGTTAAATTTCAAGAAGGAAAATTTACGAGATAGTTTCATCCTCAAGTCATGACTTGAGATCTTTCCATTTTGCGGGATCAATTGCCCGAAATGGATCAAATTGCTTCTTCCCCTCAAAATTCATTCTCTTGGAAGGATTAATGAATGAAGACTGTAGTGGAGGGGCATCCCTCTTTTTGCGCAATCCTCTATCCAAAGGCAAATCATCTTCTATTGTCATTGTGGTAGTTTCAGATGCCATTTCATTTTCTGCCAAACAAAGTTTAGAAAATAATCATTGATTAGATTTTTTTTTTTTTTTACCATKGTGATACTTTAAAAAGATAATCATAAAAAAGAAAAAGGAACCAACTTTCAGTGGGAGAAGTAACAGCAACCAAGGTAGAAGATTGATCATGAATCACACAATATTATCTTCTTAGATCTTAGATGCAGAAATAGGTAAAAAAAAAATGTTAGAATTAAGATTTATAAAATTATAAAATCAGTTATTATTAGAAAAAATAACCCACCTTTCGTGATTGTTCTTCTCTAACAGTGGGCTGTTCTTCTCTTTGCTTATCACCTCCTGAGGCCAACTGATTAATCAACTTATACACTTATACAAAAGGCCACGGTGATATAAACATATACAAAATAAATTTGAAAAATATTTAAACACACATCCTTTTTTTATTGAATTAGAATTAAATAGAATTAAATTCAAAGCATAATATATGGAATATTGTATTAAATATTTTATATATATAATTAGAGAAAAACATATTCGGGTGATTTTTTCATAAGTCTAAATACCATTTATGGATGGAAGAAAATCCCACAATAGCTAATGTTTATATGGTTTTCTTTTGCCTTTTCCTACCAATAATCACAGCGGAATAACTCCAATAGTTTTCAAATTATGATTTCCTTTTCCCATTATAAACTACCAAAAATATTTCCAAATATCCACGAGATAGTAACCATCACAAGCTAACAATTGTATTTTCTCTTTGGGCATTGTCGTAGGACCATATTTTCCAAAGTTACTAAAGCCTAAGCTGTGTACTTGTTCCTCAGATCTTTGCATTTTTAAACTTATCAAGTATGTCTTACCTTTTCAGCGCTTTCCTTTATCTCTTAAGATAGTGCTCTCTCTATAAAGCTCACTTTGTTCCCTTTCTTCAAATATCTTGCTTATTGGTTTTGATTGCTTGGCGTTCACCCAGAGTGACTCTTCAAAGCAAACCTTACCACATCTTATCCACCAATTCCAAACCACACTTCATCATGCGCTTTCTCCCATTCTTCAAGACCTCAACAAATAGCAGATTAAAACTGATTGCTAACTTTCAATCCTAGCCTAGTAAAGGGTCAAAGTAGATTCATATAATGGTCACGAAGATCGTTGTTCTAAAGCATTGAGACATTATCTATCTTTTGCAATGTGCACCGATAGTCATAATAGTCCCTAAAATTTTTAGTTGATCAATACTATATTTTATTCTGCAAAATAAAAAAGATATACATTAGATTGAAAATCTTTGAGTCGTATTTTCTGGGCTCACTCATAGATGGCTACCGTTATAGATAGTGGCTACTGAGATGTACACTATACAACATTATATTTTGTAAAATATTTAAACAAATAACTTTTTAAATTTGCATTAGAATTCATACAAGCAATGGAGATTATATGTAGATGAATGACATTTATTGGATCACAAAAGTTTACCGGTGAGTAACATAGTCAATTCAAACATGGGGAGCGTTGATTGCACTTATACAACATAAGATTTGCGAAGATAAATTTTTTTATT